>JARQOD010000003.1:348571008-348643763 GCA_033576555.1 Oophaga sylvatica | reverse complement strand
CTACAGGTTGAAATGTTGCACACAGCCACTCATGTAATTGTTAGTGAAAACAATGATCAAACACTTGAAATGACATGGTTAACTCTATGTAAACCATTGTCATTTCATGTCGGGTTCTGCATTTTCACAAAAGCCGCAATTGAATTAGCGGCTATTATACTATGTAGAAGTGTATGAACTATAAATAATATATATATATATGTCACAAATTCAATGACATGTATATAATAATATGAGGTGTAAAATTGTTGAAAAAAAAATGCGTGGGCTCCCGCCCTATTTTCGCAACCAACAGACAAAGCCAGCGAGTGGGGGCAGATAAAAATAGCCCAGAAGGGACCATTATTTTTGCCCCCCCCCCCCCCGGCTACTAACATCCTGCCCCCCGACACCCTAGAAAAGACAAATCTATATTAGATTCGCCCTTCTGGCACTTTGCCCGTTAATTCCCATTGCCCTGTAGCGGTGGCGAATGGGTTAATATGGGTTAAAGCCACCTTGCTATTGAAAGGTGACCTTAAGCCAGGTTAATAATTGAGAGCTGTCAATTAGACAACTATCAATTATAATCCTATTGCATGAAATAAAAATAAAACACACAACTTTAATTAAAAATCATTTTAATGAAATAAAGACACATGTTTCTGACCATCTTTTATTTTACTGCAAAAACATTTCCTGTAATAAAAATAAAATAAAAAAGCAAAATTATTCTTACCTATCCCATGAAACAGTCAGGTCCCACGGTGTAATCCTTCAGAAAGGGTTAATGTTTACTGCAGGGACCGCAGCTAATGCTGCAGCCTCACAGTAAACCCCAAATGAAGAGTTCCTCTCCTGGCTGACAGAAGGAAGTGGAAAGCTTAATTGATTGCTTTCCACTTTCACTTCAGGTCAGCCAGGACACAGTCAGTGACGTCAGAGGGAACTGATTAACAAAAATAGGGGTTCCTTCGAAAAAAAAAATGCCGTGGGTCCCCCCTATTTTTGTTAACCACCTGATGAAGCAGACTGCTGAGCAGTGGCGTACCGTGAATGAAGCAGACCATGCAGCTGCTATGGGGCCCGGACAGGTGAGGGGGCCCGCGACGGTGGGGTAGCTGTGCTGACACAGTACTACCAGGGGGTCGGTGGGGGAGGGGGAGCGCAGCTCTTCTATATACTCACCCTTCCGCCGGCGCGGTTTTCTGCAGCCCCTCTCTTTTCCCCACGGTCTCCGACGCCTGTTTCAGCGGTCAGTGTCGTACCGCTCATTACAGTCATGAATATGCACATATTCATGACTTTTAATGAGCTGTCCCGCGTGACCGCTGAACACGGGCGGCGGAGACCGCGGGAGAAAGCAGGGCTGCAGAGACCGCGCCGGCGGAAGGGTGTAGTATAAGGGATATTTACCTGTCCCCGTTCCACCGTTGCTCGCGTCTTCTTGCTGCAATGTTCAGGTCAGAGGGCGCGATGACGTAGTTATTGCGCCCCGGGCCCCTCGCCTGATCATTCACTGCTGGAGGATCCCGAAGACAGCGGCACTCAGCCAGTGGAGAGAGGACAGGTAAATATCTCAGGTGCCGGGGCCCTGAGCGAGCGGTGACATGGGCACCTGGTGTCACCCCTGCTCAGGACACCGGCACCTGGCCCCCAGCGAGAGAGGTGAGTATGTCTTTTTTTTTTTTTTTTTTTTTTGCAGCAGCTGCGGCAGCATAAGGGCCTATACTATGGAGCATCTATGGGGCACAATCTATGGGGGCATGATCTATGGAGCATCTATGGGGGCATAATACATTTTTTTTGTTTAATTGGTCCCCTCACTGTGCTGGCACTTTACATTTACAATGGCTCTGGGTTTTTCTTTTTGGGGGGGGGGCCCATTCAGACTTGCTATGGGCCCCATGATTTCTATGTACGCCCCTGCTGCTGCTGGGGCATGGTATTTAAGGCTGTTAAGGAGCCAATATCCATGGACCTTGCCAGCAGCGTCGGACTGGAGTACCTTGGCTCACCAGAGAAAAATTATTCTTGGGGCCCACCATCATACTTCCCAACCTTTGAAGAAGGAAAGAGGACAAAGGCTGTGGCACGCTGTGCCTGCTGCAGCAAATTTTAGGCCATGCCACGTTGCACCACAGACTGTCCAGGAGTTGGTGGATGCTTTAGTCCAGGTGTGGGAGAATCCCTCAGGAGACCATCCGTCGCGCTCATCAGGAGCATGCCCAGAAGTTGTAGGGAGGTCATACAGCATAACCTCCAAGTTTTGAAGACAGGAAAGAGGGTTAAAGGCTGCGGCCCCTATGCGCGCCGCTGCAAATTTTAGGCCACGCCCCGACCACACCCATTTCACAGCTAATCACACCCATATCCTCGCCCCAAGCGTACCCATTTAGCACTGCTAATCACACTGACTGGTAATGAGGGCACAGTGGCTGGGACTGAGGAAAAGAAAGAAAGAGCAGCGAGAGAGAAAGAACAAACAGAGAAAGAAAGAGAGGAAAAAGAAAAAAAGAGAGAGAAAGAAAGAACAGAGAGAAAGAAAGAACAGAGAGCGAGAAAGACTAGAGAGAGAAAGAAAGACTAGAGAGAGAGCCAGAGGGGTACTAGGGTTTTGGTTTAGTGGGGGCGAAACTTCTGAGTGGGCCCCTAATCAGAGAACCTCAGCAAATGACCGCGCTGTTGCCAAAAATAATCTATATATAAAAAGACCCAATATTGATATTACCGCCATATGGTCTTGGTAAATAATACCATTCCTACAGAACATATAATAGATTACAGCACAGGTACAGGTAATGACTTACCGCTGATGTTCTTTCTAATGGAATTGTTCACTTTCATGTCTTTTCCATCTGGCCCGACCGACATGACGACTTCCCAGCCAGGACTCACTGCAGAGATTACAAACAAAGACACATTTCACTTCTCATATTTTTAGCACTGTCACGGTCACCCAATTGGACTATTCTCAACCTGCACAAACTCCTCATCCTGCTGATACCCCAATACTGAGCCGCTGCTGCCATATGTGTCCCTATTTCTGCACTGAACCCCAATACTGAGCCGCTGCTGCCGTATGTGTCCCTATTACTGCACCTGATACCCAATACTGAGCTGCTGCTGCCGTATGTGTCCCTATTACTGCACCTGCTGTGTGGTTCTGTGTGACCTCTAAATTTTAAAGCACCCCTCTAGAATAAATAATGCCGGGTGCAAGTGCCCTAGAAAACAGTGCCCACATTTTGTTCCCCTAGACTGTAATAATGCCCTGTGTGCCCCTTTGACGTCACAGTAAACCCGAGTTCCCCTATAACAATAAGTGTCCACTTTACATTTAATAATGTCCCAAGTCTCCCCCTGTACATCTCCCCTATACACAGAATAATGCCCCCATCACTGGATAATACTGACCCCTTAATGTCCCCAAACTATTTAATGGGTCCAACACTGTATTGATGGCCCCTAGATAAGCATCCATACAGCATAATACACCAGATAGTCCCTCAATATAGTATAATCACCCCATAGGCAGCCTCTATATTATAATAAACCCCCATAGGCAGAGTCTATAAATATAATGCACCACCATAGGCAGCCGCTATATTATAATGCACCCCCATAGGCAGCCTCTGTAGTATAAGCATCCCCATGGGGAGTCTCTGTAGTATGATGCACCCCAATATGGAGCCTCTGTAGTATAAATGCACCCCCATACAGCCTCTGTAGTATAATGCACCCCCCATATACAGCCTCTGTAGTATAATGCACCCCATTAAAAAAAAAAAAAAAACAATACTCACCTCCCGGCTCCTGTGCTGCTCACTGTTCTCCCTCTCAGCGTCTGACAGCGGGCGCCGGCAGGTGATGTCATCGCGCCCGCTGTCAGACGCTGAGAGGGGGATTATGGGAGAGAAGGAGCGCTCGCTCCTTCTCTCTCTATGCGGTCAGCTGTATCGGCTGGATGCCGATACAGCTGACCCTCCGATGACGGGTGGGGGGCCCACTGCTGGCACCGGGCCCCCCCACCACCTGTTCAGGCCCCATAGCTTCCGGGCGGCAGAGCAGGGAGAATGTAACTGTATCGGCGTGCTGTGCGACCTATCCTTTCAAATCAGGGCCCACCACGCAGGAGCTGGGGCCACCGGAGGTTTCTCCGGTGGCTCAGTCCGACCCTGCTTGCCAGCCTGATAATACCAGGCCACAGCAGTCTGCTTATCTTTGCTGGTTAACAAAAATAGGGGATCCCGTCGAAAAAAATTGGCGTGGGGTCCCCCCTATTTTTGTTAACCAGCCAGATGAAGCAGACTGCTGAGGCCTGGTTTTTCAGGCTGTTAAGGAGCCAAGATCCATGGACCTTGCCAGCCTGATAATACCAGGCCACAGCAGTCTGCATATCTTGGCTGATTAACAAAAATAGGGGATCCCCTCGAAAAAAAATTGGCGTGGGGTCCCCCCTATTTTTGTTAACCAGCCAGATGAAGCAGACTGCTGAGGCCTGGTTTTTCAGGCTGGTAAGGATCCAATATCCATGGACCTTGCCAGCCTGATAATACCAGGCCACAGCAGTCTGTTTAGCTTGGCTGGTTAACAAAAATAGGGGATCCCCTCGAAAAAAAAAACGGCGTAGGGGTCCCCCTATTTTTGTTAACCAGCCAAGTAAAATGCAGACTGCTGCGGCCTGGTATTAAAAGACTGTCAAGGCCCATGGATTTTGGCCCTCAACAGCCTGATAATACCAGGCTACAGCAGCCCCACATTTGGCGCATCAAAAGATGTGCCAATTGTGGCACTTTACCCGGCTCTTCCCACTTGCCCTGTAGCGGTGGCAAGCGGGGTAATAAGGGGTTAATGTCACCGTTGATTGCACGGTGACAATAAGCCCGGTTAATAATGGAGAGGCGTCAATAAGACACCGATCCATTATTAATCCCAAAGTTTTTAAATGTTTAAAAAAAAGACACAGCCAGAAAAAAGTATTTTAATGAAATAAAAGAGACAACACAGTTTTCATTAATTTTATTACTCTCTCATTCCTGCGACGCCATCGATCTCCTGTAAAAAAAAAACAAAAAAAAAAACAACAGTATACCACCTGTCCGACGCAGTCCATAGTAACGAGTGTCCCACGACGATCCAGCTCTGCTACATCGGAATGTCAGGCAGAGCCTAACAGCCCGACGCAGCACAGCTGATTACCTGCTTCCCCGGCGGTGACGTCATCGGACTGACTGCTTTAACGGCCGCGATTACCCAGAAGTCACTGCAGTTATCGCGAGAAACTGCATGTGACCGCCAGGGAGAAGAGGATGGCGGCCATCAAAGCAGTCCAGGACGTGACCGCCGGAGATCTTCTGCCGGGTAAGTGCCGCTGACTCCTGACAGACTCGACCGACGGACACTGACAGTGACAGTGACATTCCGATTCCGGTATCCGATATGACGAAAATATCGGTACTCGGAATCGGAAGTCCGATACAGCTAATATCGGCCGATACCCGATATTTGCAGTATCGGAATGCTCAACCCTAGTCGGGGGTCAATAAGGGGCGTGGCTACATGGAGTTCGGGAGAAGGCCCAAAGCCGGAGATAAATTAACAGACGGACCCAGATTTATCCACGCCGCCTTGGCATCAGCAGTGAGGGGAGCAAATTAACGAAGGTCCTGCGCGAACTGCCGGGTCAGGAACTCTAAGATGGCCACGGAGACACGGGGACAGCAGCAAGATGTGGAGCGGTGGGTGTGGCTAATGTGCCGGCCGGTGAAAACGAAAGGCGAGATCCGATTGGCTGACACGCCGGGTTCGTGGCCAGCCCTGAGGATCTGCCAGCAAAAAAAGAGAGTGCCCAACCTATAGGATGACGCGCCAGGGGCGTGACCCGGCCGGAGCAGGAGCTGCGATGGGAGGCGTGGCCTGGTCAAAACAGAGACTCTCTGGCCCAGCGAGGCCTCCCATTGGCTAGGAGAGAGCGCGAAAATGCAAGCGCTCGGTAGAGAAGGGAGGGGCGGTCATTGTGCAGAAAAAGAGCGCCAAGAAGCATGCCAAGATGGAAAATGGCCGCAGCTGATTTAAAGGCGCCCAGTCCCTGTTAAGGGATGAGAAAATTAAAGGTGTCCTGACTGCGCTGCAGGGAAGAAGGGGAATAGTGGAGAAAGGCCACGGCTGCTAAAAACGCCCTGTCCTTGCTAAGGGACAGGAATGTGACGGGTCCTGCATGCGCCGCTTCGGAGGAGGATACATATATACTTGGCAAGTGGGTCCACGATTCCTCTACACAGATGAGGATCACATCAGGAGCCCTCGGGTGGGAGAGTGTCATTAGCATCGGGGATCCTCCTTCCCGCACCGTCTCCAGACGGTGCAGAAGACGGCATCAACCCCTTACAGGAAGGGGGGAGGCCACCGCTGATGACCAGCATCTTCCTCTCAGCCCTCTCCGAGGAGAGGGGTGAGGAGTAGGGTTGAGCATTCCGATACCGAAACCCGGTTCCGATACCTGAAATCCAATGTAAGTCTATGGGAACAAAATATCGGAAGTAAAAATATTCCGATATTTTGTTCCCATAGACTTACATTGGATTTCAGGTATCGGAATGCTCAACCCTAGTGAGGAGGGGAAAAGGCCAGGACTGGCCACCTGAGAATCGCCCTGAAACACCCGTAAGGGTGACAGAGGAGAAGGTCCTGCCTGCGAGTTCGAGAGTGGCGATGTGGGTGACGCCACACTGCTTTCTCGGTCGCATACGTACGGGAAAACAAGGTGAGACATTACACCCTGTTACCCTAGAAAGATGAATCTGAAAAACAAACGGAAAAAGAGTAATAAACACAAACAAGGAACCTGCAAAAGAAAATGAGGATCTGGCAGCAGATCTAGGTCCGCCTCCTACAGACACTAAGCTTAAACTGGGGTACTTTGTGCCTGTCAGTGGGTGTATACTGCAGAGGAGGAGGTATTTTTCCTTTTTTTGCAGTGTCAGCCTCCTAGCGACAGCAGCATACACCCCATGGTTACCTGTGTCCCCCCCAGTGAAGCGATAAAGAAAGAACCTAGACATGTTTGGCGTCTATGAACTTGTAATGACCTGGAGAATCATAATGGCAGGTCAGTTTTAGCATTTAATGAACTTAGTAAAAAATCCAAACAAAAACAAATGTGGGATTGCACTTTTTTTGCAATTTCACCGCACTTGGAATTTTTTTTTCATTATCTGTTACAAGACATGGTAAAACCAATGGTGTCGTTCAAAAGCACAACTCGTCCTGCAAAAAACAAGCCCTCACATGGCCATTTTGACCGAAAAATAAAAAAGTTATGACTTTGGGAAGAAGGGGAGCAAAAAATGAAAATTCAAAACCAAAAATACCCCTAGTCGTTAAGAGGTTAATCTGGCTTTTTTATGTCTTTTTTTTTTTTTTTTTTGGAGTAATGGCTTCTTCTTGGCAGTGTGACCTTTCAGCCCATGTTGATACAGTACTCGTTTTACTGTGGATATTGACACAATCTTACCAGCTTCCTCCATCATTTTCACAAGCTCTTATTCTTTTGTCCTTGGTTTGATATGCACAAGTCGGACCAAAGCACGTTCATCTCTGGTACACAGAACCTGTCTCTTTCCTGAGCGTTATGATGGCTGGACATTCCCATCTTGTTTGTACTTGCGTATAATTGTTTGTGCAGCTGAACGAGGCACCTTCAGGTATCTTGAAATTGTACCCATGGATGAGCCAGACTTGTGCAAGTCCACAATTCTCTTCCTGATATCTTGGCTGATTGCTTTAGACTTTCCCATGATGCTACACAAAGAAGCAGTGTGTTTCAGGTGTGCATTAAAATACATCCACAGGTGTGTCTCAAATTAACTCAGATGTTGCTAAAAAAAACTATCAGAAACACATGACATCATCGTATGGGCAGTCCAGAATTGTATAAAGACATAGTAATCTCAGTGTATGTAAACTTTTGACTTTGCAGTAAGTAACAAAAATGCCTGAAAGCATCCTGTCTCTCATTATTCTGGCATTTGGCAAATATGAATAATTATGGTAATCCTAATTGACCTAAAACGGGAAAGGTTTGTTCTGATTTCATGTCCGATATTGAGGAAAACATGTGTGTGTGTCTTTTTATATAGTGTGTGGAAACTTCTGGTTTAAACTGTATGTGCTGAACTAGGAACTTTTTTTTTCTGCTACAGGTTTGCATTGAAATACAGTTATATGAAAAAGTTTGGGCACCCCTATTAATCTTAAGCTTAATGTTTGATAAAAATTGGTGTTTTTGCAACAGCTATTTCAGTTTGATATATCTAATAACTATTGGACACAGTAATGTTTCTGCCTTGAAATGAGGTTTATTGTTTTAGCAGAACATGTGCAATCTGCATTCAAACAAAATTTGACAGGCGCATAAGTATGGCCACCCTTATCATTTTCTTGTTTTAAATACTCCTACCTACTTTTTACTGACTTACTAAAGCACTTTTTTTGGTTTTGTAACCTCATTGAGCTTTGAACTTCATAGCCAGGTGTATGCAATCATGAGAAAAGCTACTTAAAGTGGCCACTTGCAAGTTGTTCTCCTGTTTGAATCTCCTCTGAAGTGTGGCATCATGGGCTCCTCAAAACAACTGTCAAATGATCTGAAAACAAAGATTATTCAACATAGTTGTTCAGGGGAAGGATACAAAAAGCTGTCTCAGAGATTTAACCTGTCAGTTTCCACTGTGAGGAACATAGTAAGGAAATGGAAGAACACAGGGACAGTTCTTGTTAAGGCCAGAAGTGGCAGGCCAAGAAAAACATCAGAAAGGCAGAGTAGAAGCATGGTGAGATCAGTCGAGGACAATCCTCAGACCACCTCCAGAGAGCTGCAGCATCAACTTGGTGCAGATGGTGTCACTGTGCATCGGTCAACTATACAACGCACTTTGCACAAGGAGAAGCTGTATGGGAGAGTGATGCGAAAGAAGCAGTTTCTGCAAGCACGCCACAAACAGAGTCGGCTGAGGTATGCAAAAGCACGTTTGGAGAAGCCAATTTCTTTTTGGAAGAAGGTCCTGTGGACTGATGAAACCAAGATTGAGTTGTTTGGTCATACAAAAAGGCGTTATGCATGGCGTCAAAAAAACACAGCATTCCAAGAAAAACACTTGCTACCCACAGTAAAATTTGGTGGAGGTTCCATCATGCTTTGGGGCTGTATGGCCAATGCCGGCACCGGGAATCTTGTTAAAGTTGAGGGACGCATGGATTCCTCTCAGTATCAGCAGATTCTTGACAATAATGTTCAAGAATCAGTGACAAAGTTGAAGTTACGCAGGGGATGTATCTTTCAGCAAGACAATGATCCAAAACACCGCTCCAAATCTACTCAGGCATTCATGCAGAGGAACAATTACAATGTTCTGGAATGGCCATCCCAGTCCCCAGACCTGAATATCATTGAACATCTGTGGGATCATTTGAAGAGGGCTGTCCATGCTCGGCGACCATCAAACTTAACTGAACTGGAATTGTTTTGTAAAGAGGAATGGTCAAAAATACCTTCATCCAGGAACTCATTAAAAGCTACAGGAAGCGACTAGAGGCTGTTATTTTTTGCAAAAGTAGGATCTACTAAATATTAATGTCACTTTTCTGGTGAGGTGCCCATACTTATTCACCTGTCAAATTTTGTTTGGATGCAGATTGCACATTTTCTGTTAGAACAATAAACCTCATTTCAAGGCAGAAACATTACTGTGTCCAATAGTTATTAGATATATCAAACTGAAATAGCTGTTGCAAAAACACCAATTTTTATAAAACATTAAGCTTAAGATTAATAGGGGTGCGCAAACTTTTTCATATAACTGTATAATTGTCAAACGTGTTATTGTAAAATTTGGAGTTATCATAGAGTAGTTTGGGGGGCCCAGTGATGAAGCTATGACGACCATTATTTTGAACGATCCAGGGTGTCAGGGGATTACATTGGCAGCTCATTGATTTCAATGAGCATTGTGGGGCACTCTACAAGAATATTAACAACTTGATGATCTGATCATTGAGAAGACCCCTGTAATAAAATAGCAAAAAAACATGTTTAATGATTCTGTCCCTCAAGGTCAAACATTCCCGACTTTGTTAACTTACTCTGTATAATTTATAATACAATATAGAGCACCATTATTCTCACTTCTTTCTTTGTCTCTCTTCCTAAAGTGAACTGGTAGCAATCAATTGGTAGTATTAATACGCGTAATTGCTAGTCATGCACTTGCCAACCTATACAACATGCCTTCTAGGGCTCGCAGGATCTGCGCTTCCTGAACGCAGGAAGCCAGGGCTCTTGCAGGAGACTGAGAGAATGCAGTACAGTGCAGAGTCAAGAATACTTGTAGAGTTTAGCACTCAAAGTAAGTTCTGGCTTTTTAAAACCATTTGTATGACATAAACTTTTGTGGCAGTTCTGTACTGCATTGTATCCCCATAACCCTTTCTCAGCCAGACAAGCTGGCTCCAACTAATGTTTCATAATTTCTCATTTGGTAGCAAGAGAGATCAAAATAGTGACTCTTCTGACATCTCTCTGGTCAAAGGGCAGAATAATGTGAGCTCTTTGTTGTTATGACTGATGTCAACAAAGCCTGCATGACCTCACAAACGTTAACTTTTGGGGGTTCCTCACCGTGCTCATCGCTGTGCCCTTGTTGCTGTCTGATATGACAATAGCTGATGGAGCCAGCTAGGCTTTGTGGAGTCAGCCACAGATATTATGTAAATTTCATTCCCTCTGTGCCCTACTATACAAAGACAAATGAATTGGACTCCAATGCAACACGGCACGGAAGGTTTTTTTATAGGACACTTTGCTTTTTACGATGAACCTTTAGGAATGGTCAAAAGAAATAACAAGACACTGTTATATGCTTAGTATTGAAACAGTTCTTCTGTCCCTTACCTCTGGTCTCATGCGTGGACTTTGCTTCCGTGAAAGCATGATGACCACCTCATCCATTAGCTTTAGACTTCAGTGATGTTTTATCCATTCATTGAGCATTACCGTCATTAGTATTACGTTATGACGTGAGTGTTACTGCCTCTTAGCGAATACACATCATACTCTAGCGTGGTGGCAATCATTTGGCTGACTTTTACTTTACGATAGCACTGAAGCAGCCGCAATACGAGCGAAGATCACAGGGACTTGTGGCTTTTCAATAAATGGTTAAAGGGAATCTGTCACCCCATTTTTGGAGTATGAGATGAGGCCACCGCCATCAGGGGCTTATCTACAGCATTCTGTAATGCTGTAGATAAGCCCCCGATGTTACCTGAAAGATGAAAAAAACGAGTTAGATTATACTCACCCAGGGGCGGTCCGCCGTCCTGTCAGGTCCGATGGGCGTCGCGGTCCGGCGCTTCCCATCTTCTAGCAAAGCCATCTTCTCTGTGTCCCGTCGCGGCTCCTGCGCAGGCGCACTGATCTGCCCTTGTGAGGGCAGAGCAGAGTACTGCAGTGCGCAGGCGCCGGGAAAGGTCAAAGAGGTCCGGTGCCTGCGTACTGCAGTACTCTGCTCTGCCCTCACCAGGGCAGGGCAGTGCGCCGGAGCCGCGACAGGACGCAAAGAAAAGGATGACTTCTCTAGAAGATGGGAGGCGCCGGACCGCGACGCCCATCGGACCTTACCGGACGGCGGACTTCCCCTGGGTGAGTATAATCTAACTCGTTTTTCTCATCTTCCAGGTAACATCGGGGGCTTATCTACCGCATTATAGAATGCGGTAGATAAGCCCCTGATGGCGGTGGGCTCATCTCATACTCCAAAAATGGGCTGACAGATTCCCTTTAAACCGGCACATGACAGTGCCATGACTTCTCTCGCCTTGCTTTTTGCTTGTCACTGCTTCTTTTTTTATTGCTTGCACTTTTTTTCATTTACATCTTTGGAAACTATTGCAAGAAAAAGCTCCCCCATGTAAGAAAAGCCTGCAGCTTTTGTTCGAGCATTAAACATTGACTTTGCCGCCGCTTGTAGTTTCCTGTCCCTCTTTCAGAGCATTGATTTCTCAACTGCAGTTGTCTTTAATTTCATTGTCGTTTTATATACATCTGCTAGAGATTTTTCCTCCGAACACTTCCATTGTCCGGTGCTTCTGGAACAGTACAGATTACAGCCGCTGGTATAAATCTGTGCAGTTTGCATTAAACCTTCCTGCTTCTCATGAGAGGTTTTATCAGAACAAACATCATGGGGAAATTTTGCTTGCTATATCTTGTGCCTCCACTCAATAAAGTCTGCGTTTGCAACCCTCAAACATTCATATAGGTGTCAGGATGCCCGCAGACTTGTTTGGATAATGTGCACAAGCTGTAGATTTGTAGAAATGTCTGTGATTGTCTCAGTAACCTGATTAGGGCTTGCAGAATTCCATGCACACGCTGCCGAAAAAGTCACAAAATCTCATCCATCCACAGTGGAAAATGTCCGGGGCTGCAATTTTTATTTTTTCAGCATGTCCTGTTATGGTTGGATATTTTCCTCTTTGTTAGCACCACTTCTACAACACGACCCCGGGCAGTAGACATTTTGCAGCAGATAAGTGCCACATGTAAGACGTGGAGCAATCTTCCATGGCTCAGCCTGGGCTACCCCTAACTCCACAGCTCCTGTACTTTGTATTAAGTGTTCACTGCCATCACCATCTATTTCTATTCACTGACAGCAAGCATTCTTGTGTATACGATCAGGACAGATAATTTGGCTAAGAAAGTTTCCAATTCCGGACAGTAAACAGAAGATAGGAGAGGGAGGGAAACCCAAAGTATTTTAGAAAGATTTTCTATAAAGATGAGGCGATTAGGCTGTACCCGACACATACACATACCGTTTATTGCCCTAATTTCATTTTTCTCCTCCGTAGTATCCGCTCATCACAGAACCGCCAGAGAGGAGCATGGGGACAAAAATAAAGCCAATTACCGCATCCGCAGTCCCATACGCCAACAGCGAGAAAGAGTTGAGGGAGGAGACTTGCAGAAACACGGTGAGCCGTATTAATGGCCGTTATGGTGAAAATTACATTAAATCAGAACGCTCCTTTCCTTGTGATTTATAGAAATCCCATCCACTATGCTGTAACATCTGGCCATTGCAGGTTTGACTGCATAAATAGCAGAGTCAAATCCGCCACAATTCCTGATCATGGGCATGTACCCTTATGATCCGCAGCTCTGACAACACTTTGATAGCACCGAAGACGATAATTCTGCTAAATGTCTCTGCCTGAGTTGATGGCACAAGCTGTTGAGCTCACTGATTGGCTCCTCCGCTGTCAATGTGACGTCATCACTGCAGACAATGACCGGGAGCAGCGTTGAGAAACTCCACGCTGATTTAGGGGAGGGGTTTCCCATGAAGATATTCCTATCCATACGTGTTTTCAGATGTACAGCCATTCATTTTAATGGCAGTCATTGCTTAGTGCTATCCTGGCTGCAGTGTATTTGAGAAAAGGAGCCGTTTACCAGGAGCAGTACCTAGGGCAATTGACTTATCACCTTGGGGATCTATAATGAGGAAACCTCTGTCTCGCTTCCATCATGATCCATCTTTATGTACCACTGAGAACAGACCCTGCAGAGTAACACTGCTTTGGACCAATGTCGTATAACAACCACTAATTATGCTTTTTTCTCTATCACTTCATTGGGACACAGGAAACCATGGGTGTATGTTGCTGCCACTAGGGGGCTGACACTAGGAGGCTGACACTATGCTTTTTTCAGTGAAAGAAGACAGACCTGACGTGCGGGAACTGCTGTCTGACCTGCAGGATATAAGCGATAGTGAACGAAAAACTAGCTCTGCCGAGTCCTCGACAGGTAATGGAGCATAATTCTTGTACAAATTATTAGTGATTCATAAGCTAAGAAGTTGGTCTGTTATTGGGATGTCATATGAAAAAATAACCGTGTGCACAACCAAGAAGGTGCCAGAGTAGGTTCCCACACCGTATCTAATAGAAAATGAACTCGGCACTCAACTTTAGTATAGTGAGAATAAAGATTTTTATTCACAGTAGTAACACGAAACGTTTCGGTCCTATATCAGACTCAGACTCAGCGCTCAGACTAGCGGTGGACACCGCGTCCAATGCAGAGACCTATCCTCACTGCCGGACTCCTTCACAACAGGTTACTAGTGCAATAGAGGCATTGTCCTCTTCCTCATCTCACCCCACCAATACAGGCTATATCCAGCCCTTTCTTTCTTCCCTATGTGGATCAACCCCCTTCCCAGTAGTATCTGTGACTGATGAAGGTCCATGATATAGGACCGAAACGTTTCTTGTTACTACTGTGAATAAAAATCTTTATTCTCACTATACTAAAGTTGAGTGCCGAGTTCATTTTCTGTTATTGGGATGTGTCACTACATACTGTTATCACTATCCAACCATTCCTGGCAGATTGAGACATACTTGGGACACACTGGTGAGCGCTACTCCACTCTTAATGAATTAGCCCTTTTGTATTTATCTGTGATGCCCTCCTCTTATATGTATTAAAGTTGATTTATCAGTTCCTGTAAGAGAGAAAAAAAGTGATAGAATTTGAAATGCTAAAACTTTTCTTACCTATGTTGGTAAATTAGATGATTTCCCTCAATATTACAGGGATGCAGGTTTAAAAAAAACTTTCCCTCACCTCTAACCAGAAGCCTGAATTTCACTACATTTCGAATATTATTATTTGTCTGGCATGTACCGTATATACGCATGTATAAGCCGAGTCGTGTATAAGACGACCCCCCCCCCCCAATTTTGCCACAAAAAAACTGGAAAATGTATTGACTCGCGTATAAGCCTAGCGTGGAAAATGCAGCAGCTACTGGTAAATTACAAAAATAAACATAGATACCAATAAAAGTAAAATTAATTGAGACATCAGTAGGTTAAATGTTTTTGAATATCCATATTGAATCAGGAGCCCCATATAATGCTCTGTACAGTTCCTAATGTTTGGCCCCATAAGATGCTCCATACAAAATACTCCCCTTATAATGCTCCATAAAGGTTAATAATGGCCCCATAGGGTGCTCCATAGATTATGCCCCCATAAAATGCTCCATAGATTATGCCCCATATGCTCCACAGATTATGCCCCATAGATTATGCCCCATAGTATAGGTCCCATATGCTCCATAGATTATGCCCCATATGCTCCACAGATTATGCCCCATATGCTCCACAGATTATGCCCCATATGCTCCACAGATTATGCCCCAGATGCTCCACAGATTATGCCCCATATGCTCCACAGATTATGCCCCATATGTTCCACAGATTATGCCCCATATGCTCCATAGATTATACCCCATATGTTCCACAGATTATGCCCCATATGCTCCACAGATTATGCCCCATATGTTCCACAGATTATTCCCCATATGTTCCACAGATTATGCCCCATATGCTCCACAGATTATGCCCCATATGTTCCACAGATTATGCCCCATATGTTCCACAGATTATGCCCCATATGCTCCACAGATTATGCCCCATATGTTCCACAAATTATGCCCCATATGCTCCACAGATTATTCCCCATATGCTCCACAGATTATGCCCCATGTGCTCCACAAATTATGCCCCATATACTCCACAGATTATGCCCCATATGTTCCACAGATTATGCCCCATATGTTCCACAGATTATGCCCCATATGTTCCACAGATTATTCCCCATATGTTCCACAGATTATGCCCCATATGTTCCACAGATTATGCCCCATATGCTCCACAGATTATGCCCCATATGCTCCACAGATTATGCCCCATATGCTCCACAGATTATGCCCCATATGCTCCATAGATTATGCCCCATAGTACAGGTCCCTTATGCTGCAACTAAAAAAAAAAAAAAAAATGACATACTCACCTCTCGTCGCTGGGGGCCAGGTGCCGGGGTCCTGAGCAGGCGGGGACACCGGCGCGCTATGGGGGACAAGAGCCGGTGTCACCGCTCGCTCAGGGCCCCGGCACCAGATATATTCACCTGTCCTCGCTCCATGCCGCTGTCTTCCGGGTCCTCTTGTCAGTGAATGCTCAGGCAGAGGGCGCGGCGCACACTAACTACGTCATCGCGCCCTCTGCCTGAACATTCACTGACGAGGACGAGGCTGTCAGAGCGGCATGCAGCAGTGGAACGGGGACAGGTGAATATTGCTATACTCACCCCCCGCCGGCGTGTCTCTGCAACCCCTGCTCTTCTCCCGCGGTCTCCACAGCTCTTCCTTCCTACAGCGGTCACGTGGTACCTCATTAAAGTCATGAATATGTGCATATATGACTCGTATAAGCTAGGAGGGGACTTTCAGCCTTAAAAAATGGGCTGAAAATCTCGGTTTATACTCGAGTATGTATGGTAATAATATCTCTTGTGTATTTTGTGGCCTAGAGGGAGAGGACATGGCTGCTTCTAAGTGAAAACATTTCAACTTCTAAAGAGTTAATGTGCTAAAAAGGTAGTAAATGATTAATGTATCTCTTACTACATGCTATAAAGAGTCAGCAGAGGAGAAGGCTTTACCACAGCTCCTGTTTCTGCACCATAATACATAGGAATCTATATTATGGATATTCATGTTGGATGAACTTCTATAAAAAGCAATGTAACAGCACAGATCTCACATGTGTTTACATGCTGCACATTCCACTCGCCTCCTCACAGCAGGAAATCTCAGATCTGTCAAAATTGTGAGACAGCAGAGAGCCTACTAAAGTCTCCCTTTTAAAATTCCAGAGGTTTCAGCGCAAAATTAACTCTTGTGTTTGTTTGTTTTTTTTTGTACTTCATTAATTGTATATGAGAAATGCTTACTTTTGATTTTCTTTTCCAAGAGCTAATATTTGCTTTTTTTAAGTCTTGAACATTTTTTGTAATATGATTTCAGCGGCTTCTGGATCTGGGACGGAAGAGGAGACCAGCTCTGAGGAGTCAGAAGAGCCTGAAGAAGAAGAGGAAGATGATGAGGAGGAACAGGATGAAGAGGAAGAGACTGAAACCAACTCAGAGGCTGCATCAGAACAGACTGCAGGTAGTAATATTGTCACTGTCATCGCTCTATACCCATGAATTACATGGCTACATACGGTCCCACAGTCCCATAAATTTTTCCAAGTGCGTACAGGGAGCAAATTGTCTGTTTTGAAATATAATTCTCAGTCTGGTTTCACATGTTTTTCTTTTTTTATTTAATCAGATAATTTTTATTGAAAACTTCAAATACAATTTTTCCATTTTCAATGATCATGTATGACATACCATATTTTGCGGTTTATAAGACGCACCCCAAATTTTGAGGAGAAAAATAGGAAAAAAAACTTTCTCCTTCACCTCATTGGGGACACAGGACCATGTGTGTATGCTGCTGCCACTAGGAGGCTGACACTAAGTGAATACAAAAAAAGTTAGCTCCTCCTCTGCAGTATACAACTACCATGTCAAGTGAACCAATGATTTTTACCTATATATTTTTTAATTCTTTTGATATTATTTGGTAATAGTGTGTCAGAGAATGCAAAATGTGAAAGAAAAAAATTCTAGAATTTTTTTTTTTTTTTTTTTTATTGATTTTCAAAGTTCGGAAAAGGCAAATTTCGGTGTTGCCTGCCTTTACATTTCTCCTCATAACTCAGGCTAGAAAAAAGATAGAGAAACACAACAAACATCATTCTACTCAGAACTGTACAGGCTTTCACCAGATATGTCACAAGAGTATCTTTGTTAATATTTTACCCATGTGAACGCAAACGCAAAATTTTAAAACGCATTTCCAAAAAAAAAACGTTTAATTTAAAAATTTCAAAAAATACAAGTGTGCCTGCTATGTTCCTAGCCACATCTGTACCAAAATTCAAGTTGGGATCACGACGGGATCATATTTAAAAATATAACTATTACATTGTCAATTTGAAAATTTTGAATTCAGATCTGTTCAGCCTGTGGTCTAAAAATGTGGGGTCTTTATTTCCCAAATAGTCCATGATTTTTAGATATTACTGTATTATTTTCTTATGTTACAGCTGAGAAGCAGGAGAGGACAGAGGAGAAAGCTTTGTTAGGGCTGAGAATGAACAGGGTAGACAGTGACTGCAGAGCAGATGACAGGCCAGCAGTCAGGAGGGAAGACCGAGCTTCAGAGCTTTCATGCCATCACAAGGACGATTTTGGAGTGGAAGCTCAATGGCACTTTTTTTTGCCACTGCTCATGGCAAAGGTGTATGTGAAAGTTTAGGAGGCACCGTGAAACGCCTTGCAGCTCGAACTAGCCTCTAGAGGTCATATTCAGACCAAATCTTAACACCCAATGCAACTTTTCAAATGGAGTGAGAAAACTATTCTTAACATCCAGTTCATGCATTGTACAAACTAGGACTATGAAGAAGAGGAGAGTTTGTTAAAACATCGGATACAGGAACCAGAACCCATCAAAGGGACTCCGCAATACCGCACTGTCATTCCATGTAGTGAGACAGAAATAAAAACAGGGATTTTTTCATTCAGCACAGACAGTGAAGTCCATGAAGTGGTAGAAGGCGGCACAAGATTGGCAATGGATGACATAACTGGTGATGTGACCTGTGAATATGATTGGCGCTGGTGGCTGGCTACTGTACTCCAAAGATTGTGAAAATGAAGAAGTATCCAATCCTTTGTGTATCCACGAAAACCAGACATTTTAAAGGTTAACAAAAATCAGATATTACCTCAGGTGGAGCCGAACACCATGCCAGGCCGTACATACCCTGACACAAAAGGAAATGGCCATTGCTAGTAAGCACTTATAGACAAGATTACATTTCACCCACTAGAAGGGGCAAATTGATGATAAAAGGCCAGTTTAAAAACGTACTATTAATTGTTTGATTCGTTCATATTTTATAGAACAAGGATTTAACTACTGTACTATTCTTCTTAAACACTTCATAAATGATATGTTTAGTGATATAATAGAAAAAAAGTTACATGTATAAATAGGTGGTAAAAATATTGGTTCTTATCTTGTTTTTAACATATAATTAGGATGAGACTGTATTTAGAAAATCACACTTGAGGACATGATCACCATTTTTCTTTTGGTTTGTTCGATGCATTCAGGTTGAAAATGCTGAGCAAGTTGTGTTATGAGGATTAAGATGTATTCATTCTGGCACTTTACGGTATTTGTTTTTTTGTGTTTCTTTATTGTTGCATATAAATGATGAATTCAATAAGTTGTAATTTGAAAAGAAAAAAGGAAGAAACTCACAAACATAATCAGATGATTCTAGGCTTAAAAAAAATAAAAATTTGATAGTTCCCAAGTTGAATCCCTGTACAAATATAAACAAGAACACAACTAACACACATGCATATTTTCACAATTTTAAAACATACCTTTTTCAGCTGCAGATGGAAGGAAGAGAGCCACAGGATTCATTACTGATGGTAGGCGGAGCCCAGACGGGATAGTCACCTCAGATTAAAAAAGAGTGTTGACCGGCCCCTCCAGCTCGGGCTCCTCCAGCTCGGGCTCCTCCTACTCAGCTTTCTCCAGTTTACAATTTGAGGTCTCAGAGGATGGTCGCTGCTGGGAGCAGCTCCTCAGAAGATTTTATTATTTTATATCGGACAAGAGACTTGGATCACCAAATGTGGTCTAGAGGTCTCAGGGGTCTCAGCGCTGCTGGACTCCCACCTCTCCGTTGGCGGATCTGTATTACCCTAAGGGTGGTCCCTGCAGAAACCTGCCGGCCCGGGGGATGAGGATGGCTTCCCTGGCGGGGACACACACCGCGCTCAGGGGTCACTGCGATCCCCGCCCTGGGGGGAAGCATGGGCACGCGCCAGAAACCCCTGGGGGTCCCTGTGGCGCATGACGGGGTGAATACTCCACATTTTTATTAGTGTGTTGAGTGATTCACCGGCTGCTGCGGCAGCCGCTGGTACAGTTCATGTGGTGATTTTTGTATTTTTGTCCGCAGGTGGATGCCTGCAGGACGGGGATCGCGTGACCGGAGAAGGGGAGTCCCGCGCTTTTTTTGAAGGCGGGGGGCGTGGCTTCGCGTCTCCCGGGCAGGAAGCGCTCTCTGAGCGCGCTTTTCCTGCTGCCTTCTCTTCCGGCTGCCTCCTCAGTGCGGCGGCCATTACAGCGCTCCGGGCTCCTCTTCCTCTCCGTCTCTCCTGCACAAGCCTGGAAACAGCACCGCAAAACTGTGAGTCGCTTCTGCCCAATCGGGGCAGAAGCTTAGAGAATTTTTTTTTCTCCCCCGTAGCGCAGGTTGCCACACGCTAAGTTAGCGACGCTATTTGAGTCGCTGGAGGTTTTGCGATGCAGAGTTGATCGCAATGATTTAGCGATTTAAGTGTGGTATTTTTGAGACTTTTTTTCTGTCTCTACCTGCTGCCTCATAGAGGCTCCTGGAACTCGCACATCTGTCACTTGAATACAGGTTGTGAAGAGTTTGGTGATTTTAACCCCTTATCAAGCGGTTAAATCTTAATGGTGGGCTGGGGTAACCTTTTTTCTTTAAGAGTTAACCCTTCAGCGTCTGGTTAAAAAGTTTTTTTCCTAAAACCACACTTTTCGTGTTACTATCAGGTGTAACCTGTCATTGTACTGGGTAAGACATGTCAGATCAGGGCACAGGTGCAGATCATCATCCAGCTCCGTTACGAGATCAGTCTCGCATATCTGACACACAGACCTCGACATCGAGTGCAGCGGTCGGAGGACCCAGTGACGCAAAGATGGAGGCTCTCACTCGTTCGATTGATAGCCTGTCTAACCTTATAGGTTGTTGGGTGTCAGCCAAACCCCCTCATGGCAGGAAGCGACATAGGCCGGTGTCTTTTCGCTCTTATAGCGACTCAGAGAGTTCTGACGTGGAGGGTTCCCCTTTAAGTTCAGAGGGGATATCCGAATCGGATAGAGAGGATCGGCAAACGCACTCTGTTTTTTGCTCGGGTCGTGTAGAGGCTTTAATTGAAGCAATGAGGGAGGCGTTGCAGTTACAGGAGGATGTAACTACTCGCCCTGGTAAGTCGGCCAGGATGTTCCAGGAGTCGCATAAGTCAGTCGCGACTTTGCCATCGCTGATTGAGTTCAACCAGGCAGTGGAGAAGGAGCGTCTGTGTCCAGACAAGCGTTTTCAGGGGACTCGTCTTTTGGAGTCACTGTATCCGTGTTCTACGGAATCTAATGATTTTTGGATTCAGTCTCCTGAGGTGGATGTCTCTTTATCTCAGCTTAGCAAATCTTCTTTGCTACCTATTAAGGGGAAAGCGAGTTTGCAGGACCCGCTAGACAGAAGAGCGGAGTCAGCGGCAAAGTCCATTTATGAAGCGCGGGTTATGGCTTCAGAGCGATGCTAGGCTCCATGTGTGTGTATAAAGCTGCCCTGGTCTGGTTGGACCGTTTGCGGAGAAAATGTGAACCTCAAGTGCCTGAGGTGGATGGACTGTTTGAATTGTTAGAAAGTGCCTTACAATATGGCCATGATGCAAACCTGGACACTGTGTCACTGCTGTCCAGGGCTCAATCCTCGGCGGTCTCAGTCAGGAGGGCACTGTGGCTTAGACAGTGGACCGGTGATGCGGTTTCTAAACATGGTTTGCTAGCCTTGGCTTACAAGGGCGGTCAGTTATTTGGATCTGACCTTACGGAACTGATTGCCAAAGCAAAGGCAAAGGAGACAGCTTTACCACAGTGAAGAACTGTTGCTTCTACGTCTGGCAGGCCTGGTACCAGTGGTGGTCGACGGTCCTTTCGTTCCAGGGGACGATTCAGTCAGCCCTCATGGGGGTCGGGTCGTCCCTCTTTTTCGGGGAAAAAGACAAATCAGAAATCCCGCGCTCCCTGGAAACAGAGTTTCCGTCAAGATAAAAGGGAATCTGACAAAAAGCCCGCTAAGGCGGATTGACGCCAGGGTCCCGCTCGAGGGCTCTCGAGTGGGGGGTCGCCTGCTCCAATTCAAATTGACTTGGGTTTCCCGTGTCCCAGACTCCTGGGTGACGCGGGTTGTCTCGGCAGGCTATTTCATAGAGTTCTCTTCCCGACCCCCGAACAGTTATTGCCAGTCTCGCATTCCATCAGAGCCCGAGCTATGTGCCGCTTTACTGCAGGAAGTCGAATTTCTTCTGCAGAAGGTGTGGTGGTTCCGGTTCCACCAGAGGACAGGGGAAGAGGTTTTTATTCCAACCTCTTTGTAGTTCCCAAAAAAGAGGGAAAGTTTCGCCCCGTCCTGGATCTCAAAAGATTGAATCTGCATGTCCACGCCCGAAAGTTTCGCATGGAGTCGCTTCGCTCCGTAGTGGCAGCATTGTCGCAGAACGATTTTTTGGTGTCAATCGACATACGCGACGCCTATTTGCACGTTCCTATCGAAGGGCTCACCAGCGTTATCTTCGCTTTGCCATAGGACAGGATCATTACCAATTTGTGGCTCTACCATTCGGTTTGGCCTCGGCACCCAGAGTCTTTACAAAGATTCTGGCACCTCTCATGGCTATACTTCGGAGACAGGGAGTCACGATCCTTCCCTATCTGGACGACCTTTTGATTGTGGCATCCTCAAAGGAGGAGGCTGTGACTTCTCGCAATCTATCCCTTCAGCTCCTGGAGGACTTCGGGTGGCTGGTCAATTGGGAGAAGTCGTCTCTGGAACCGTCACAATCAATCCTGTTTCTGGGGATGCATTTCGACACAGTACGAGCAGTGGTGTCTCTACCTCCAGACAAGCAAGCATGTCTCATCCGACATACGCAGGTGATGAAGTCTTCAGTGACAATGTCTCTTCGAAGATGTATGCGTCTTCTGGGGTTGATGGTGGCTTCAATGGAGGCACTTCCGTTTGCCCAGTTTCATTCCAGGACGCTCCAAAGGTTCATTCTAAACCGCTGGGATCGGTCGCAGACCTCACTGGATTGCGGTGTGGTTATCTCCCGCACTGTACGAGAGTCTCTGGGATGGTGGATCCGTTCGACAGAATTGTCTCGGGGGAAGTCCTTTCTTCCTCTGAAGTGGTCAGTCATAACCACCGATGCCAGCCTGACGGGCTGGGGGGGCGTTTGGAACGATTTCTGGATTCAGGGAGTATGGTCGCCAGAGGAGTCTGTCTTGCCGATCAACATCCTCGAATTGAGGGCAATTTTCCTTTGCCTCCAACACTGGACGGTCCCTTTACACGGTCTGCCTGTCCGAGTGCAGACAGACAATGCGACGGCGTTTGCTTATATCAATCACCAAGGCGGGACGAGGAGTTCCAGGCTCATGGTGGAGGTATCTCGGATCTTGATATGGGCAGAGACCAGAGTCCCGGCCATCTCTGCGATCCACATTCCAGGAGTTCAGAATATCACGGCGGACTTTCTAAGTCGCGAGAAGATGGATCCAGGAGAATGGAGTCTCCATCCGGACATTTTTGCACTGCTGTGCTCCCGTTGGGGAACTCCTCAGGTGGATCTGATGGCATCCAGGGCCAATGCCAAGTTACCGACATTCGTGTCCAGGTACAGGGATCCGAAGGCTGTAGTGGTGGATGCTTTAGTGGCCCCGTTGGACCAATTCAACCTAATCTATGTGTTTCCGCCGATTTCTATGCTACCTCTGGTACTCCGTCGGATCAGGCTGGAGAGAATCTCAGCTATATTGATAGCTCCAGATTGGCCAAGGAGGACGTGGTTCTCGACACTGGTGTCACTTCTAGCGGCACCGCCATTTTCGCTTCCTCTTCGTCCGGACCTGTTAACCCAAGGGCCCGTTCGTCATCCAGACCTGAAGTCTCTGCGTTTGACGGCGTGGCTCTTAAGACCGAAATTTTGACCCGTAGAGGTTTCTCAGCCGAAGTCATTGCTACTCTGCGTGCTGCTAGAGGTCCGACTACTACTAGGATTTACCACAGGACTTGGGAAGCCTTCTTTTTGTGGTGTTCGAGTTCTTCAAAGAACCCGAGAAAATTTTCTATTCCCAATTTGTTGGCTTTTTTGCAACACGGGTTGGAAAAAGGTTTGGCCGTTAGCACCCTGAGGGGTCAGGTTTCTGCTCTGTCTTTACTGTTTCGGAGGGCTATCGCCTCGCATAGGGACGTGCGTTCCTTTTTTCGTGGAATAACCCGTCAGTTCCCACCGCGGAGGACACCTGTATCTCCTTGGCGGCTCAATCTTGTTTTGGAGGCTCTTCAACATCAGCCCTTTGAGCCTATGGATTCTGTTAGCCTTTATTTACTTTCTTGGAAGGTGGCCTTCCTAGTGGCAGTCACCTCTTTGAGGAGGGTTTCTGAGTTGGCGGCTCTTTCTTGCTCGCCTCCCTTCTTGGAGTTTCACCCGGATCGTGTAGTGCTTCGCACTCAGGGCGACTTCCTACCTAAGGTGGTGTCGCGATTCCATGTTAACCAGGATATTGTGTTGCCTTCTCTTTGTCCGAGGCCAAGGACTGTGAAGGAACGGGCCTTGCACACATTGGATTTGGTGCGGGCTTTGAAATTCTACTTGAATGTTACTCAAGGTTTTCAGAAATCAGACTCTCTGTTTGTTATTCCAGCAGGTCGTCGACGTGGTCAGCGAGCTTCCAAGGATTCTATAGCTCGCTGGATTCGGTCGGCCATTTTGGAGGCTTACCGAATTAAGGGCGAACCTTGCCCGATTAAAGTTCGAGCTCACTCCACTAGGGCTGTGGGCTCATCGTGGGCCTTCCTTCAAGGGGCCTCCGCGGCTCAGCTCTGCCGGGCGGCGACCTGGCGCTCCGTCCACACTTTTACAAAATTTTATAAGGTGGACGTTAGTGCTTCCGCTGATGCAGCCTTGGGACGTAGGGTCCTGCAGGCAGCGGTAGTTTAAGAGTCTAGTTAACTTGTTTTTGGCGCCTGTTGCGCTTTTATTTAGGTTGTTGGGTTTCTGCCTATTTTGGTTTTCTTTTCCCACCCTAATTTTTGAACTGCTTTGGGACGTCCCATCAGTAATGAATCCTGTGGCTCTCTTCCTTCCATCTGCAGCTGAAAGACGGATTTTGGTAAGAACTTACCTGTAAAATCCTTTTCAGCGAAGGAAGGAAGAGAGACACAGATCCCTCCCATGGCAGAAGTGTGTTGTTGATTTACAGAAGCAGCGTGGCCCTTCTCTGATAGCGATTTCTGGGCTGAGGTCGACGCGCTACGGCTCTGTTCCAGCATTGCCAGCTCATCGCAGTGGTCAGGTTCCGTGAGTAGTACCTGGAACTGTGTGGTTTTTTGCCTATCTGCATGCATAACCTGTATTCTTGTGTTTTTGTCTCTGAAGTTCTTCAGAAGGGGTTATGTTGCTCCGCTTGTGATATTGCTCTTCCTTAAGCTTGTGTACAACTGGAGAAAGCTGAGTAGGAGGAGCCCGAGCTGGAGGGGTCGGTCAGCACACTTTTTTAATCTGAGGTGACTATCCCGTCTGGGCTCCGCCTACCATCAGTAATGAATCCTGTGTCTCTCTTCCTTCCTTCGCTGAAAAGGATTTTACAGGTAAGTTCTTACCAAAATCCGTCTTTTTCACAATTGCGCATCAAAATTTTGAATTTGATTTCCCCAAAATATAAAGAAACATAGTCTTGTGACATATCAAATGAAAACCGGTACCGTTCTAGCCCGAGATATGATAATAAAAATGTAAAGCCATACCAGGCCAAAATTGACGCTTTTTCAAAACTTTAGAAGTCTGTAAAAAATTAACTGTTGAAGAAAAAAATTCAAAACTTTTAATTTGTAATTATCTAAAGTTGTACTTCTTAAAAAAAAATAAAAAAAAAATCTAGACACTTCAGGTAAAAAAAATATTCATATTTGAATCACTTGATATGGAATGACCCTGGCTCCAGTCCGAACCAGTTCATGCTTAGTGTCTGTAGGTGGCACACAGGTCTGGTCTTCAGACCATAATTTTTTATTTTACTTTTTACTTTTTTACTATTTTTTTTACAAGAAGATAGGGGCGACGGATCCTTTCAAAGGTCCAATCTCCCCAAACCAACAACAGGTGGGAACGTGGCGTGTCGCCTCCATGTACCCCATCCTGCAACATGGATAGCCATGCTTGAGCTTGATTTTAGGGGCGATTGTTCCCTTTGGGCGGCGATTTCCCCGCACCAGCAACAAACTGGAACATGGAGTGTTGCCTCCATGTAACCCCTTCTGAAACCAGGCTACAGCCGGACAACAGCCCTGTCCCATCCTAGGGGAGCGAACCCCTGGGATGTACAGAGGCTCTGATGGCGTCTGGGCATCCCTCACTGCATCACCGCTGATAAAACAGCAGTGATAGAAGGAGGTGGATGGTCCCTCTCCACCTCCCTGATAAAGGGAGGATGGATTGAGGGTGCCTGCAACGTCCATTTTACAGCCTCCTGACCTGCAGCGGGTGTTTCTCCCCTTCCACTGTGCTTCATCTCGGTGGTGAGTATATGGGTCGGATGGGGACTGGGAGGGCTCCTGCAGCGCGCGTTGCGGCTTCGGTGCTCGTCCCTGGCCGGCGCCTGAAATTTAGTCCCTGGCTTCAGCCTGTTCTGGACCGGAAGCCGGTAGCTCCGCCCCCAAGAGCACGTCGCTCCTGCGGCTCCGCCCACCTGCTTGGCGCTTCTCGCTCAGCGCGAGAAGCGCCTTATTGGATCCCGGCAGCCATCTTTAGGAGGGCAGAACTGCTACAGTCTTCCCTAACCGGACCACTGGCACCAGACCCCACCGCAAGCCTGCATGTAAGTCAACTGAGCTGGCAACAAGGGCAACCCCAAGAGGACCGCTCACAGGGTGCAGGACCTGGGGTAAGAGCTGCAGCCACATACCCACAGGCCCCCTTTTTTTATGCAGAGCTCCGCTGCCATACACTCTGGCCCGTTTTGCTCTGCAGAGCTGCGCCACCTTATACAGTCACGCTTCTATATACCATAGCCCTTGCCCTGCAGTATTCATTTGGACACTAGCAATATTTGTCCCATATTGGGCAGGGGTACAGCATGTCTTTCCCTAAAGCATCCAAGAAGGCCAACAAAACATATACAGTATTGTTCACCTCATGTACCACCTGTCAGGCTGCTTTGCGGCGGGCACAGAATACTCCACTATGTGAAGCCTGTGACCCCGCACATGCACAGGAGCCCCCTGCCGTGACCGATAACAGTGTACCTAGTCCCCCTGAGTGGGTTTCGTCACTGTCGATTGAGTCCCTCCAGGATTCCTCCAGGGGTAGGGACAGCAGTCTGCCTGTTTTAGAGGGTTCCTCTACATCACAGGAACCGTCGGCCTGCAGGGGCCGTTCTCAGTCGAAGCAGACACAGGCATCTAGAAAACGGACCCATAACACGTCTTCCGGGCCTTCTGGCGCCTCGGCATCCACAAGCTCCGTTTCTCGCTCCCCCTCACCAGGGGTCAGTAGCGAACAGAACTCTGAGTACGAGTCTGATGGGCCTCTTGACATAGATTCGCCGTGTTATCAGGCGACAGTGGATAGTCTCATAGAGGCCGTTAACCAGATTCTGAAGGTTGATGAGGAATCTACCTCCTCCCCGGGTCACATTGTGTCATTCAAAAGGACCAAACGTCCTCATAGGGTTTTTCCCAATCACCCCGAGTTCCAGGACATAGTGCGGCGGCATAGAGAGTGGCCAGACAAAAACTTCACAGGTCAGAAGTCTCTTGAGGTGAGATTCCCTTTTGCATCCGATCTCCGAAAGCAATGGTCGGAATCCCCTCCAGTGGATCCACCCGTATCTCGCTTGGCCTCCCAAACCCTCCTATCCTTACCTGATGGATCCTCCATTAAAGATCCCACAGACCACTTGATAGACAGTCTTACCTGTTCAGCTTTTGAAGCTTCGGGCTCAGCACTCTCTCCCTTCGCCGCGACATGGGTAGCTAAAGCCATGGTGTCCTGGGCAGATTCTCTGAATAGAGCCATAGAGGGTAGTGATCTTCCCCCAGAGGCAGCGGATCTGCCAATCAGGTTTCTTTAGCCGGAGACCATTTGGTAAACGCATTCCTGGATGCGGCTAACTGTTCCGCCCTTGCGGCATAAAACGCTGTATCTATCAGATGGGCACTATGGCTCAGGGAATGGTGAGCGGACTCGGCATCCAAGAAGTCCCTAACCTCGCCCTACCAGAGCGGTCGTTTGTTCGGAGATAAGCTAGATCAGCTTATCTCGGACGCCGCAGGGGGGAAGAGTATGTTCCTCTCCCAGCAAAAAGTTATGCGACCCTTTCTCCGCCATCTGCAGACACGTTTCCAGTCATTTTGCAAGAATCCCAGTTGGTCCTCCATGGCCAATTCGTCCGGTACGGGACGCTCCACTCAGGGAGACAGAGGCCCTCAGGTCTCGGACAGAACCAACAAGGCATGGAAGAGCCGTCCCAAGCAGTCCAGATCTAAGGGATCCAGGTCCCAAAGATTTTCGGCCAAATGACTTGCGGCATTGGCCGGTCGACGCCAGCAGAGTAGGCGATCGTCTTCTCCAGTTTCCCCATGTCTGGCTCTCCGTCGTTTTCGACGAATGGGTCAGAGACCTGGTGTCCTCCGGATACAAAATAGAATTTGCTTCTCATCCCCTGACACGGTTCTTCCCCTCTCGTCCCCCCAAAGGGAGGCGTGGGCTCGGTCACTTTTCCAAGCCATCGAGTCACTTCACCAAGACGGCGTTATTACTCCGGTTCCAGAAAACCAAATTTTCCAGGGGTTCTATTCAAACCTGTTTGTGGTTCCAAAGAAAGATGGAACAGTGAGGCCCATCCTGGACCTAAAGCTCCTAAACAAATTTGTCAAGGTCCGGCACTTCAGAATGGAGTCCCTCTGTTCTGTCATCTCCCCGATGGAAAAGGGGGAGTTCTTAGCTTCCATCGACATCCGGGACGGTTACCTTCATATCCCGATTTTTCCCCCTCACCAATGGTTCCTGCGCTTCGCCTTCCGCGAGGAACACTTCTAGTTCACAGCCTTGCCCTTCGGTGGCCTTGCCACCGCCCCCAGGGTGTTCTCAAAGGTCATGGCAGCCGTCATGTCCATTCTGCACTCTCAGGGCATGGTTGTTTTGCCATACCTAGACGACCCCCTGATCAATGGGCTGTCCTTCCAGGCCTGTGCGGAGTCCGTCCAGATTACATTGGATACACTTTCTCTCCTGGGCTGGCTAGTAAACTTGAATAAGTCTTCTGTCCTCCCAGCTTAGCAGATCTTTTTCTTAGAGATGACCCTGGACACCTCCCGAGGGTTGGTGATTCTCCCTCGAGACAAGGTCTCAGCCCTCCTACAGGGTGTCTGGGTACTCCGTCGCCCACTTCCTTATTCCATCCGTTTCGGGATGGGTGTCCTGGGGAAAATGGTGGCAGCAATGGAAGCTGTTCCGTTCGCCCAGCTACACCTCCGTCCTCTGCAGCATGCTCTTTTAACAGCCTGGGGCAAGAGCCTGTTCTCTCTCGATCGACCGTGTCATCTGTCCCCACAGGTCAAACAGGAGCTCAGGTGGTGGATGCTACGCTCCTCCATCCTCCAGGGGAAATCTTTTTTCCCAGTCCATTGGCTGGTGGTCACTACTGATGCCAGCCTTCTCGGCTGGGGAGCTGTCTTCTGTCACCACACTTGTCAGGGGTGTTGGTCACCTCGGGAGTCACACCTTCTGATCAATGTCCTAGAGATTTGGGCAATTCGGTTGTCTCTGCGGCATTTCCATCATCTCCTGGCGGGTCGCCACATTCGAATTCAGGCGGACAATGCCACGGCCGTGGCTTATATCAATCATCAGGGGGGCACTCGCAGCAGGGCGGCAATGTGTGAGGTGGAACACATCCTCCGCTGGGCCGAGAAGACCACTCGGTCATTTAAGCTGTTTACATCCCGGGCATAGAGAACTGGGCTGCAAACTTCCTCAGCCGTCAAGGTCTTGCCACGAGAGAGTGGTCTCTCCATCCGGAGGTCTTCCAGCAGATCTGTCATTGCTGGGGAAACCCGGACGTGGATCTGAGGGCTTCAAGGCTAAACGCCAAGGTGCCTGAGATTGTTGCTTGGTCCGGGGACCTAGTAGCCATCGGGGTGGACGCACTGGTTCTTCCGTGGAAACAGTTTCGTCTTCCGTACGTGTTTCCCCCATTGCTGTTGCTTCCGAGAGTCATCAGGAAGATCTAAACGGATTTGGTTCCAGTGATCCTGGTCGCTCCAGACTGGCCTCACCTGGTGTGGTACGCAGAGCTAGTGCAACTCGTCGCCGACATTCCCTGGCGACTTCCGGATCGACTGGACCTACTCTCCCAGTGCCCTATTTGCCACCAGAACTCAGGAACCCTGTGTTTAATGGACTGGCTGTTGAATCCTGGGTCCTAACCCAAGCTGATTTCTCTCAAGAGGTGATCACTACAATGATTAACGCTCGGAAACCTGTTTCGGCACGCATCTATCACCACACCTGGAAAGTCTTTTTTACGTGGTGCAGGGACCGCGACCATCCTCCTCTCGTCTTTTCCATTCCTACCATTTTGGAATTCCTTCAGTTCGGCTTGGACTTGGGCCTAGCGCCGAGCTCCCTCAAAGGCAGATCTCTGCCTTGTCCGTCTTGTTTCAGCGTAGAATCGCTTCCAAACCGCAGTTTAGGACTTTCATTCAGGGGATCTCCCACGTGGTACCTCCCTATAGAGCGCCTTTGGACGACTGGGACCTTAACCTGGACTTAGGTGTTCTGCAGGAGTCTCCCTTCGAACCGCTACAGGACGTCTCGCTAACGCACCTTTCATGGAAGGTCGCCTTCCTTGTCGCAGTAACTTCTGATTTTTCACAGAGACAAGGAGGTTCTCAGGCTGTCCCCGCCCTTCTTGCCAAAAGTCATTTCCTTCTTTCACCTTAACGAGGACATTGTCCTACCCTCCTTTTGCCCGGCACTGGTACACCGTGTGGAGAAGGCTCTTCACACTTTGGATATAGTGAGAGCTCTCGGAAGGTATGTCTCATGGACGGCGTCCTTTCGTCACTCCACTCGGTCGGTGGGCGCTTCTTGGGCCATTCGGCACCAGGTGTCGGCGGAGCAGGTTTGCAAAGCTGTGACCTGGTCCAGCCTACACACATTCTCAAAGCACTACAATGTTCACACTCCGCCTCAGCAGATGCGGGCCTGGGCAGATGAATTCTGCAGACAGCGGTAGCGCACCGTTAGACAGTTGGTATGTGCAGTTTTTTCTGTTGTGTCGGTTTTCCACCCAGGACTGCTTTAGGATGTCCTGTGTACCCCAATGAGCCAGGACCACCGTAAAATCCTTTTCTCCGAGCCACTCATTGGGGGACACAGCACCCACCCTGTTGGCCTGATGGCTATGTTTGAGCTTAAGTTTGACATGTTGTACCTGTATTTAATAGTTATGATCTCCTGTTCTGTCACTGAACTGGTTTGGACTGGAGCCAGTGGTAGGTGTATACTGCAGAGGAGAAGCTAACTTTTTTGTATTCACTTAGTGTCAGCCCCCTAGTGGAGGCAGCATACACCCATGGTCCTGTGTCCCCAATGAGAGGCTCGGAGAAAAGGATTTTACGGTGAGTACACAAAAATCCCTATTTTTTAATAAAATGGTGGTGCTTCTTAATATCCATGCGTCTTATTGCTTACCGGGATGGTGGCTGTGGTGAAGCAGGGTCCCAGGGCTGAGATCTCATCTCCCGAGATCTTGGTGCTGAGATCTCCATCTGCGCATGCCTCAGCAGCCATTTTCCCAGAGTCCACAGCACAGTAAGCCATGTAAGTGCAGGGAATCTGGGCTTTCACAAAATCTCGGCAGAGCCCCCGCACCACCAACACCCGCAGCGGCGCACATCGGAACACCCTCTCATCCCGGCCTGCAGCAACGCTCCACTCTTGCCTCCTCCAGCAGCAATCCTGGGACCCTGCTCCACCGCAGCAGGTAAGGTATACCCACATTATAAGACGCACCCTCATTTCCCCCAAAAATTTTTGGGTTTAAAGTGCGTCTTATAATCCGAAAAAAAAAACATTAATAATTCCATACTAGAAAACACAGAAAAAACATCACACCGTCACTTCCCAAACCCTCCCTTAACCCGAATCCCAACATTCCAGAGAGAACCATTTTCATGTTCCCATGTAACCAGCATTTCTAGAATATAGGAGAATGAAATTAGTTTGGAGGGAGTGTGGAAGAAGAGGGATATTAGAAAAAATAAAAAGGGGTAACGATTTGGAAGTGACATAGTTTATAATTCGTGATGAGCGAATTTGCTGTTCGCGACTGCCCCCAACAAACGAACAATCCCTGCATGTGTTGCTGCTGTTGAACAGCTGTGAGACCTGCAGCTGCGAGGACTCGAACATATTTTTCAAGCATGCCAAAGACACTCTGTTAGCACCCGAGCATGCTCAGATAACACATTATCCGAGCATATTCGCTCAGCACTAATTATAATCAGTCATGTCCGCCATTGACAATCTGAGTTCATACCGTGATATCTGGACTGGCCACAGGCTCTACAGACTCATATTCATCTAAGGTTGGTCAGTCCGGACATCGCGATGCGAACTCAGATCGTGAATGTTGGACTTGTGAAACAGATCTCATCAAAGTACAGTGACTAATCATTTTCTGTGTTCACCATCAGATCTTTCCCTGGAAACTTTGCTAAACAAATTACCGTACATTCATCAAATACATAACTATTGATTATTTTGCAGACGAAGTCAGCAATGAAGAGATGAGTGAGGAAGAGGAGCGAGAGAATGGGAATCACGTTCCTGTTGGTAAGAGTCCTATATTGATCTCCTTGTAGTAAATGTGATCATCCCCATTGGAGGACAATGAAATAAGTGGTTGCATACCCTGTATATCTTCTATAGTGGGCAAATTGGGCAACTTAGAGTTTGGCTGCCCAAATAGCTCCTGTTCAGTATTTACAACATGTCCCTGGCAGTGGGGGTGTTGCTGGATGTCAGACCCTCGTGATTTGATTTCCTTTAAGGTGCTCTTCTCGCCAACTAATTTTCACTTGACTGAGCTACACTAATCTGGAGAACTTCTTCTATCCTCCATTGGTCATCAAGATTGGTAAACAATGTTTTTTCTGGTTTTACAGTTCATTTGCTGAAAGGCTTGAACTGTTTGAAAATAAATAACAAATTCAGCATTGTTTTCATCCATGTCGTTCCCTCTGCTGCTCTGCTCCCGACTTTGCTGACATGACTGTGGTGGAGACGTTCTTTCTACACGTGATCGCTGCGGCTAGTCACTGTGCTCAGCCATCACGCTGTAGCCATGACATTGTTGCCACGGCCATGTAAATGAAGACAGCAGAGAAACGCTGGTTGGTTTTTTAGTAGATAATCAACGCTGCATTTATTTGCAAGCGTTTGAAATGTAAAACCAGAAACCCCCTTTAAGAATATTAACCAAATGTTCAGGGAGTTATCTGCAGCTTTGTCGATATCACAACCTTTCCTTATTTTGCAGTTACAGAGTCCAGATTTGATCATGACTCTCCAGAGAGTGAGGCGGAAGAAGAGGAAGAGGAGGAGGAGGAAGAAGAAATTAGAATTGCGAGCCCACATTTAAATGCTCAGACAGAAGGTGAATTTGTCACCAATTCTCCCGTCATGACATCTCTCGAGTTGAAGCAAGAATTGCCAAAATATCTTCCAGCTCTACAGGTAAGATGAAGGTCACATGTGCATAATAACACAGTTTTCTTGGTCTAAAATAATCATTTAACCCATTTTTCCGGTTTTTACTAGGGCTGCCGCAGTGTGGAGGAGTTTCAGTGTCTGAATAGGATCGAGGAAGGGACCTATGGAGTTGTGTACAGAGCGAAGGACAAGAAGACAGGTCAGTAAACCTTTTTGTGGTTTTAGAGTTGCAGCATGCTTCTATTAGTTTTTTGTTAGGGCACATTCAGACGTCCGTACAAATCTGCACGAGATCAGACCGTAATGCACGGACGGGCTGTGGGTCTTTAAACCCGAGTGTGATTGCTTCAGTGAAATATGTGAAGCTGTCACACTCAGGTCATGAGACCGTGCTTGCTGTCCAATCTAGGATAGATTTGTATGGACGCCTGAATGCGCCCTAAGAGTTAATCTATTTGGGGTGGGAGCAATGGAGCACATGGCTGTTTAAAAGGTGTAAAAATGAATGCAGTTTTACTTCTCCATAGTTGCTATGCTGTGGCCAGTTTGCCTACATTCCCTCTTTTAAACTAAATAATTTTGGACACATACAGAGATAATTGGGCTCATTTACTAAACTTGTATATCTTTTAGACTGAGTTAAGACAAGCGCTCAACTTTGTGAACCAGTCACATCCATGTGCTTGTCCGTGTAGTGGACTAATATAGGCGCTACCTACTAGTCACATGCTTTAGTCTGATCCATAGATTGGAACAGCCAAGTTCATTCTGCAATTTTTCTTTTACCCATGGACCTAAGTTTCATGTGGAAAATAGCAATGTGGGCTAGCTCGTGGTATAAACTTGGTCTATGTGCACACACAGAAGTACATGGACTGAAAATACCCTGATGTGAAGTACACTCCGACAATGGAAACTTAGGCTAACCAGTGTTATATGTACTGAATTTATCAAAGTCGCTCATCTTTATGGCTGTCTGGTCAGAGTTTACCCCAACTTTTAGTTGCTGTACATTGACTGAAAACTTTTCATCAAGTTTTGTGACATAATAGTACACCCCCTTATTTCAGTTCTATGGATTGAGTGGCATGTAAAAGTTTGGGCACCTCTGCTCAAAATTACTGTTATTGTGAACAGGTAAGTAAAATGAAGATGAAATTATCTTTAAAAAGCTTAAAGTTAAAGATGACACATTTCCTTTGTGTTTTAGGCAAAAAAAAAAGAATATATATATATATATATACCTTATTTTCTCCGTCGCCTCATTGGGGGACACAGGACCATGGGTGTTATGCTGCCACTAGGAGGACAATAAGCAAATACACAAAAAAGGTTAACTCCTCCTCCTGCAGTATACACCCTCTGCTGGCTCAATTCTGAACCAGTTCTTGCTTATTGTCTGTAGGAGGCACTAGGGTCTGTCATTTTTTTCCTCAAGAAATGGAAGGTCGACAGGGTCTTTTCGAAAAGTCCCGATCTCCCGAAATCGGCAACAGGTGGGAACGCGGAGTGTCGCCTCCCCATACCCCCTCCTGCAACTTTACCACACGCCTGAGCTCGATTTGGGGCGACGGATCCCTTCAATGGGTCCGCTCTCCCCACAGCATCAATGGACGGGAACATGGGGTGTCGCCCCCATTTACCCCCTTCCGGAGCCAGGCCTTCAGCCAGGGAAAAATACTTGGACGCAGGTTAGGCGGATTTCAGCCTCAAGTACCCCACTGCACCACCACTGTCTGAAAGCGGCTGTTGCTAGGAGGCAAGACAACCCCTCCACCTCTCTATCAAAGGGATGGTGGATTGAGGAGGTTTAGAGGAGCCAGAAGTTGGCTCCTGCCGTGCCCCCATCTCTGCGCATCCGTGAGTACTAACCCCGGATTCGGCGCTCCCCTGCGCGGCTGCACTCTTCTCAAGCTGCCAGCAGCCGCCGCAGCCCTCACAGAAGGACCTTGGCCGTCATCAGCGGCCGCCGCCGCGACTTCCCTGCAGCAGTCTCAAGGCTCCATTTGCTTTGCAATATGTCCCAATCAAAGTGCTCCAAAAGGGCTGACAAACCTCACACAGTGGTGTATGCCTCGCTTGCCTCATGCAATGCCTCACTACCGCAAAAGCATGGTTCCGCAATCTGTGCGGCCTGCGCCTCTTCAGGCCCTCTGGAACCCCCTGCTATTACCGACCCTAGTGGGCCTATTCCTCCCGAGTGAGCCACGTCCCTGGCACAGTCCATGGATTCCCTGACTAAAGCCCTAGAATCTTTCCGTGGTTCCTCCTCAAACCAGGGCCTCCCCTTGCCCGCAGAGGGCCCTTCAGCCTCCAGAGAGTCTTCCTCAGACATGGGCTGGTCTGCAGCAGCAGCTAGGCACCCTTCTAGGAAACGTCCCCATGGTTCGTCTCCCAAATCCTCTAGCGGCTCCGCATCCGCAAGCTCGGCCTCCCGCTCCCCCTCTCCGGGAGCTGGTAGCGAACACGACTCAGAATACGAGTCAGATGTGGCCATAGACCCGGACTCGCTAGAGTCTTTAGATTCTCTCATTGAAGCGGTTAATAAAGCTCTGAGAGTAGAGGAAGAACCCGGGACTAATCCGGATCATACTGTGTCTTTCAAAATGACCAAACGTCCCCACAGGGTTTTTTGCTTACCACCCTGAGTTTACGCACATTGTCCAGAAACATAGGAGTTGCCCAGACAAGCGTTTCACAGGGCAGAAGCCGCAGGAAACTCGGTACCCTTCTCCAGCAGCTTTGATGGAGTGGACTGAGTCCCCTGCAGTGGATCCGCCCATATCCCGGCTCGCTTCCAAAACTCTCCTGTCATTGTCTGACAGCTCGTCAATTAAAAATCCCACTGATCGTCAGATTGACAATCTCGCGCATTCAGTTTTCGAAGCTGCTGGAGCAGCACTCTTTCCCTCCTTCGCCGCACCTGGGTGGCCAGGGCTATCGTGGCCTGGGCAGAGGCTCTAGCTAAGACTGGCCGCAACAATCTCCTTCCTTCCGAGGCAGTCAACCTCGCCTACCAGATAGCCCGTGCGGGGGATTACGTAGTGCATGCCTCCCTAGACGCGGCTAACTGTGCCACGCTTGCAGCCGCATATGCCGTTACCATCAGAAGAGCCCTATGGCTCCGAGAGTGGCGGGCAGATTCTGCTTCAAAGAAGTCTTTAACTTCCTTACCGTACCAGAGCGGGCGTCTGTTCGGGGATAAACTTGACCAAATCATCTCTGATGCTACTTGGGGGGGGGGGAAAGCAAGTTCCTCCCTCAACTTAGACCCAGCCGGCCCTTTCGGAACCAACAACAGATTTGCTTCCGGCCTTTTCGTAGTACCTCAAACTGGTCCTCAACAACTACCCCCTCTCGATCGCGCCCCCCCGCGCAGAGACAGGGACTCTCAGCCCTCATTCAAGCCCTCTCAGTCCTGGAGAAACAGATCTTCCCAGTCCGGACCCAAGGGTTCCTCTTCTCGTAAGTTCTCCTCTCAATGACTCCTTGCCATGTCCGGAGGACACAAACAGGGTAGGCGGCCTCCTGCTCTTGCTTCGCAAGGTCTGGTTGTCGGTCGTTCACGACCAGTGGGTCCGAGATCTTGTATCCTCCGGAATTCTTGTCCCTCCGCCAATTGCGCTTTTTCCAGTCTCGTCTCACAAAGTCAAAGGCTCTCGCAGCTCCCTTCTATCAGGCCTTAGACGCCCTCCGCAACAGCGCAGTCATCTTCCCGCTTCCTCGCACGGAAAGGTTCAAGGGGTTTTACCCAATCCTATTCGTGGTCCCAAAGAAGGACAGAACCATGCGCCCCATCCTAGACCTAAAATTGTTAAACAAATCTGTCAGCGTGCGCCATTTCAGAATGGAATCTCTCCGTTCTGTCATCGCTTCGTTGGAACAAGGGAAATACCTTCCGTCTGTCGACATCAGAAACGCATATCTCCACATCCCAATCTTCAAAGGTCATCAAAGGTTTCTGCACTTTGCGATCGGAGACGAACACTTTCAATTCAATGCTCTGCCCTTCTGTTTCGCCACCGACCCCAGAGTGTTCACAAAGGTCATGGCGGCCATCATGTCAATTTTACACTCTCGGGGCGTGGTGATCCTTCCCTACCTGGACGACCTGCTCATCAAGGGCCCGTCTTCTCGGGCCTGTGCAGAAAGTGTTGATGTCATAGTGGACACTCTATCCCGCCTAGGTTGGCTGGTGAACCTGGACAAATCCTCCCCGGTTCCGTCACAGAAACTCTCCTTTTTGGGGATGATCTTGGACACTTCCCTAGGGTTGGTGATTCTCCCTCCGGAGAAGATTTCTACTCTATCTCCAGGAGCCCAATTGCTATATCTGGACCGCTCTCACTCTCTGCGGTTCGCCATGCTAGTCCTGGGGAATATGGTAGCGTCCATCGAGGCAGTACCTTTTGCCCAATTCCACCTCCGCCCCCTGCAACAGCTATTGATCTCAGTCTGGGACAAAAAACCAGCTTCCTTGGGTCGCCGCTTTCACCTGACGCCCAGAATCAGGCGGTCCCTCAGATGGTTAACTGTGACATCATCTTTGAATCAAGGGCGGTATTTTCTCCCGGTGCACTGGTTGGTGGTGACCACCGATGCCAGTCTCCTCGGATGGGGTGCGATCTTTCGTCACCACACGGCTCAGGGACGCTGGTCTTCTCAGGAAGCCCACCTACAGATCAATATCCTCGAGATCAAAGCAATCAGGCTAGCTCTTCTCCACTTCCGCCTCCTGGCCGGTCGTCCTATCCGGATTCAGTCAGACAACGCCACGGCCGTGCCGTACATCAATCGCCAAGGGGGCACACGAAGCAGAAGAGCGATGCTCGAAGTGACGCACATTCTGCGATGGGCCGAGACAAACCGCTCTCTCATCTCCGCGGTTCACATTCCGGGAGTAGACAATTGTGCAGCGGATTTTCTCAGCCGCCAAGGCCTAGCCTTGGGAGAGTGGTCTCTCCACCCGGAAGTGTTTCTTCAGATTTGCCGGCGGTGGGGCACTCCGGATGTCGACCTCATGGCATCCAGGCTGAATGCCAAGGTTCCGGCTTTCAAAGGCCGCGGTCCCGCGATCCGCTAGCCATTGGCTCGGATGCTCTCGTGCTTCCTTGGAACCAATTTCACCTTCCTTACATCTTTCCTCCGCTCCCCTTAATTCCAAGGGTCATTCAGAAGATCAAGGCGTTCCGGTGATTCTCGTCGCTCCAGACTGGCCGCACCGGGCATGGTATGCGGAACTAGTTCATCTAGTCGCCGACGTCCCCTGGAGGTTACCGGATCGTCCGGACCTTCTCTCTCAGGGTCCCATTTGCCACCGGAACTCGACAGTGCTGAATTTAACGGCTTGGCCATTGAGTCCTGGATTCTAGCCCAGGCCGGGTTCTCGCAACAGGTGGCAGCTTCCATGATCAACGCTAGGAAGCCTGTTTCCATGCGCATTTACCATCGTGTTTGTAAAACTTTTTTCTCTTGGTGTAAGGATAGGGGTCATCCCCGTTGGTGTTTTCCACTCCCTCCATTCTGGAGTTTCTCCAAGCAGGGTTGGATTCGGGCTTAGCGCTGTCTTCCCTCAAGGGACAAATTTCAGCTCTATCCGTGCTTTTCCAGCGAAGGATAGTGTCTAAGCCCCAAGTTAAGACTTTTATCCAGGGAGTGTCGCAACTTGTTCCGCCATACAAAAGGCCTTTAGAGCCTTGGGACCTTAACTTGGTCCCAAGTGCCTTACAAGAGACCACCTTTGAGCCAATGCAAGATGCTTCCCTCTCTCTTCTTTCGTGGAAAGTTGCCTTTCTTGTGGCAATAACCTCTATCAGACGGGTTTTGGAATTGGCGGCTTTGTCGTGCAAACCTCCCTTCCTGATTTTCCACCAAGACAAGGTGGTGTTGAGGACGACTTCATCTTTTTTGCCTAAAGTCGTCTCGGCTTTTCATCTGAATGAGGACATAGTTTTGCCTTCGTTCTGTCCAGCTCCGGTCCACCATACTGAGAAAGCTCTCCACACTTTGGACTTGGTGAGGGCTCTCCGCAGGTACATTTCCAGGACTGCGTCTTTTTGCAAATCAGAAGCCCTTTTTGTGCTTCCAGAGGGACACAGAAAGGGTCTTCCTGCTTCTAAGAACACTATAGCCAGATGGATCCGATCTGCGATTCAAGAAGCTTACCATGTCAAGGGTCAGCCTATCCCGGCGGGGATTAATGCTCACTCCACTTCGGTCAGTGGGGGCTTCCTTGGCCATTCGGCAACAGGCATCGGCTCAGCAAGTGTGCAAGGCTGCGACTTGGTCCAGTCTTCACACATTTGCTAAACATTACAATGTTCATTCTCAGACCCCTTTCAGATGCGGCCCTCGGCAGACAGATTCTGCAATCAGCAGTTTCAAAACTGTAGGCCCCTATTTAATTGTTTATTCAGTTAAGCATTTGGTATGCGAGGTTTCAACTGTTGTGCTGTTTTTTTCCCACCCAGGGACTTCTTTGGGATGTCCCATGGTCTTGTGTCCCCCAATGAGGCGACAAAGAAACAGGGATTCTTGTGTGTACTCACCGTAAAATCCTTTTCTCCGAGCCATTCATTGGGGGACACAGCACCCACCCTGTTAGCCGTAGGCTGTAGTTGTTTGGTTTTGACATGTTGCACTTCTGTTGTGAGCTCCTACTGCTTTGGCACCGAACTGGTTCAGGATTGAGCCAGCAGAGGGTGTATACTGCAGAAAGAGGAGTTAACCTTTCTCCATCGCCTCATTGGGGGACACAAGACCATGGGGACACAAGACCATGGGTGTTATGCTGCTGCCACTAGGAGGACACTAAGCAATATATAAGCACAAAAGATTAACTCCTCCTCCTGCAGTATACACCCTCTGTTGGCTCAATCCTGAACCAGTTCTTGCTTAGTGTCTGTAGGAGACACTAGGGTCTGCTCTCAGACCCCACTTTTTTTCTCAGTTTTTTACCTCTTTTTATTATTTTGCTTTCTTCACGCACGGATGGGCGACGGGACTTGTACGAAAAGTCACGATCTCCCAAAAACCAGCAACAGGCGGCATCGTGGAGTGTCGCCTTTACGTACCCCTCCTGCTACGCTACCATGGGGCGACAGATTGAATGGGCCGCTCTCCCCATGAGATACCCCTCGATGTGGGCGATGTGATTGGCGTGGCACCATGGACGGATACCCCTCACCACCTCTCCTGAAAGCGGTGGCGGTCTGGAGGCATTTAAGATCCCTCTCCACCCCCCTATCAAAGGGGATGGTGGATTGAGGAAGTACGGCCACATCTGCCGTAGTCCCTGCGGATGCCCCCCTTCTCCATCTTCGGTTCTCTCCCCGCAGTGAGTAGATGCACCTATATCTGGGCCCTCCGCGACCGTTTCTATGTGCACGGCCGCCGATCGCCGCGACCGCCTCAGCGTCGCGCCGCTTCAGTGTCGCGCCGCGGGCGCTCCTCCATCGCGCCGCAGCCGGAAATTTAGTCCCCGGCTTCGGCCCGGGATAGGCCGCAGCCATAAATTTAGCTCCTGGCTTCAGGCCGGGATAGGCCTCAATGGGGGAGGGCTGGCCACGTGACTCCGCCCACATCGCACGCCATTGGCCGGCTTTAGCTTGAATGGGATTCCCTCCTGTTTCCTCCCTCTCTCCTCCCACTGCTTCTGGCGCTTCTCGTTTCATACAAGAAGCGCTATTGTGATCTCGGCCGCCATCTTTTTGGAGGGACAGCGCTGCAGATGCCAGTCTCCTTTTTCCCTGACTCAGACATAGGACCTGGGTGAGTGCACGCTGCGACTAGGTCTACACAGCGCTTGACTCTTCTCCTGCAGCAGGCTCACAGGTGCAGAAATATGTCACAATCAAAGGGCGTTAAAAAGGCTGACAAAAACTACACCGTAGTATATGCCGCCTGCGTCTCATGCAACGCTTCCCTGCCGTTCCCAATTCTGTGCATCATGTGCCCAAGAGCCCACTGCTTCTTCCGCTCAGGAGCCCCCTACTACCGTTCAGGAGTCCCTACCTATTCCTGATCCCAATGAGCCGGGTCCTTCAGGGTGGCCTGCGTTTCTGGCGCAGTCCATGGATTCTCTGACTAGGGCCTTGGATACCTTCCGTGGCTCCTCTTCTAGCCAGGGCATCCCTTTTCCAGAAAGGGGCCCGTTAGCCTTCAGAGAGACCTCATCAGACAGGGGCCGACCCACGGCGTCAGCCAAACGGTCGTCTAGAAAACGCCGCCATAATGCATCTCCCAATCCATCTAGCGGTTCGGCATCGGCGAGCTCAGGCTCTCGCTCCCCTCTCCCAGAGATCTTAGTGATCATGATTCTGAGTACGAGTCGGATACAGGTGATGACCCGAATTCACCAGAGTTTCAAGAGTCTCTAGATTCTCTCATTGAGGCGATTAATAAAATCCTCAAGCTAGATGAAGAACCCGGGTCTCAACCGAATCATCATATCTCTTTCAAAAGAGCCAAACGTCCTCAAAAGGTGTTTAGTAACCACCCTGAATTTACGGACATTGTTCGGGGACATAGGGATCGTCCAGACAGACGTTTTTCAGGACTGAAGTCGCTGAAAGCACGATACCCTTTTTCAGCATCTGTAGCAAAAGAGTGGACTGAATCTCCAGTTGTAGATCCACCAGTATCTCGCTTAGCTTCAAAAACCCTTCTGTCTGTTTCAGATGGTTCATCCATTAAGAATCCCTCAGATAAACAGATCGACAATCTCGCCAAATCGATTTTCGAAGCGGCCGGAGCATCTCTCTCTCCTTCCTTTGCGGCCACCTGGGTAGCAAGGGCCATGGTGGCCTGGGCTGAGAATCTAGTTAAAATCACTAGTGATATCCCTCTTCCCCCCGAGGCACGTAATCTGGCCTATCAGATTACTCGGGCAGGCGACTACATGGTTCATGCATCCCTAGATGCAGCCAATTGCGCTGCACTCACAGCCGCCAATGCTATCGCCATTCGGAGGTCCCTTTGGCTCAGAGAGTGGCGTGCAGACTCTGCTTCAAAGAGGACTTTGACTTCGCTGCCTTATCTTTCAGGGCGTCTCTTTGGAGATCGTCTTGATCAGATTATTTCCGACGCTACAGGTGGCAAAAGTAAATTTCTTCCGCAGCGCTGAATCAATCGGTCCTTTCGGTCTCAATACCAAAGTCGTTCCCGGCCATTTCGTAGCTCCTTTAACTGGTCCTCTGCCTTGACCTCAGCTCGAGCACCCCGTTCATCTCGCAGAGACAGGGGCTCACAACCATCTTTCAGGTCCGCTCAGCCCTGGAGAAACAGATTCTCTCAGGCAGGAAATAAGAGCTCCTCCTCTCGCAAATTATCCTCCCAATGACTCCTTGCTGGGGACGGGGGACCCAAACAAGGTAGGCGGCCGCCTACTCTTGTTTCGCGAGGTCTGGGGGTCGGTTGTTCAAGACCGATGGGTCCGAGATCTTGTACACTCCAGGTTACAAGATCGAATTCTTATCTCTCCCTCCAAGGCGTTTCTTCCAGTCTCGCTCCCCAAAGTCCAAGGATCTCGCAATTCCTTTTCTTCAGGCTCTGAACATACTTCGTACCAGCGGGGTCATCGTCCCAGTTCCTCACAAGGAAAGATTCAAAGGGTTTTACTCAAACCTCTTTGTGGTTCCCAAAAAGGACGGCTCCTTGCATCCTATTCTGGACCTAAAATTGTTGAACAAATTCATCAGAGTCCGCCATTTCAGAATGGAATCCCTCCGTTCTGTTGTCGCATCTCTAGAAAGAAAAGAATACCTGGCGTCTATCGACATCAAGGATGCGTACTTACACATTCCGATTTTCAGAGGCCATCAAAAGTTTCTGCGTTTTGCAGTCGGAGAGGATCATTTTCAATTTGCCGCTCTACCCTTCGGACTCGCAACCGCCCCCAGAGTGTTCACAAAAGTCATGGCGGCCGCCATGGCAATTTTACACTCTCGGGGTGTGGTGGTCCTCCCGTACCTGGACGACTTACTCATCAAAGGACCGTCTTTTCGGGCCTGCGCAGAGAGTGTCGAGATCACTATCGACTCTCTCTCTCGCCTCGGTTGGTTAGTAAATTTGGACAAGTCCTCTCCCATTCCCTCTCAGAAGATTCCTTTTCTGGGAATGATTCTGGACACCTCCCAAGGGTTGGTATCTCTCCCTCCAGAGAAGATTGCTTCTCTGAGGCGAGGAGTGCTCCTGTTGTCTCTAGGCCGCTCCCACTCTCTGCGGGGCGCCATGCAAGTCCTCGGGAAGATGGTAGCTTCCATCGAGGCAGTACCGTTTGCCCAGTTTCATCTTCGCCCTCTTCAACAGGAGCTAATATCAGTCTGGGACAGGAACCCAGCGTCCCTAAATCGCCGTTTCCATCTTTCTCCCAGAGTCAGAAGCTCCCTAAAATGGTGGACAAATGCTTCATCGCTGAATCAAGGGAAATCTTTTCTGCCTGTCCATTGGCTGGTGGTGACTACCGATGCCAGTCTCCTCGGATGGGGAGCGGTGTTCCTTCACCACACAGCTCAAGGCCACTGGTCTCTCCCAGAGACCCGTCTCCTGATCAACATTCTGGAGATCAGAGCTATCAAACTAGCTCTCCTGCAGTTCCATCATCTTCTGGCTGGTCGTCCCATCCGGATCCAGTCAGACAACGCCACAGCCGTGACATACATCAACCGTCAGGGAGGCACTCGGAGCAGAACAGCGATGCTCGAGGTATCACACATCCTGCGCTGGTCCGAGGCAAACCGCTCGCCCATCTCCGCGGTTCACATCCCAGGAGTGGACAATTGGGAGGCCGACTTCCTCAGTCGCCAAGGCTTAGACTCAGGGGAGTGGTCCCTTCACACGGAAATGTTTCAACTCATTTGCCAGCGTTGGGGCATGCCGGATGTGGATCTCATGGCATCCAGATTGAATGCCAAAGTTCAGACTTTCATAAGTCGATCCCGCGATCCATTAGCCATCGGCTCGGATGCGCTAGTCCTCCCTTGGAGTCAATTTCGCCTTCCTTACATCTTCCCACCTCTTCCGTTAATCCCCAGGGTGATTCAGAAGATCAAGGCGGAAGGCGTTCCTCTCATTCTGGTCGCTCCGGACTGGCCTCGCCGTCCGTGGTATGCGGAACTAGTGCGTCTGGTCGCAGACGTCCCTTGGAAATTACCAGATCGTCCGGACCTTCTTTCACAGGGTCCAATTTACCATCACAATTCGAAAGCGCTGAATTTGACGGTATGGCCATTGAAGCCTGGATCTTAGGTCAGGCTGGTTTCTCTCACAAAGTTGTCTCCACAATGGTCAATGCCAGGAAACCGGCTTCCGCCCGCATTTATCATCGTGTCTGGAAAACATTCTTTTCCTGGTGTAAGGACAGGGGTCTTTCCCCCTTGGTTTTTTCTATCCCTTCCATTCTGGAATTTCTCCAAGCAGGAATGGACTCGGGGTTAGCTCTCTCCTCCCTCAAGGGGCAGATTTCCGCTTTGTCCGTCCTTTTCCAACGACGGATCGCATCTAAGTCTCAGGTCAGGACTTTTATCCAGGGAGTGTCACATCTTGTTCCCCCCTACAAGAGGCCTTTGGAGCCTTGGGATCTTAATCTGGTTCTCAGTGCCTTACAGGAATCCCCCTTCGAACCTTTGCCAGAAGTGCCTTTATTGCTTCTTTCCTGGAAGGTTGTCTTTCTAGTGGCGATTACCTCTATCAGACGGGTATCGGAGTTGGCAGCTTTATCTTGTAAACCTCCTTTTCTTATTTTTCACCAGGACAAGGTAGTCCTTAGGACTTCTCCTTCTTTCGTACCAAAAGTCTTTTCGGATTTTCATATCAATGAGGAGATAGTCTTGCCCTCGTTTTGTCCGGCGCCGATTCACCGTACTGAAAAAGCCCTCCACACCTTGGATTTGGTGAGGGCTCTCCGAAGGTACATTTCGAGAACTGAATCTTTCCATAAATCGGACGCCCTGTTTGTGCTTCCGTAAGGACGCAGACAGGGTCTTCCTGCTTCCAAGGCAACGTTAGCCAGATGGATTCGTTCAGCGATCCAAGAGGCGTATCGTGTAAAAGGTCAGCCTATCCCGGCTGGGATTAAGGCACACTCCACTCGATCTGTGGGGGCCTCCTGGGCCATTCGGCATCAGGCTTCGGCACAGCAAGTGTGCAAGGCTGCGACTTGGTCCAGTCTTCATACTTTCGTCAAGCATTACCAAATCCATGCTCAAGTTTCTTAAGATGCGGCGCTTGGCAGACAAATTCTGCAATCAGCTGTTGCGCATCTGTAAGTTTTCCGTTGACTGTTTAAGCGTTTTTATGCATGTGGTTCACGAGGCTTCATATACTATTATGGCTTCCCACCCAGGGACTGCTTTGGGACGTCCCATGGTCTTGTCTCCCCCAATGAGGCGATGGAGAAAAGGAGATTTTTGTGTACTCACTGTAAAATCCTTTTCTCCGAGACGCTCATTGGGGGACACAGCTCCCACCCTTGTTTAGCCTGTAGCCTCGTTGTTTCTTTGAATTGTTGACATATTGCACTCTGTTATGAGCTCCTACTGCTTTGGCACCGAACTGGTTCAGGATTGAGCCAACAGAGGGTGTATACTGCAGGAGGAGGAGTTAATCTTTTGTGCTTATGTATTGCTTAGTGTCCTCCTAGTGGCAGCAGCATAACACCATGGTCTTGTGTCCCCATGGTCTTGTGTCCCCCAATGAGCGTCTCGGAGAAAAGGATTTTACGGTGAGTACACAAAAATCTCCTTTTTTTGTGTATTTGCTTAGTTTCCTACTAGTGGCAGCAGCATAACACCCATGGTCCTGTGTCCCCCAATGAATGGCTCAGAGAAAAGGATTTTACGGTGAGTACACACAAAAATCCCTGTTTTTATATTATAGGAGTCTTTTTTTTCCTCCAAAATTTGGGGAGAAAATGGGGATACGTCTTATAATCAGAATTGTAGCTGCGGTGGAGCGGGGTTCCAAAGTCGCTGCTGCTGGAAGCTTCTGGTGGAAGCAGGAGTCGGGCGATGGCTATGGGCCCCAGGCTGGTACGACTAAGTGTTCAGTGGTGCAGGGGCTTCACCAACATTTTGTGACAGTCCGTAGCCCCTCACCTTCCATACTTTATAATGCGTTGGACTCAGGGAAAATGTCCACTGGAGGCAACACATGCGCAAATTGAGATATCACCTCACAAGATCTCAATTGCTCATGCAGGAGTCCACTGCATTAGAAAGTATGGAAGGTACGGGGCTCTGGGATGTCACAAAATGTCGACATAGCCCCAGCACCACTAAACACCTCTTTGTACCAGCCTGGGGCCCGCAGCCATGGCTCGACTCCTGATACCACCGAACACCCTGTCCTACCAGCCTGGAACCCGCAGCATCACCTGCCTCCACTAGCAACAACCCTGCCACCTGGGACCACGCTCCATCAACGCTGCCTCCCAGGTAAGCTACTGCAAAAGTGGATTATAACACGCACCATTTTATATATAAAAAAAATAAATTTTCCTTTTCAAAATTTGGGGTACACCTTAAAAACCGGTGCATCTTATAATCCGCAAAATACGATATTTTCATATTTTACATTTGAAAAATTACAAAAAGGAAAATGGGCCGATGCAGAATTTTGGCACTCTTGGAGATTTGTGCGCTCAGATAACTTTGACCAAGATTTCAGCCCTTAATTAGCCTGTTAGGGTTATGGCTTGTTCACTATCATCTTTAGGAAAGGCCATGTGATGCAAATTTCCCAGCTTTATAAAAACCAAGCCTCCTCTAACCTTGTGCCAAAAAACAGGAGCCATAGGTTCTTCCAAGCAGCTGCCTAGCACTCTGAAAATGGTGGAGGCCCACAAAGCAGGAGAAGGCTATAAGAAGATAGAAAGTGTTTTCAAGTTGCCCTTTCCTCAGTTCGAAATGTAATTAAAAAATGGCTGTTATTAGGTACAGTGGAGGTCAAGATAAGGTCTAGAAGACCAAGCAAAATTTCCGTGAGAAATTATCGTAGGATTGCTAGAGGGGTGAATCAGAACCCCCGCTTGACAGCAAAAGACCTAAAGAAAGATTTAGAAGACTGTGGAGATGTGGTACATTGCTCTACAGTTCAGAGACACCTGCACAAATATGGACTTCATGGAAGAGTCATGAGAAGAAAACATCTGCATCCTCACCATAAATTTCTGCATCAGAAATATGCAAAATGACATCTAAACAAGCCTGATTCATTTGGGAAATCAGTCCTGCGGACTGATGAGGGTTAAATAGAACTCTTTGGCCACAATGATCAAAGATGAGTGTGGAGATGAAAGGGCACAGAATTTCAGGAAAAGAACATCTCACCAACCATTAAGCATGAGGTTGGATCAATAATGCTTTGAGATTGTGTTGCAGCCAATGGCACGGGGAACATTTCACGGGTAGAGGGAAGAATGGATTCAATGAATTTTCAACAAATTCTTGATGCAAACATAACACCATCTGTAAAAAAGCTGAAGTTGAAAAAAGGATGGCTTCTACAAATGGATAATGATCTTAAACACAAGTCAAACTCCAAAATACAGTCATGGCCAAAAGTTTTGAGAATAACACAAATATTAATTTTTACAAAGTCTACTGCTTCACTTTTTCTAATGGCAATTTGCATATACTCCAGAATGCTATAAAGAGTGATCAGCTTAACAGCAATTACTTGCAAAGTCAATATTTGGCTAGAAAATGAACTTTATCCCCCAAAACACATTTCAACATCATTGCAGCCCTGCCTTAAAAGGACCAGCTAACCTCTTTTCAGTGATTGCTCCATTAACACAGGTGTGGGTGTTGATGAGGACATGGCTGGAGATCAATCTGTCATGATTAAGTAAGAATGACACCACTGGACACTTAAAAGGAGGCTGGTGCTTGGCATCATTGTTTCTCTTCTGTTAACTATGGTTATCTCTAAAGAAACACGTGCAGTGATCATTGCAATGCACAAAAATGGCCTAACAGGGAAGAGTATCGCAGCTAGAAAGATTGCACCTTAGTCAACAATCTATCGTATCATCAAGAACTTCAAGGAGAGAGGTTACATTGTTGCCAAAAAGGCTCCAAGGCGCCCAAGAAAGACCAGCAAGCGCCAGGACCGTCTCTTAAAAGTGTTTCAGCTGCGGGATCGGGCTACCAGCAGTGCAGAGCTTGCTCAGGAATGGCAGCAGGCAGGTGTGAGTGCATCTGCACGCACTGTGAGGCGGAGACTCTTGGAGCAAGGCCTGGTCTCAAGGAGGGCAGCAAAGAAGCCACTTCTCTCCAGAAAAAACATCATGGACAGACTGATATTCTGCAAAAGGTACAGGCAGTGGACTGCTGAGGACTGGGGTAAAGTTATTTTCTCTGATGAATCCCCTTTTCGATTGTTTGGGACATCAGGAAAACGCCTCATTCGGAGAAGACAAGGTGAGCGCTACCACCAGTCTTGCTCATGCCAACTGTTAAGCATCCTGAAACCATTCATGGTGGGGTTGTTTCTCAGCCAAGGGAATCGGCTCTCTCACAGTCTTGCCTAAAAACACAGCCATGAATAAATGGTACCAGAAAGTCCTCCAAGAGCAACTTCTCCCAACCCTCCAAGAGCAGTTTGGCGATCAACAATGCCTTTTCCAGCATGATGCCATAAAGCAAAGGTGATAACTAAATGGCTCAGGGAACAAAACATAGAGATTTTGGGTCCATGGCCTGGAAACTCCCCAGATCTTAATCCCATTGAGAACTTGTGGTCAATCATCAAGAGACGGGTGGACAAACAAAAACCTAAAAATTCTGACAAAATGAAAGCATTGATTGTGCAAGAATGGACTGCTATCAGTCAGGATTTGGTCCAGAAGTTGATTGAGAGCATGCCAGGGAGAATTGCAGAGGTCCTGAAGAAGAAGGGTCAACACTGCAAATATTGACTTGCTGCATTAACTCATTCTAACTGTCAATATAAGCTTTTGTTACTCATATGTTTGCAATTATATTTCTGTCTGTGATAAAAACATCTGTCAAACACACATAAAAACCAGAGGGCAGCAGATCATGTGAAAGTATAATGTTTGTGTCATTCTCAAAACTTTTGGCCATGACTTTAGATCACAAAAGGCACAAGCTGAAGGTTTTACAATAACCCACACATTTCCCTGATCTGAACATCAGTGGAAATCTGTAGTTAGACCTCATAATAGCAGTGCATACAAGACGACCTAGAAATCCCACAGAGCTGGAAGAATTTTCCAAGGAAGAATGAATGAAAATCTTTTAAACAAGAATTGAAAGACTCTTGTCTGCCTACAAAAAGCATTTACAAGCTGCGATACTTTAAAAAACGGGGTGCTACTAGGTACTAACCATGCAGGAGGCCCAAACTTTTACATCTGCACATTTTCCTTTTTGTAATTTTTAAAATGTAAAAGATGAAATATATAGGTTTTTTTCCTAAAATACAAAGGAGATGTGTTATCTTTAGTGTTTTCTTTAGCTTAAGTCCTTTTAGAGATCATTTCATCTTCAACTTGCTTAACTGTTCAAATAACAGTCATTTTGACCAGGGGTGCCCAAACTTTTACATGCCACTGTATGGTGCAATGCATGTTAGGATAGCTTAGTTAACCCCTTAATGTCCACTGACGTGCATGGCCAGTTCCGGCACCAGGACGGACTCTGCACGTCATGCCTTTGATCTACCACTGCGTGTAAACACGCAGTGGTAGATCAGTGCCGACAGCTGTCACAGACAGCTGACAGGCACGGCAAGCGGTGCGGGGACCTTTGCCGTCGGTCCCCGCACCCACAGCGCTGTGCTTGGTCAGTCAATCTGACTGACCAAACACAGCAGCGATCGCGCAGGAGAAGCTGAAATTTCAGCTTCCCCAGCGCGATCAGTGCAGGAGCCGGCGCTGCAGTGGCCAGGCTTCCTGCACTGACAGCCAGGAGCGGAGCCCCCACCGCCCCTGGCTGTTAACCCCCTGACTGCTGCGATCCAGCGTGATCGCAGAGCTCAGGGGGGAGGCAGAGGGTCGGGAGCTCCCTCTGCCTCAGATCAGCGTCCCAGCGATGTAATCGCAGGGCCCGATCTCTGCCTTGATGACCCGGGGGTTGTCATGACAACCTCCGGGTCATTTAGCTACGGGAAGCTGCTGTGATCATGTCACAGCAGCTTCCACTATAGTTGCAATGCATTGCAATGCCAGAGCATTGCAATGCATTGTAACTGCAATCAAAAGTAAAAAAAGTGAAAGTCCCATAAAGGGACAAGTTGAAAAAAATCATTTTTAAAAAAAATTGTAAAAAAAAATATTAAAAAATAATTTAAAAAAAAATCCCCTAAAAAATACACATTTTTATGTAATAAAAAAAATAAAAAACAAAAAAAATACACATGTTAGGTATCGCCATGTCCGTAAAAATCCCATCTATAAAAGCATAACCCTAGTTAACCCTTCAGTGAAAGCCGTAAAAAAAAAAACACAAAAAAGTAGTAAATTATACTTTTTCCAAGCGGTATCATTATACCGCTTGGAAAAAGTGCAATAACACGCGATCAAAAAGTCAGATATAAATAATCATGGTACCGCTGAAAACGTCATCTTGTCCGCAAAAAACAAGCCGCTATATAGCATCATCAGCGAAAAAATAAAAAAGTTATAGCTCGCGGAATAAACTGATGCAAAAATAATTATTTTTTCTATAAAATTCTTTATTGTGTAAAAAACGCCAAAACAAAAAAATATATATAAATGAGGTATCGCTGTAATCGTAGTGACCCGAAGAATAAAGCTGCTTTATCAATTTTACCACAAACGGAACGGAGGAAAAAAACAATTCCTGAATTGTTGGTTTTTGTTCATTCTGCTTCCACAAAAATCGGAATAGGAAGCGATCAAAAAACGTTATGTGCCCGAATATGGTACCAATAAATACGTCAGCTCGTCCCGCAAAAAATAAGCCCACAGATAACTCTGTCGGCCGAAATATGGAAAAATTATAGCTCTCAAAATACGGCGATGCAAAAAATTCTTACAAAAAATTATTCCAAAAAAAGCATCTTTTAGAGTGTGACAGAAGCTAAACATGAAAAAAGGGTGTAAATCTGGTATCGCTGTAATCGCACCGATCCGAAGAATAAAGTCGCCAATAGAGTTGAGCGATACTTTCCGATATCCTAAAGTATCGGAATCGGAATGGTATCGCCGATATCACTAAAATATCGGCGATACCCGATACCGATACCGGAAGTCCCATGTAAGTCTATGGGAACAAAATATCGCAACTAAAAAAAACCCATTCTTTCCTTGTAAACACTAAATATACACACATAGAATACATATATATATATATATATACATACATGTCATTGTGACATATATATATACATATATGTATAGTTTATACACTTCTACATAGTAAAATATCCTCTGATTCAATTGCCCGGTAAAGCCGGCTTCAGTGAAAAGACAGAAGCACCCGACATGAAATGACACTTGGTGTACATAGGGTTAACCATGTCTTTTCATGTCGTTTGCTATCTGATTTGCACAAACAATTAAATCAGTCTATGTGTGCAAAATTTCACACCTGTAGGGGTTAATTAAAGGTGTAAATTCGTTGTAAAAAAAACGGACTTTTTTGCTACGAATTTACACCTTTAATTAACCCCTACAGGTGTGAAATTTTGCACACATAGTCTGATTTAATTGTTTGTGCAAATTAGATAGCAAAGGACATGAAAAGACATGGTTAACCCTATGTACACCAAGTGTCATTTCATGTCGGGTCATAGGTAGTGTTGAGCATTCCGATACCGCAAGTATCGGGTATCGGCCGATATTCGCGTTATCGGAATTCCGATACTTAATTCCGATACTTTTTCAATATCGTATACCGGAATCGGAAGTTCCCATAATTCTTTGAGAGGCAATGTGATGTTAGTCAGCCAATGATGAATCTTATGAAGTGTGGGCACATCCTGTAATGCTGCGGTCATCTTAACTAATGGCATGGCTGTGATTGGCTGCTGAAATGATGTCAGAATGCACTATAAAAGGCGCCGCAGCCATTTTAGCGTCACTGTGCTGTGAACTCCGTTAGGGACAGAACGCTACTCTGCTCACTCTGAGGGACAGTTAGATATTGCGATTTTGTGTACTACTGTGCTTGAGGCAGGCTAGTTTACCAACAGGTCCTGCCCACATCCTTCTTCCTAGTGAGGATTCAACATCATCAGCCGGCGTTCCTGATCTGGCCACGGAGGCCAGAGATCACCGGCTTTCATCAACGGATGTAAGTTTCGTCTGCGGGCCATAGGAGGCTGAAGTCGGACTTTCTACTGCAAGTGACCCATCGGGGTTGTCAGCAGGCCAGAGGAGGCTGAAATTTGACTTTCTATTGCAAGTGACCCATCGGGGTTGTCAGGTAAAACCTGTGCAAACAGGACTATTTTCTCCACAGTGCACCACTAATACTCATTCATCTGAGCTGTCACCGGCGGGACAGTGTCAATTTCTTCTGACCTTTCTGCATAAAAGGTTTTTTAGGATTTCTGCAGCGTTTTTCTGCTCCATCGTTAAAAGAGGACCTCTTTTACTTTTTCAGGGTTTGTCCATATTAATACCCATATGAATAAATACCTTATGCGTATTATGACTATTTAGTCCTTTGGTTTGGGGTTTACTACATAATAGACTACAGGCTTTTCTCATCACCTTTTTCTCACGGGTCTTAGTGCAATATTTATTTATTACTGTATTATTACATCTGCATCTCAAACTGTTCTACAGAGTGCGTCTGAATTTATGTATTGTTTTCCATTTGACACATGCATATTCCTATTTTTCTACAGATCCTTTTGTGTCTTGTAGTTTTTATGTGCGCAAACTATTTTTATTTTCAATTATAGAGGGCCATGTTATTGACTTTGCATTGACGTGTAAAAGATTTATGTTGTGCCACTGGCTATATGTATTCTAAAGGTGTACCCAGTCTCAACAGATCATTAGTCTGATTGTTCTTTGATTCTCCTAAATGTGAATTTGTCTGATTTGGTGTCAAACTTGACTTTGTCCCTATTTTTGTTTTGCCATGTGACCCAATGATTATACAAATCTATATAGGGTTTGGCATCATCAAAAGTAACAGAATATTAGCATGCATGCATATTTAGGATATAAAAGAGAAGTATCTTGTTGTGCCAGAGTGTTCCTAACTCCTGAATGGATATAAAACAATATGGTCTACGGATCAGGTAAAATCGAGGGTCCGCATGTCTATATTTTATACAATTTGAGTGGGCAAGGGTGGGATTTAGAGATTAGCCCATTCATGAAAGTTTTGGGAGCTGAGAACCTTCAGGAGTTGTTAACCATGCTTTGAGGTCGATTGAATGCCATGTCACTCAGGCAGCCAATCACTGCTGTCAAGCGCAATGGAAAGCAACACACGGTTGGTCCTGTGGCCAGCAGCACAGGAGGGGTAAGGGTAAAACATGAATATATTAGATTATGTTTTACTATTTGGAGCAAGTTTGAAGTTTTCTTTAAGGATTGGAAAACCACCTTCAGTTAGGAATCGGATCAATCAAACAGGGCACAATATGGAATAATGTGCGTTGTTATACACAGTAACTTACAAACGTGGTTCTCTCTGGCATCTATGTACATGGGCAAGTATTACTCTAATTTGGGTCTAATGTGTAGTTTATTGGGTGCAATATAGGCTCATTGTAGGACTGCAAACACACAATTTGGTTCTTTGCAGGTAGAATATGGTACTTTATGCAAAGTATATGGCTGTGTGCAGGCACAGAATCGCACTGTCCTATGAAAACAAACTATGGGACTATTGTGGCATGGTATGGCGGTCTCTGGCCACTGTTTAGCATAATATAGTACTATATGGACATTGGACAACAACAACTTTTTAATGTGCTGGTATTGTTGTGGTTACAATTAAAGAAATATTCTCAATTTGTCTCTGGAGCAGGTCAGAGCTATGTTGCTCTTTACTTCTTTGTTTCTGATAGGATAGGCTGAGTTATAGTATTAGTAGAACTATAAAGTTCTGCTGTAACACATTCAGCTATTAGTGATTTCTTTTATAATGTACACTGCTATCACTGTATTTACGGTACATATAGAGATAATGGCACTTGAACAAGCACATAGCTCAGGATAGTCAGAGCTGTGATTAGGAGAACTGCTCTTGGAGAAGCTAGTGCTATAGATTGGTGATTTTGCAAGTAGAGATGGGCGAACCCGAACAGTAAAGTTCGGCATCCAGACCGAACACCTATGACCTATGACTAGAGTTGAGCGATACTTTCCGATATCCTAAAGTATCGGAATCGGAATGGTATCGCCGATATCACTAAAATATCGGCGATACCCGATACCGATACCGGAAGTCCCATGTAAGTCTATGGGAACAAAATATCGCAACTAAAAAAAACCCATTCTTTCCTTGTAAACACTAAATATACACACATAGAATACATATATATATATATATACATGTCATTGTGACATATATATATACATATATGTATAGTTTATACACTTCTACATAGTAAAATATCCTCTGATTCAATTGCCCGGTAAAGCCGGCTTCAGTGAAAAGACAGAAGCACCCGACATGAAATGACACTTGGTGTACATAGGGTTAACCATGTCTTTTCATGTCGTTTGCTATCTGATTTGCACAAACAATTAAATCAGTCTATGTGTGCAAAATTTCACACCTGTAGGGGTTAATTAAAGGTGTAAATTCGTTGTAAAAAAAACGGACTTTTTTGCTACGAATTTACACCTTTAATTAACCCCTACAGGTGTGAAATTTTGCACACATAGTCTGATTTAATTGTTTGTGCAAATTAGATAGCAAAGGACATGAAAAGACATGGTTAACCCTATGTACACCAAGTGTCATTTCATGTCGGGTCATAGGTCATAGGTGTTCGGTCTGGATGCCGAACTTTACTGTTCGGGTTCGCCCATCTCTACTTGCAAAATCACCAATCTATAGCACTAGCTTCTCCAAGAGCAGTTCTCCTAATCACAGCTCTGACTATCCTGAGCTATGTGCTTGTTCAAGTGCCATTATCTCTATATGTACCGTAAATACAGTGATAGCAGTGTACATTATAAAAGAAATCACTAATAGCTGAATGTGTTACAGCAGAACTTTATAGTTCTACTAATACTATAACTCAGCCTATCCTATCAGAAACAAAGAAGTAAAGAGCAACATAGCTCTGACCTGCTCCAGAGACAAATTGAGAATATTTCTTTAATTGTAACCACAACAATACCAGCACATTAAAAAGTTGTTGTTGTCCAATGTCCATATAGTACTATATTATGCTAAACAGTGGCCAGAGACCGCCATACCATGCCACAATAGTCCCATAGTTTGTTTTCATAGGACAGTGCGATTCTGTGCCTGCACACAGCCATATACTTTGCATAAAGTACCATATTCTACCTGCAAAGAACCAAATTGTGTGTTTGCAGTCCTACAATGAGCCTATATTGCACCCAATAAACTACACATTAGACCCAAATTAGAGTAATACTTGCCCATGTACATAGATGCCAGAGAGAACCACGTTTGTAAGTTACTGTGTATAACAACGCACATTATTCCATATTGTGCCCTGTTTGATTGATCCGATTCCTAACTGAAGGTGGTTTTCCAATCCTTAAAGAAAACTTCAAACTTGCTCCAAATAGTAAAACATAATCTAATATATTCATGTTTTACCCTTACCCCTCCTGTGCTGCTGGCCACAGGACCAACCGTGTGTTGCTTTCCATTGCGCTTGACAGCAGTGATTGGCTGCCTGAGTGACATGGCATTCAATCGACCTCAAAGCATGGTTAACAACTCCTGAAGGTTCTCAGCTCCCAAAACTTTCATGAATGGGCTAATCTCTAAATCCCACCCTTGCCCACTCAAATTGTATAAAATATAGACATGCGGACCCTCGATTTTACCTGATCCGTAGACCATATTGTTTTATATCCATTCAGGAGTTAGGAACACTCTGGCACAACAAGATACTTCTCTTTTATATCCTAAATATGCATGCATGCTAATATTCTGTTACTTTTGATGATGCCAAACCCTATATAGATTTGTATAATCATTGGGTCACATGGCAAAACAAAAATAGGGACAAAGTCAAGTTTGACACCAAATCAGACAAATTCACATTTAGGAGAATCAAAGAACAATCAGACTAATGATCTGTTGAGACTGGGTACACCTTTAGAATACATATAGCCAGTGGCACAACATAAATCTTTTACACGTCAATGCAAAGTCAATAACATGGCCCTCTATAATTGAAAATAAAAATAGTTTGCGCACATAAAAACTACAAGACACAAAAGGATCTGTAGAAAAATAGGAATATGCATGTGTCAAATGGAAAACAATACATAAATTCAGACGCACTCTGTAGAACAGTTTGAGATGCAGATGTAATAATACAGTAATAAATAAATATTGCACTAAGACCCGTGAGAAAAAGGTGATGAGAAAAGCCTGTAGTCTATTATGTAGTAAACCCCAAACCAAAGGACTAAATAGTCATAATACGCATAAGGTATTTATTCATATGGGTATTAATATGGACAAACCCTGAAAAAGTAAAAGAGGTCCTCTTTTAACGATGGAGCAGAAAAACGCTGCAGAAATCCTAAAAAACCTTTTATGCAGAAAGGTCAGAAGAAATTGACACTGTCCCGCCGGTGACAGCTCAGATGAATGAGTATTAGTGGTGCACTGTGGAGAAAATAGTCCTGTTTGCACAGGTTTTACCTGACAACCCCGATGGGTCACTTGCAATAGAAAGTCAAATTTCAGCCTCCTCTGGCCTGCTGACAACCCCGATGGGTCACTTGCAGTAGAAAGTCCGACTTCAGCCTCCTATGGCCCGCAGACGAAACTTACATCCGTTGATGAAAGCCGGTGATCTCTGGCCTCCGTGGCCAGATCAGGAACGCCGGCTGATGATGTTGAATCCTCACTAGGAAGAAGGATGTGGGCAGGACCTGTTGGTAAACTAGCCTGCCTCAAGCACAGTAGTACACAAAATCGCAATATCTAACTGTCCCTCAGAGTGAGCAGAGTAGCGTTCTGTCCCTAACGGAGTTCACAGCACAGTGACGCTAAAATGGCTGCGGCGCCTTTTATAGTGCATTCTGACATCATTTCAGCAGCCAATCACAGCCATGCCATTAGTTAAGATGACCGCAGCATTACAGGATGTGCCCACACTTCATAAGATTCATCATTGGCTGACTAACATCACATTGCCTCTCAAAGAATTATGGGAACTTCCGATTCCGGTATACGATATTGAAAAAGTATCGGAATTAAGTATCGGAATTCCGATAACGCGAATATCGGCCGATACCCGATACTTGCGGTATCGGAATGCTCAACACTAGTCGCCAAATCACTAATACCGCACGAGGAACGGCGTAAAAAAGAAAACCAATTCTTCACCTTTGGTAGATTTGTTCATTGTGCCTCCCAAAGATCGCAGTAAGGCGAACACAGTGGTTCCCCCCCGCATATGGGGTATCAGCGTACTCAGGACAAAATGCACAATAGCTTTTGGGGTCCTATTTCTCCTGTTACCCTTATAAAAATAAAAATTTGGGGGCAAAAAGGTCATTTTTGTGGAAAAAAATATGATTTTTTTTATTTTCACGGCTCTACGTTATAAACTTCTGTGAAGCCCTTGGGGGTTCAAAGTGCTGACCACACATCTAGATAAGTTCCTTGGGGGGTCTAGTTTGCAAAATGGGGTCATTTGTGGGGGGTTTCTACTGTTTAGGCACATCAGGGGCTCTCCAAGCGCGACATGACACCCGCAGACCATTCCATCAAAGTCTGCATTTGAAAAAGGCGCTACTTCCCTTTCGAGCTCTGCCATGCGTCAAAATAGTGGTTTCCCCCCACATATGGGGTATCAGCGTACTCAGGACAAATTGCACAATAACTTTTGGGGTCCTGTTACCCTTTGGAAAATAACAATTGGGGTGGAAAGATCATTTTTGTGGAAAAGATATGATTTTTTAATTTTACTGCTCTACGTTATAACCTTCTGTGAAGCCCTTGGGGGTTCAAAGCTCTCACCACACATCTAGATAAGTTCCTTGGGGGGTCTAGTTTCCAAAATGGGGTCACTTGTGGGGGGTTTCCACTGTTTAGGCACACAGGGACTCTCCAAATACGACATGGCATCCAATCTCAATTCCAGCCAAAAAAGTCAAATGGCGCTGCTTCCCTTCCGAGCTCTGCCATGCGCCCAAATAGTGGTTTACCCCCACCTATGGGGTATCAGCGTACTCAGGACTAATTGCACAATAAATTTTGGGGTCCTTTTACCCTTTGGAAAATAAAAATTGGGATGAAAAGATCATTTTTGTGGAAAAAATATGATTTTTTAATTTACGGCTCTACGTTATAACCTTCTGTGAAGCGCTTGGGGGTTAAAAGCTCTCACAACACATTTAGATAAGTTCCTTGGGGGGTCTAGTTTCCAAAATGGGGTCACTTGTGGGGGGTTTCCACTGTTTAGGCACACAGGGACTCTCCAAATGCGACATGGCGTCCAATCTCAATTCCAGCCAAAAAAGTCAAATGGCGCTGCTTCCCTTCCGAGCTCTGCCATGCGCCCAAATAGTGGTTTACCCCCACATATGGGGTATCAGCGTACTCAGAACTAATTGCCCAATAACTTTTGGGGTCCTTTTATCCTTTGGAAAATAATAATTGGGATGAAAAGATCATTTTTGTGGAAAAAATATGATTTTTTAATTTTACGGCTCTACGTTATAACCTTCTGTGAAGCCCTTGGGGGTTAAAAGCTCTCACAACACATTTAGATGAGTTCCTTGAGGGTCCAGTTTCCAAAATGGGGTCACTTGTGGGGGGTTTCCACTGTTTAGGCACACAGGGACTCTCCAAATGCGACATGGCGTCCAATCTCAATTCCAGCCAAAAAAGTCAAATGGCGCTGCTTCCCTTCCGAGCTCTGCCATGCGCCCAAATAGTGGTTTACCCCCACATATGGGGTATCAGCGTACTCAGGACTAATTGCCCAATAACTTTGGGGTCCTTTTATCCTTTGGAAAATAATAATTGGGATGAAAAGATCATTTTTGTGGAAAAAATATGATTTTTTAATTTTACGGCTCTACGTTATAACCTTCTGTGAAGCCCTTGGGGTTAAAAGCTCTCACAACACATTTAGATGAGTTCCTTGAGGGGTCCAGTTTCCAAAATGGGGTCACTTGTGGGGGGTTTCCACTGTTTAGGCACACAGGGACTCTCCAAATGCGACATGGCGTCCAATCTCAATTCCAGCCAAAAAAGTCAAATGGCGCTGCTTCCATTCTGAGCTCTGCCATGCGCCCAAATAGTGGTTTACCCCCACACATGGTATATCGGTGTACTCTGGAGAAATTGTACAACAAATATTGTGGTTCATTTTCTCCTGATACCCTTGACAAAATTTAAAAAAATTGTGTCGAAAGAAAAATTTTGGGAAAAAAAGTTAAATGTTCATTTTTTCCTTCCACATTGCTTCAATTCTTGTGAAGTACCTAAAGGGTTAATAAACTTCTTGAATGTGGCTTTGAACACGTTGAGGGGTGCAGTTTTTAGAATGGTGTCACTATTGGGTATTTTCTGTCATATTGACCCCTCAAATTCACTTCAAATGTGAGGTGGTCCCTAAAAAAATGGTTTTGTAAATTTTGTTGGAAAAATGAGAAATTGCTGGTCAACTTTTAACACTTATAACTTCGTAACAAAAAAAAATTTTGGTTCCAAAATTGTGCTGATGTAAAGTAGACATGTGGGAAATTTTATTTATTAACTAATTTTTGTGACATATCTCTCTGATTTAATGGCATAAAAATTAAAAGTTTGAAAATTGCAAAATTTTCAAAATTTTTGCCATATTTCCATTTTTTTCATAAAAAAAACGCAAGTTATATTGAAGAAATTTTACCACTATCATGAAGTACAATATGTCATGAGAAAACAATCTCAGAATCGCCAAGATCCGTAGAAGCGTTCCAGAGTTATAACCTCATAAAGAGACAGTGGTCAGAATTGTAAAAATTGGCCTGGTCTTTAACCTACAAAATGGCTTGGTCATTAAGGGGTTAATCAGCCTCATTGTGTGGGCACATATATGTAATAGTGTCTGAAAAGTGTGATTTAATCTCTTCTCCAGCGGGGGCACTGCACTGTTAGTCTGGGCAAAAACGTATATATTTAGATCAGAAAGGCAGCGTGTCCGTACTCAGTCATTGTAGGACACTACTCTCATCTGTGTTTTTCTTGGTCACTTAATTAGGTGACATGGGAACCATGGATGTTGGCTGCCGACACTAAGCACAAAAGTCATCTCCTCCTCTGTAGGCTCCGAGCTGTCACAATTCACATTAGTGTCATGTTGGAGGCAGACAGAAATCAGGGATACCAGATCTGGTTGCACGTAGTTTTTCTCTACCGACCAGGAAACTGAAGACTGTCACAAGTCTCTTCTCCTCTCAGGCGGTTGGTACTAGCCTTTAATTACTGGCCAGTCATGCAAATTAAGAGACATGGCTGACAGTCTAATGCAGCTAGCCAGTGACTGCTTGCAGGTAAAGTAAGCAGGCACCTTATCTGTGGCAGATGGCGACTCCCTTAAAGCCAAATGCACCATGAGGAACTTTTGTAACCACTCTGAGCTGGATGAAATTCTGACCAGGGAGTGAAAGAACCTGGACAAACGCTTTCTTGGACCTCAGCACTTGGATATTCTCTATCCTTTCTCAGTCGACCTCCTCTCTACATGGGTTTCGTTCCCCAATGTAGCCCCGGTTGTCTCTGTTATCTAAGTTTACCCCTTCACGCTTGGCAGGCGCTAGATCTCTATAGGATCCGACTGACAGGCACTTTGAGTCTCTGGGTAAGTCTGCCGTCCAGGTTGCAGGTTCTTGACCTGATCTTGGTGTAGCCATCATAGGGGAAGATCTTTGACTATCTTTATATCAGTAGCCAACATCCATAGTTTTTGTGTCCCCCAATGAAGTGCTCGAAAACAGAACCAGTACGTAAACCGTGCTTTATAATAATTGGATATGCCGCCTTGCTGACCTAAAGATACTGAATGTTTTTCTTAGACCCTAACAGAACAGTGCCCCCCGGTGACAAGTTATGAAATCACAGTTTTCTGACAGACATTTTACATAGATGCTAAAAATCCTTCTTTTTTTTTTCTTTTTTTTTTTTCTTTCTTTTTTGTTTTCTATTGTCTAGATGAAATTGTTGCCCTTAAAAGGTTAAAAATGGAAAAAGAGAAGGAAGGATTCCCTATAACTTCCCTCCGTGAGATCAATACCATATTAAAAGCCCAGCATGAGAATATTGTCAGGGTGCGGGTAAGCATCAGAAACTGCGCTGCAGAATCCATGTTAGTCAATGTAGACTGCAGGAATGGTTTGGTTTTTTCAGAGTGCTATTTCTTTCCTCTTCCTTGCCCACATTTTAATGACAGATATTGTTTCTTAGTCTTGGTCATGTCCTGAGACAGCTGGAATGAAATGTAACAGAATGTAATGAGTGGGTTTGGTTTTGCAGTGACCCTGTTACAGATACGTGAACGCTTCACCGCTTATTCCTTAGCTACATTTTATTAAAAGGGTTTTTCTTTATCGCTTCATTGGGGGATACTGGTAACCATGGGTGTATGCTGCTGTCACTAGGAGGCTTACATATCAAAAAACTGACCGGCACATCCAAAAATAGACCTAAGGTGAACAGGTGCTAAACCTAGAGTCACCAACTCATGCGCATTCAAGATAAAAAAGGTAGCACACAGTAGCGCTATAGCTTGCAGACACAAAATATGAAAAATGAATCGCATCACTGCCTTAGAAATATGAAAAATTGAGAAGTCTTAGCGCATAAAATGGCCAATTTATGTGTACCTGGAAGCCACGTTAAGGCTTTAGAAAAGTCTGTCTGTATGGGAACATGAATCCTCTCTCTAGACTAAAATCTACATCTCTGTGGAGGGGTAATGGACCTGGTATAATTAAAACGCCTGTGAATAGCAGGTGGAGTGCTCAGGCAGAAGGTAAATGAATACATATCAAATAACTGACCGGCACATCCAAAAATAGACCTAATATGAACAGGTGCTAAACCTAGAGTCACCAACTCATGCACATTCAAGAAAAAAAGGTAGCACACTGTAGCGCTATAGCTTGCAGACACAAAATATGAAATATGAATTTATGTGTACCTGGAAGCCACGGTAAGGCTTAACGTGGCTTCCAGGTACACATAAATTGGCCATTTTATGCGCTAAGACTTCTCAATTTTTCATATTTCTAAGGCAGTGATGCGATTCATTTTTCATATTTTGTATCTGCAAGCTATAGCGCTACAGTGTGCTACCTTTTTTTCTTGAATGTGCATGAGTTGGTGACAGCGAGGAGTGGCAATCTGGGTTCACTGACTGGTCTGATATAAGGGAGGTTCCCTCCCATGATGGTTGCCGGTGATCAATTGTTCTTGTCTCAATTATGGTTCCTGGTTCATTTGGAAGTTTGCTGGAGTCTTGCCTGCATCTCCTGCTTTCAGATAAGATATTTTTTGCTTTTCTTTTTGTGCTTGCTTTTTGCATTGTTTTCAGCACTTTTGTGGAGGTCAGCCAGGTCCCCTCCTGGGGCCTGAGCTCCTCACAGTTTATCTGCAGCCACTGTTATTTTCTCATTTGCTCTTTCCTGTTTTTTCAGCGGCTGCGGCTTGGTTTTTGTTCACACTGAGACCCGATTTAGTGGGTGGCTAGATCGTGTGATCTCAGTATTTTTGTAATCAGAATTGTTGGATTTTTGTAGGGTTTTCTGGGTTGCAGAAAGTAATCTCTCCTGTCCTATCCTATTTAGTCAGCTTGTGGCCCCAGCGTTTGCTCAGTCTATTTTCTGCCTATGTTTGTATTTTCATCTCGTCTAACCGCCATTATATGTTTGGGGGCTTCCTATTTTCTTTGGGGATCTGCTCCGGGGCAGATAGCTTTCATCTTTTTGCCTTTAGGTGTAGTTATCTCTCAGGCTGTGACGAGGCGTCTAGGATCAACGTAGGAACGCTCCACGGCTACCTCTAGTTGTGTCGTTAGTTTAGGAATCTGCAACCCATCAGTTACCAACATCTCAGGTGTTCGACTGCCCTGCTGTTGTTCCTGTCCTCCTCAGCTACCGAAACATAACAATTTACCTTGTGCCTGAGCACTCCACCTGGTAGTCACAGGCGTTTTAATTATACCAGGTCCATTACCCCTCCACAGAGATGTAGATTTTAGTCTAGAGAGAGGATTCATATGTTCCCATACAGACAGACTATTCTAAGCGAGGATTGGCATTAGTTAGGACCTGGAATACGAGAAGAGCCTTAACGTGGCTTCCAGGTACACATAAATTGGCCATTTTATGCGCTAAGACTTCTCAATTTTTCATATTTCTAAGGCAGTGATGCGATTCATTTTTCATATTTTGTGTCTGCAAGCTATAGCGCTACAGTGTGCTACCTTTTTTTCTTGAAGTCACTAGGAGGCTGACACTATGCAGTATGACACTATTCGAAAAAGGAAAATAGCTCCTCCTCAGCAGTAGTAGTACACCCACTGACAAGCACCAAGTATCTCAGTTTAAGCTTTGTGTCTGTAGGAGGCCACCTGGATCTGATCCCAGATCCGTATTTTCCTTTTCAGGTTTCTTGTGTGTTTTTATTATTCTTTTCTCTTTGTCTTTCAGGTTCTTCTTCCTTAGGGTAGCAGGGTGTAATTTCTCACTCTGTTTTCCCGTATTGAGACAGCAGTGTGGTGTCACCCACATCACCCACTCTCAGACCCGCTGGCAGGACCTAATCCCTTGTCACCTTTACGGGTGCTTCAGGGTGATTCCCGGTGGCTGATCCTAGCCTTTTCCCCGCCCCACCCAAGGAGGATCTTTCATACTAGTACCCTCATCCATCTGAGGGCTCCTGAATGCATCCTCATCAGTGAAGAAGAACCATGGACCCACCTTGCAGGCATGTGTTTCCTTCCGGGATGCATGATTGTCTGCGGTCGACGATGCCTGGGTCAGAGACATAGTTACATACGGTTACAAAATCGACCCTCTCCCCCCCCCCACTCCCAGGAATACGTTTCTGTCTGTCTCGCCCTCCAAGACTCCCGTCTCAGGGCCCGGGGATTCTTCAGGCCGTCTGTTCCCTACTACGCACAGGACTAATTGTACCCGCTCCCCGGAACAAACGATTTTCAGGGTTCTACCCCAATCTTTTCGTAGTCCTGAAGAAAGACAGATCGCTCGGTCCGATTTTGGACTTTAAGCGACGGAACCGTCACATTCGGATCCGTCATTTCAGATTGGAGTCCCTACGCTCGGTAATCGCCTCCATGGAACCGGGAGAATTTCTTTTCTCTGTAGACATTCAGGATGCTTATCTTCACATTCCTGTTTGTGTTCAGCATCAGAGATTCGTTTGGTTTACCACCCAGGAGGGCCACTATCAGTTCACGGCTCTTCCCTTCTGCCTGGCCTCTGCCCCCAAAGTATTCAAGAAGGTCATGGCCATTCTTCGTTCCAAGGGATTCTTATAATCCCTTACTTGGACAATCTTCTGATCAAGGGGCCTTCCCTCCGAGACTGCGACCTGAGTCTTCAGATCTCCTTTGACACTCTGGTCTGTCTCGGCTGGATTGTCAACAGAGAGAAGTCCTCCCTGACCCCAGCTCAGCACCTGATGTTTCTGGGCATGAGGTTCGACAAAGTTAAAGCCCGTTTCTCTCTCTCTGCCAGGGGATCCTCATTCTAAAGCCATCAACTCCTCTCCCCCTACGGTCCTGCATGAGAGTTCTGGGGAAGATGATTGCTGCCATGGAAGCCGTGCCTTTTGTCCATTTCCATTCCCGTCCTCTTCAGCTGGCCCTCTTGTCTGCTTGGGACAAGAGGACCGTCTCCCTGGACCGGCCTGTGCTTCTGCCCCTCAAGGTGAGGCAATCCCTGACCTGATGGACGCATTCCGCCTCAGTCCTGTGCGGGAAGTCCTTCCTCCCTATCCGGTGGCAGGTCATCACCACCGACACCAGTTTCCTCGGTTGGGGAGCGGTCTTTATTCATCATACAGTGCAGGGTTGCTGGAACATCTAAGAAGCCACTTTTCCCATCAGTCGTCTGGAGATCAGGGCAATTTTTCTTGCCCTTCGCTGCTGGCAATCACTCCTCGCAGGCCAGCCGGTCCATATACAATTGGACAACACCACTGCCGTGGCTTACATAAACCATCAAGGTGGGACTCACAGCAAACAGGTGATGGCAGAGGTAACAAGGATTCTGCGATGGGCGGAGCGTCATGTTCCCGCCATATCAGCCGTCACATTCCGGGGGTGGAAAATTGGGCAGCTGATTTTCTGAGTCGTCAGGGTCTCGCATCGGGCGAGTGGTCTCTCAATCCCGCCGTTTTCAACCTAATATGCCAGAGATGGGGCGCACCGGACGTCGACCTGATGGCGTCTCGGATGATTCACAAGGTTCCTCAATTCATAGGTCCTGGGATCCGCTAGCCATTGGTTGCAATGCCGTAGTGATCCGGTGGTCCCAATTCTAGCTACCTTATCTTTCTCCATCGTCTCATTGGGGGACACAGGACTGTGGGTGTACGCTACTACCTCTTGGAGGCTGACACTAAGTAGACAAAAAAAAAGTTAGCTCCTCGGGGACGGCGTCACTGGAGGTTTCCTTGGAGCGGGCGTCACCCGGCGTATAGCTCCGCCCCGTTGAAGCAAGAGCCGATAACTGGGCCTTTTTAGGGGCGTTCCTGTCATGAACAAGGCGCCTCTTTGAAAACTGGAGGCCTCTCCAGAAAGCAAGCGGTCAGCAGGACGCATCAGCACTTCCGATCATCTCAACTAGGGGGCACAGGATTGGGTAAGTGCACCCCTCAAGCGCTGCACTGATACCACTGACACCGGGTTATAGCCCTGAGGCTACCTCATATGCTCTCATGTCCAGAGGGACGAAATCCCATATGGTCTTATACACGGCATGCGTGGTCTGTCGGGCACCCTTTCCGCGGGCTCAGGGTAATAAGACCTGTGAAACCTGTGATTCTGAGCGTGCCCAAAGAGCCCCCCCTAACGACTGAACCCAGTGCATCAGGACCCCGGAGTGGCCTGTCTCTCTCTGTGTCCATGGTATCTCTCACAGAGCAATAGAGTCTCTATGACCCTGACAGGGGAAGAGAGAGAGGGGTCTCCGGCATGAGAAGGGTTGTCGTCTTCAGGAACCCTCGGCCTGCAGGGGGCCGTGCTCTCACCAGACAGACCCTGGGGAAGCGATCCATACGGTGTCTCCTGAACCATCTGGGGCTTCGGCCTCTGGCAACTCTCATTCTCGTTCTCCCTCCCCTCCGGGAATGGGTCTCCAGGCTCAGATTATAATTCGAAGAATCCCTAGATTTCCAGGCACCTTCTTTCCAGGAGACTATGGATAGACTTTATCGAGGCAGTTAATCAGACTTAGACTTGATGATGAGCCCATTTGACCATGGTCCTAAGGTGTGTTTTAAGCAGGCCAGCAGACTCACAAGGTATTTGGGTCTCACCCGGAATTTGAGGACCTAGTCCAGCGTCACCGTGAAAAAGCAGATAAGGCTTTGCAGGCAAAAAGCTCTCCAGGCTAGGTATCCTTTTTCCCTGATTTGCTTAAAAAATGGGCAGAATCTCCCACAGTGGACCCCCCGTTTCCCGGCTGGCTTCAAAGACATTACTTTCTCTCTCGATTGGTCCACTATCAGAGATCCAACGGACCGCCTCATGGAAAATCTTGCACGTTCAGTCTTTGAGGCGTCGGGTCAGCCCTTTAGCCTTCATTTGCGGCAACCTGGGTTGCCAAGGCCATAATCTTTTGGACAGAATACTTAGTGGAGCTCTCCTTGACGAGGATGTGCCACCAGAGGTGTTTGAATCTCAAACCAGATAGCTCATGCTGGAGACTACTGGTTAACGCCTCTCTAGATGCGGCTAATTGCGCGGCACTGGCTGCGGCAACTCGATTGCCATGAGAAGAGCCTTATGGCTGAGGACATGGCGGGCAGACTCGACCTCAAAGAAATCTTTGACGTCCTTGCCCTATCAGAGTGGACGGCTGTTCGGTGAAAGGCTGGATCAGCTTATTAGCTCAGCAGAGGTTGAGGTTGAGGCAGCCTTTCTATCGCAGACCTCAAACCCAATTTAGGGCCTTTCGCAGACTGGTTGGAACTCGGCAGCAGTTTCCCCCACCCAGGTCAATCTGGCCAGGCCAGAACGCGTCAAGTCTCTTATAGGGCCAACCCTTTGGGGAAAAATGCGTTCCCAGCAGTCGAAAACACAGGGGATCAGTCCCAGAGGTTTTCGGCTAAATGACTGGAGGCGGAAGCCAGTCAACCCTGCCAGAGTAGGCGGCTGCCTTCTCTGGTTTCGTCCCGCCTGGGTTGCAGCCACTTCACGACAGGTGGGTCAGAGAGCTGATCACTCAGGATACAAGATAGAGTTCGTATCTTGTCCCCCGAAGAGATTTTTTCTTTCTCGGGCTCCCAAGGCAGAGTCTCGGGCTCGAGCGCTGATAAGGCTGTCGAGTCCCTGCAATTTGCTGGGGTTATTATTCCGTACGGAAAACGAAAGGGGTCTGGGGTTTTACTCCAACCTGTTCGTGGTACCCAAAAAGGACTGGTCGGTAAGACCCATTCTGGATCTAAAATGCCTAAACAAGCAGGTAAGGGTGCGACATTTCCAAATGGAAACTCTCCGCTCGGTAATATCCTCCCTGGAAAGGGGAGAGTTTCTGGCGGTCAATAGACATTTCAGGACGCCTACCTCCACATTCCATATTTCCCTCTCATCAGAGGTTTTACGATTTACAGTGAACGATTGCACTTCCAATTCACAGCCCTGCCTTTGGACTGGCCACGGCTCCCAGGGTTTTTACCAAAGTTATGGCCATTGTCGTATCCATCTACACGAACGGGTGATTGTTGTTATTGCCCTATCTAGCGACCTTCTCGTCAAGGGCCCATCCCTTCAGGTTTGCAGGGAGAGTGTCGCATTACGCTGGACCTCTATCCCGCCTGGGCTGGCTGATAAACATCAAAAAGTCATTTCTGTTGCCATCCCGAAGGATCACCTTCTTGGGCATGATCCTCGACACTGCTCGGCGGAAGACGTTTCCTCCCTCAGGAAAAAGCCTTTGACCTCCAGCGGGGGGTTCGGATCCTTTGCGACCTGTCCCTCACGTCCATCCGCTTCTGCATGAGAGTGTTAGGAAGGATGGTGGCGTCGATAGAAGCCCTGCCCTTTGCTCAACTTCACATGCGTCCTTTGCCAGCATGCTCTCTTGGCCGTTTGGGACAGGAATCCTCGCTCCTGGGATACCCCATGCCGTTATCCGTTCAGGTGAGACAGGCATTGACATGGTGGAAATCGAGTTCCTTTCTGCAACAAGGGAAGAGGTTTCCTCCAGTACACTGGTTAGTGGTCACGACAGGTGCCAGTCTTCTGGGATGGGGAGCTGTATTTCTCCATTCACAGCCCAGGGACGTTGGTCTCAGGAGAGTCAGCACTCCGATCAACTTGCTGGAGATTCGAGCCATTTGTTTGGCTCTTCGGCATTTCCATTCTCACCTGGCTGGTCTCCCCGTCCAGGTACAGTCGGACAATTGCCACGGCAGTGGCATTATATAATCATCAGGGGGGGTACCCGCAGCAGGGCAGCCATGCGCGAGGTGAGACAAAGTTCTGGGCTGGGCCGAAAGAAATCACTCGGTTCTGTCGGCAGTCCACATTCGGGCGAAGGAAAACTGGGCGGCAGACTTCCTCAGCCGCCAAGGTCTGTCGTCAGGGGAATGGTCTCTCCACCCCGACGTTTTCCAACAGATTTGTCGGCGCTGGGGGACACCCGACGTGGATCTGATGGCTTCCAGGGGAATGCCAAGGTGCCCCAGTTCGTATCCCTCTATCGAGATCCGCAGGCACTGGCGGTGGACTCCCTGGTTCTGCCGTGGAACCAGTTTCGTCTTCCCTACCTATTTCCTCACTTGCTTACTGCCCAGGGTAATCAGAAAGATCAAGATGGAAGGGGTCGCAGCAATCTTAATCACCCCAGATTGGCCCGCTGGTCCGGTACGCGGAATGGTGCTGCTTCTATTCGACGTCCCGTGGAGGCTTCCAGAAGCACGGATCTTCTCTCCCAGGGCCCGATCTTACCACCAGAACTCAGGGGTCCTATATTTTGACGCTTGGCCGTTGAATCTTGGGTCCTCTCTAGGGCAGGTTTTTCTGAAAGGTCGCTGCCATGATGACTAGCGCTTGGAAGGCTTCCCTCGGCCGGGTATACCACCATACTTGGAAGGTCTTCTTCAAGTGATGTAGGAAGCACGGTTGTTCGCCACTCCGTTTTTATGTTCCCAATATTCTGGCTTTTCTTCAGGCTGGCCTAGACGCAGGTCTAGCACCCAGTACTTTGAAGGGACAGATATCGGCATTGACGGTTTCTTCCAACGTAAGATGCTACCAATTCAGGGGGTTCTCCATGTAGTACCTCCTAAGGGTCCTTAGGACCTGGGATCTCAACCTAGTTCTGGTGGTCTTGGCAGGAAATCTCCTTGTGAGCCCTCCAGGAGTGTCTTTAGCTCTCTCCTGGAAGGTTGGTTCTTGGTCGCTTAACTTCCATTAGACGAGTCTAAAGGGGCGCAACGGTGCCAACAGGATTAAGGCGCCATTCCCCGGTCGGTAGGGGCTTCCTGGGCTCTTCGACAGGTTTCAGCGGAAGCGGTTTGTAAGGCGGCAACCTGGAGCAGTTTAATACCTTTTCAAAAATTCAATGTTTCCGCTCAGGTTGGCGGATTCAAGCCTGGGTAGAAGGGTTTTTCAGGCGGCAGTGGGCATCGTTGGCCATGCCTAATTGCTTTATATGATGTCTAGGCGGTTTCCCCCAGGACTGTTTGGGACGTCCCACAGTCCTGTGTCCCCCCCAGTGAGACGTGGAGAAATACGGATTTTTGTGTTACTGTTAAAATCCTTTTCTCCGAGACGCTCATTGGGGACACAGCACCCACCTGTAGCCGGTTGGCTTTTAGTTATTTTTTTTCCTTCGGTGGGTTTTGTTTGCACAGGTTGTGCATTTGAGGTTAATTGTGCTTGGACTCCTAGTTTTTTTTGCACCAAACTGGCCTCATCGGTGGTCAGTGGCAAGGTGTATGCGTCGGGAGGAGGAGCTAACTTTTTTTTTGTTTACTTAGGGTCAGCCTCCAAGAGGAGTAGCGTACCCACGTCCTGTGTCCCCAATGAGCGTCTCGGGAAAGGATTTTACGGTGAGTAAACCAAAAAAAAATCCGTATTTTTTTGCCTCTCCCCTTGTTTCCGAGGAGTCGTTGAAAAATATAAACGGAAGGAAATCCCGTAACTTTGTAGCTCCAGATGGGCCAGAAGGGCCTGGTACACGGAGTGGTGAAATGCTCATGGCGCTCCCTGGGGTTCCAGACCGTCCAGATCTTCTCCACAAGGCCCCCTTTCCCCAGAGTTCACAGTCTTGAATTTTAAACAGCATGGCCATTGTGGCCCCAAAAAATCCTGAGGGAGGCCGGTTTTCCTTCGCCCATTGGGGGACAAGGACCGTGGGTGTATGTGTGACACTAAGTGAATATAAAAAAAATTGACGGGGATTTTGGTGCATGCCTTTGGATGGGCAAACTGCGCCGCACAGGCAGCTTCAAACCCTCACCATCGAAGGGCACTGTGGCTAGGGAGTGGTGAGCGGACTCTGATCTAAAAGTCCCTATCCTTTCTGCCCTACAGGCAGTGTTTTTTTGGGAAAAGCTGGATCAGCTTATCTCTGACACCACAGGAGGGAAAAGTAAATTCCTTCCCAGCAAAAAAGCCAGGCCGCCCTTTCGGCGTCGCAACAGCTCGTTTGATTGTTTTGTAGCAAATCCGGGTTGGTCATACAACTGCCTCTTCCGGATCGGGCGCCTCTGCGTAGGAACTGGAGTCCCTAGGTTTTGTTCAGCGCAGATTGCCTCCAATCTTGCGGGAGGTTTTCATTAGGGATCTCTCAGTGGTCCCCCGAATGCCGTTGGTGTTTTGGGACTTAACCTGGTTTGGGTGTTCTTCGGAACTCTTTCAAACTGCCGCAGGACACTCGCTGACCTTCCTTTCTTGGAAAGTCGCTTTTCTTGTATAATGACGTCAATCAGGAGGCTCAGAGCTAGCCGCCCTGTCCTACGAGCCCTTTCCTTTTTCCCGGACAAGGTGGTTCAGGCCTCCCCGTCCTTCTTGCCCAAGGTGGTTCTTTTTCCACTTTAATGAGGCCTTGTTCTGCCCCTTTTTGCCCGGCACCGTACTTGTATTGAGAGGGCTTTCACACTCTGGTGTGGGGAGGGCTCTCAGAAGGTACGTCTCGCGGGGCACCTTCCGTAGTGGACTCCTTTTCTTGTTTCCTGAGGGTCAAGGAAGGGATTAGCCGCCCAAAGTCACGTGCCAGGTGGTTCGACGGCTACGGATCCTACCGTGTCAGGGACAAGCCTTCCCAGCGGGAGTTGGCGGAAAGGTCTGCAGGCTGCGGACTTGGTCCAGTCTGACACATTCTCAACGCACTACCAATAAACCACACCCAGGCCTCCGCAGTGCGGGCCCGGGGCAGAGGGATTCTGTGGGCGGCGGTAGCGCCCTCTAGTCGTGTTCTTGGGGTTTGTTTTATGTTGTTCCCCACCCGGGATGCCTTAGGACGTCCCCCGGTCCTGTGTCCCCAATGAGGCGAAGGAGAAAGGATTTTTGTTATCACCGTAAATCTTTTCTTTATCGCTTATTGGGGACACAGGTTACTATGGGTGTATGATGCTGTATAGGAGCTGACACTTGCAAATTTGGAAAAATGACCTCCCCAGCGATACACCCCCGACAGGCAAGAGGACTCAGTTTTTGCTTAGTGTCTGTAGGAGGCGGACTGGTCTAAACAGTTCCCAGTCTTTTTCCCATAAGGTTTTTGTGTTTTATTAACGCTTTCCCTTTGTTTTCC
>JARQOD010000003.1:348523995-348570908 GCA_033576555.1 Oophaga sylvatica | reverse complement strand
AGGCGAGCCAACGGGAAAAGGTTTCCCCCCCCCCCTGCCGGACCACCCCTTCCGGCACTTTCCTGCACACCCGGGACGCTGAACAGCCTCCGCTCTGCACGGGTCCACCCCCCAAAAAAGGAGGACCTTCCCCCCCCGGGGGCCCGGGGGACACAGCAACCGCCCCCCCCCCGCTATCGCTGGGTACCGGAACGGGGCAGGTAGGCTGCACCCGGCAGACCCTCCAAAAAACCCCCGGGGCCCCCCCCCTCAGATATAGCCCACGCGCTGGCCTTTTCGCAGCTGACAATAGGCACGCTTTACCGGGCCACCTAGCTAACCCCCCTCCACCTAGACCCCCGGTGAACCCTTCGCTTGTCCCTTTGTAAGAAAAAGTGGGCCTAGGCCAAGGCCCCCCCTTGTCTTCTGGCCCCTACCCCACCATGTCTGCCCATCAGGAGCCACCAACGTTCGGGAGGAGAGCGCCCACACGCCCCCGGAGTGGGCCGTCGCCATGTCCCAGTCCTTCTCGGACTGGACAAAGATATCGCAGTCCCTCATACAGTTCCTGGAGCGTATGCCACAGCCCTCTGTCGCCACCAGTGCTGCGAACGCCACCTACGGGCGATTCGCCTGCACCTGACCACGACCCTCACAGAGGCGAGCAAGGAACAGAACCAGAAAGCGGGTTCGTGCTAGCTCCCCGTCCAGCTCACCGGGCCCATCAGCGGCCCCCAGCCCGCCCAGAGCTACCCGGTCTCCCTCCCCGGAGACAGACACCGGGTCGGACGTAACATCCCAGGCAGGGTCTGACTCCGAGGACGATCAGCCCTCAGGGACACGGGACATGGTTGATAGCCTCATCTCGGCTATCGTACAAACCCTCGAAATTAAGGAGGACGAGGCAGTCACCCAGGACGACCCCGTCATATTCAAAAAAGTCAAACGACCCTCAAGGGTTTTCCCCAATCACAAGGAGTTCGAGGCTACTACAGCCCGACACTGGGATAACCCCGGGAAGCGCTTCCCGGGAAGGAGACGGCTAGACGTCCTATACCCTTTCAGCTCTGATCTGGTAACCAAATGGTCCGAGCCCCCAAGGTGGACCCACCTATCTCCCGCCTGTCCTCCCATACGGTTCTGTCCATCCCGGACGCCGCGGCCCTCAAGGACGCCACAGACAGACAGATTGAAGCCCTGACAAAGTCCGCCTTTGAGGCATCAGGCGCATCACTCTGCCCCAACTTCGCCTCCACATGGGTGGCCAAGGCCGTATCTGCCTGGGCAAAGATCCTCAAGCGGGGCGTCGCGTCGGAGGCCCCAAAAGAAGACCTCTACGACCTAGCAGACCAGATCGTTAAAGCAGGCAAATACCTCCTTAATGCTTCCTTGGATGCTGCCGCCTGCTCCGCAAGGGCAAACAGCAACATCACCGCAATCCGCCGGGTCCTTTGGCTAAGGGCGTGGAACGCGGATCCAGCGTCAAAAAAGTCCCTAACTAGCCTGCCCTTCCAGGGCTCTATGCTCTTCGGTCCAGGCTGGACCAGATCATCTCCGACACCACAGGGGGCAAGGGTACCTCCCTACCCAATCCAGAACAAAAACGGCCCTACAACAGGAAGGGAACACAGCCCTTTCGCCCCTTCCGTACTTTCACCGCCCAGGCAGCTCCACCCAACAGGATCGACCCCCTTTCCACGGAGACAGAAGGAAGCCTTCCTTCAAGTCCACCCCCCACTGGAAAAACAAGAGCCGCCCCCCTAAGCCAACCAATAACAGGAACCAAAGATTCACCCCTAAATGACGGGTCACCCCACCTGGAAACCCTTCCAGGGTGGGGGAAGACTCCTTCGGTTCAAGGACACCTGGCTCTCAGTCGTCGACGACGCCTGGTAAGGGAGATCATCACGTCCGGATACAAATAGAGTTTTCCTCCCGCCCAAAGAGACGCTTCTGCGGCTCCCACCCACCAAAACAACCATCACATCGCCCAGGGTTTCTCCGCGCAGTCGCCTCATGCTGGAAGCGGAAGTGATCGTTCCCCGTTCCGCAGCACGAACGATTCTCCGGGTTCTACTCGAACCTCTTCGTAGTCCCGAAAAAAAGACGGGTCACTTCGCCCGATCCTAGACCTCAAACGGTTGAACCGCCATCTTCGGACCCGCCACTTCAAAATGGAGTCCTATGCGCTCGGTAATTACCTCCATGGAGCCGGGGGAATTCCTTTGCTCCGTGGACATACAGGATGCTTATCTACACATTCCGGTCTGCATCCAACACCAAAGGTACCTCCGCTTTGCGGTGCAGGAACACCATTACCAGTTCACAGCCCTTCCGTTCGGCCTGGCCTCCGCCCCCAGAGTCTTCACAAAGGTCATGGCGGCGGTCATGGCCATCCTTCGGTCCAAGGGGATTCTCATAATCCCCTACCTCGACGATCTCCTAATCAAAGGTCCGTCTCGCCAGGACTGCAATCAAAGCCTTCAGATCACCCTGAGCACCCTGTCCCGCCTCGGGTGGCTCATCAACCGGGAAAAATCCACCCTGATTCCAACCCAACGCATTTTCTTCCTGGGCATGGAAATCGACACCGTTCAGGCGCGAGTCTTTCTCCCGGAGGAGAAATACTACTCTATCAGACAGGGGATCAAAGCCCTAAGACGACCGGAGCCCTTTCCACTTCGTTTTGGCCTCAGAGTCCTGGGAAGATGGTCGCCTCCATGGAGGCAGTACCATACGCGCAGTTCCACACACGTCCCCTCCAGCTTGCCCTTCTGTCATCATGGGACAAGAATCCAGCGTCCCTAGACCGCCCAGTGATCCTGCCACCCAAAGTAAAACAGTCCCTTACTTGGTGGACACTGGCCTCCTCCATTCTACGCGGAAGGTCATTTCTGCCTCTCCGGTGGCAGGTCATCACCACCGACGCCAGCCTGCAGGGCTGGGGCGCGGTCTATCAGCATTTCACAGCACAGGGCCGCTGGGAGACACACGAGGCCCTCCTGCCGATAAATCTCCTGGAGATCAGGGCAATCTTCCTGGCCCTACTCCACTGGCAGCCCCTCCTCAAGGGCAAACCAGTCCGCCTCCAGTCGGACAACGCCACGGCCGTGGCATACATAAATCATCAAGGAGGGACTCGCAGCAAACAGATCATGACCGAGGTAGGGAAGATCCTACATTGGGCGGAACACCACGTCCCTGCCATCTCCGCCGTACACATTCCCGGGGTGGACAACTGGGAAGCCGACTTCCTCAGTCGCCAGGAACTGGCAGCCAGCGAGTGGTCACTCAACCCAGCCGTCTTCAACCAAATCTGCCAGAGGTGGGGCGTCCCAGACGTCGATCTAATGGCATCTCGGTCAAACCACAAGGTCCCCCAGTACGTGGCCAGATCCCGAGACCCGATGGCCCTCGGCTGCGATGCACTCGTCATCCCATGGGCCCAGTTCGAGATGCCTTACCTCTTCCCACCCCTCCCCCTGCTTCCACGGGTCATAAAGAAGATAAAGGCGGAAGGAGTCCCTGTCCTGCTCGTAGCCCCAGATTGGCCACGTCGGGCCTGGTATGCGGAGCTGATAAACATGCTCTCGGACGTACCCTGGAGACTCCCAAACTGCCCGCACCTCCTCTCACAGGGACCTCTCTTCCACCCGAATTCTCAGTCGCTCACTTTAACGGCATGGCCGTTGAAGCCGCGGTCCTGAAGAGCGCAGGCTTCTCGGAAAGGGTCATCCAAACTATGATAAGGGCCAGAAAACCAGCGTCTTCCCGCATTTATCACAGGTGCTGGAAGGCTTTCTTCCGCTGGTGCGAGAAGAACAACCTCTTACCCATGACCTTCTCCCTGCCGTCCGTCCTCGCCTTTCTGCAGTCGGGACTGGACTCCGGCCTTTCCCTCAGTACCCTAAAGGGTCAGGTTTCAGCCCTATCCGTGCTTTTCCAGTCCGAACTGGCCTCCTCGCCCCAGGTGAAGACCTTCCTGCAGGGGGTCGCTCACCTAGCGCCCCCCTACCGCCCTCCGATTGATCCCTGGGATCTCAACCTGGTCCTGAGCGCTCTACAGCGTACCCCCTTTGAGCCGATCAAAGACATCCCTCTCACTCTACTCTCGTGGAAGGTAGCCTTCCTGGTCTCCATCACCTCTCTCAGAAGGGTGTCCGAATTGGCGGCCCTGTCCTGCCGCCCCCCCTTTCTGATCCTGCATCAGGATAAGGTGGTCCTCCGACCCGTCCCCTCCTTCCTTCCGAAGGTAGTCTCGGCCTTTCACATCAACGAGGACATCGTCCTCCCGTCACTGTGCCCCTCACCAGCTCATCCCTTAGAAAGATCCCTCCACAAGCTTGACCTGGTCAGGGCGATCCGAATTTACCTTTCTAGAACCACCACCTTTCGTCAGGCGGATTCACTGTTCATCCTCCATGAGGGCCGTCGCAAGGGGCTCGCAGCTTCAAGATCCACCATCGCCCGGTGGGTTCGTTCAGCGATCCACGAGGCATACCGATCCCAGAACAAACAAGCCCCTCCCGGAGTGAGGGCGCACTCTACCCGGGCGGTGGGAGCCTCATGGGCCATTCGTCACCAGGCTTCGGCGGCGCAAATCTGTAAAGCCGCAACCTGGTCTTCCCTCCACACCTTCGTGAAGTTCTACAAAGTTAATACCCACGCCTCGGCGGACGCAGGCTTGGGTAGAAAGATACTACAGGCGGCGGTTTCCCACCGACCGACCTAAGTTTCTCTCTCTCTCTCTCTAATATACCTAGAAACCCCACCCTTGGGACTGCTTTTGGACGTCCCATAGTAACCTGTGTCCCCCAATGAAGCGATAAAGAAAGAAGGATTTTTGGTACTTACCGTAAAATCTCTTTCTTGGAGTCTTCATTGGGGGACACAGCACCCTCCCCTAAATCCGTACCACATTAGACCTCAGACCGTTGCCTTGGGGTTGGCACATAGGCCGTGCCTCCGGTCACCATAGGTACTCCTACTACTACTGCTTTTGCACCAACTGAGTCGCTCTGTGCCTGTCGGTGGGTGTATACTGCTGGGGAGGAGTCAGTTTTTGCCAAATTTGCATAGTGTCAGCCTCCTAGTGACAGCATCATACACCCATAGTAACCTGTGTCCCCCAATGAAGACTCCAAGAAAGAGATTTTACGGTAAGTACCAAAATCCTTCTTTCTCCGAGCCACTCATTGGGGGACACAGCACCCACCCTGTTAGGCTGACGGTTTGTGCTTGTTCTTTTGTTTTACCTTTATTTGATGTTTACGATCTCCTACTGCTTTGTCACTGAACTGGTTCGGGCTGGAGCCAGTGGTAGGTGTATACTGCAGAGGAGAGTTTCTGCGTTAGCGGCATTTTCCTGCCGTTCTCCATTTCTGATTCTACATCAGGACAAGGTAGTTCTCAGACACTTTCCTTCTTTCCTGCCTAAGGTGGTCTCTTCGTTTCACATTAGTGAAGACATTGTCCTTCCTTTTCTATGTCCCTCTCCGGTCCATCCTCTGGAGAAGTCTCTCCTCAAGTTGTATCTGATCAGAGCTATCCGAGTCTACCTCTCAAGGACTGGTTCCTTTCGGCTCTCTGATGCCCTATTTGTCATCTCTGAAGGTCGTCGTAAGGGGCTTCCAAATCCGCTATTACCCGTTGGATTCGTTCGGCAATATTGGAAGCATGCCGCTTTCAGGACAAATAGCCTCTTCCAGGGGTGAAGGCCCACTCCACTCAGGCGATGGGGACTTCCTGGGCAGTTCGTCACCTGGTCATCTTTGCACACTTTCACAAGGTTTTACAGGGTTCATACCCATGCCTCGTCAGATGCAGGCCTGGGAAGGAAGGTGCTGCAGGCAGCGGTTACACACTGGCCGACCTATGTCTGTTTTCTTTGTATTCTTTCTGTTTCCACCCTTGATACTGCTTTGGGACTTTTCATGGTTACCTGTGTCCCCCAATGAAGCGATAAAGAGGGAGTTTTGGTAAAATCTTTCTTGGAGCCTTCATTGGGGAACACAGCACCCTCCCTAACTGTTTGTACCACTTTTGGGCCTGCGTGCCTTATTGTTGGGTTGGTACATATGTTGAGATTTGGTTGCTTCTCCTACTGCTGTAACACTAATTGAGGTACTTGGTGCCTGTCGGTGGGTGTATACTGCTGAGGAGGAGCTATATTTCCTTTTTTGCCTAGTGTCAGCCTCCTAGCGACAGCAGCATAAACCCATGGTTACCTGTGTCCCCCAATGAAGGCTCCAAGAAAGAGATTTTACAGTGAGTACCAAAAATCCCTCTTTTTTCCCCTTGATAGACTTTTATAGTGCAACTGCTGGCATGGTCCCTCATCCCAAAAACATAGATGTGGTCACCTAAAGTTCTTCTCCATAAAAATCAATGAGGCATTTGACAAATGGGCTGCATGGAATGCCCACTACTAGGGATGAGGTGTCCACGCTCCCAGGGATGAGACATCCGCCTTCCCTAGGGACGAGGCGTCCGCCTTCCCTGGGACGAGGCGTCCCCGCTTCAGGAATCATAGGAGACTAGTTGGCAGATCTCAACCTTTTCGATTTTTTTGCCAAACATAGTATAAATATTGATTGTGGAGAAACCATTTTAGCAAAGACAAATTGAGCTTAACTTGCCCTCCTCGGGTACATCACTGAGTCTCAACTTCTGCTGTTACTGCCTGCAGCTCTGACAACACTGCAGCTAATCGGTGAGTTAATTTGCTCTTCCGGAGTTGACAACATGAGCCGCCGAGTTCGGTGATTGGTTTCAGCTTTGTCAGCGCTGCAGACAATGAAAGACAAAAGGAGCATCAGCAGAGACTCAGCCTTGGAACCAGGGGAGGGTGAGTAAAGAACAGTGTTTTGTTTTTTGCACCTGAAATATTCATGGGTTTCGCAAAACCAGAAGATGACCCCTTTATTATTGTCTTTATTGGGACACACGACCTTGGTTTCTCGCCAGTTTTCACCAGATACAATCGTTCTGCAGCCAACAAGCTAAACCAGTTTTAGCTTAGTCAGTTGGAGGTAGAAATAGTGCATGTTTTTTATTGTTCCCTTTTTCTGTTTTAGGTTGGGGTTACAAGCTTGATCATTGCTCTGTTACCCTACATTAGGAGGGAGAACAGTGCGGCGAAGCCTCAGCAGCAATCTACTATTCAGAGTTCTTGCTAAGAAATGTTTGTTTTTTCTGCCGCTGTCACTGTGGTCCTGATACTTGAGCTGATTCCCTTTTTTCCTAGGAAATCGTTGTTGGGAGCAATATGGACAAAATCTACATTGTCATGAACTATGTGGAGCATGATCTGAAAAGCCTCATGGAGACCATGAAACAGCCTTTCCTACCAGGTGGATGAATACATGGATTTATTTATGTTACTTTTTATATATATATGTATATATATATATATATATATATATTACTTTGTCACTTGGGAGATCTTGTTTCTAATGAATGTCCGTCCCTGCAGCCAGATCTCTAAATAGTGGCCATTTATATTTATACATTTCTGAATAACCGTGGCCTCAATACTGGAGGTTGTAGTCATCTGTCACTGATGTCCTCCATCTACACAGGCAAAAAACGTCCCACAATTCAGTCCTGATGTAAAACTGGAACAAGTTTTGTAAAAGTCCTAAACTTCCCAATATTGGAATTTAATTCCTAAAACGCTTGACCATGAATTAATCGCTGCAGTAAGTTCTGTCTTTTCTTTTTCCAGCCGACGTCTGTTACTTATTAGTGGAGAACAGATCATTCCAATGAGATGTTTTTTTAGTAAAGTGAATATTAAACCCTTTCCCCATCTCTTCTCTCCGCAGGTGAAGTGAAGACACTTATGATTCAGCTGTTAAGGGGCGTCCGACATCTCCATGATAACTGGATTCTTCACAGGGACCTCAAGACGTCGAATTTACTGCTCAGTCATGCTGGAATATTAAAAGTACGTCTTCTGCCTCTTTTCCATCCGGCCTCTTGGAAGAAGCCAAAGGAGGCATAGTGGCATGGTACTACTAACGATCAGCGGTGCTCACCGCACTCGGACCTCTGGCAATTACACATTGGTGACAAATTGTATTAATTAGGGGTTTCAGGACTAAGAAATTCAGACGCTGCTCTTTATGGAGTTTTATGTGTAGATGAAGAGATAGAAACCTTGATAGCAAAGTATGGTAAAGTTTTATATCAAAGACATAAGGTGCAGACATTGCTTTTCTTTAATGGAATGGGCTATTTCCATTTATTTTAAAAGTGCTGGTATATGAGATCCGTCTATCTTTTTGCATCCAATGATTTGCTTAATTAATTGGATTTACTTGTGTTTTATTTTAACAGGTTGGAGATTTTGGTTTGGCTCGTGAATATGGTTCTCCTTTAAAGCCTTATACTCCTATAGTGGTCACCTTATGGTATCGAGCTCCAGAACTTCTGCTCGGTGCTAAGGTACATATTACTAAAAGGCTGATAGACTTTGTCACCTTTACAACCATTTTTTTCCTATGCTGTAATATATCTAAAATCAGACAAAATTGCTATGTAACTTCTACATTGTACGTCGCCACTTCTTACTAATCTACAGAACATGGATGGTAAGCGGCAGGATCGGACTACACAGGGTGTCCTTGTAGTTTGCTATGTGGAGGTTGATACTTATGTCAGGATTGTTTGCGTGCTTCCTTTAATAAGCATTAAAGTGTTGCCGGATTGGACTTTGTTTTCAAGTCTTTTATAATTTCATTTTTTACTATTTCCTCTTGCCAGGAATACTCCACGGCCATAGACTTGTGGTCAGTTGGCTGTATATTTGGAGAACTTCTGACCCAAAAGCCGCTCTTCCAAGGAAAATCTGAGATTGATCAAATCAACAAAATCTTTAAGGTAAAGTTGTTTTTTTGTTATTTGTTGAAGTATCCTTGAGCTAAAGTATTATATAAAGGATCACATGATGGGTGTAGTGGTAATATCGCAGTATAGGGCGCACACACAGCAGTGCTCCGCCGCTTCTACTGTCGGTGCACAGCGCAGAAAAGAAGGAAAAAGGTATGCATACAATATATTGCATGTATCAGCAATATCGCATTGTAATGTGGATGCCGTACAGAAGATGGTAATCTGCTAACTAATAGATCAAAGAGAATATCTTAGGCAATTGGGTTGTTGCCCTTGGCCAGTCCACACGCTTTTACGTCCACTGCTATGGAAGCCTAGTGAGTCCAAACTTATCAAAGTGCCTGCAGATGATCTGGTGGGATGAGTTACTGTGGGAGGAAGATTATCTTATGTATTTGTATTCCGATGCTACCAGGCTCTATATATTGTATATAGTTATCAGTCAATTGTATCTTATTTCTTTTTCCAGGATCTTGGAACCCCAAGTGAGAAGATCTGGCCCGGTTACAATGAGCTTCCAGCGATAAAGAAAATGACCTTTTCTGAATATCCTTACAACAACCTCCGAAAGAGATTTGGGGCTCTGCTGTCAGACCAAGGATTTGACCTCATGAACAAGTAAGTATTTCATGGCTGCATATAATATTGGTCTTCATTTATAGTGAAGGGAATCATTAGAAAATAGCGTTAACTGATTCCTCTAGCCCCCTAATAATGTTGTGTTGTGTCCCGCTAGGTTCCTGACCTACTGTCCTGCAAAACGAATTACCGCAGAAGACGGTTTAAAGCACGAATACTTCTGTGAGACCCCTCTGCCAATTGACCCGTCCATGTTCCCTACGTGGCCGGCAAAAAGCGAACAGCCGAGAGTGAAACGTGCCACAAGTCCTCGGCCCCCAGAGGGTGGACTCGGATACAGTCAGTTGGTAAGCTTGTCCATCCAGGACTCGCATTCATTAGAACAGATCTTCTGCCGCAGAGGAAGATGATGCAGCGTTAGGAGACCCAAGCTAATATTAGTAATGGGGGCATCAATATGATCGTTAGAAATTATGTGCAGAGCCAAAATCTGAATCAAACTGAATGGATTTCATTGCAGAGATGCCATGGATTTACTACAGCCCAGCAAAATAAGTTGTGTCAGTGAGCGAAAATTATTGCTGGGGACTTTTTATGCAGTATATGGATGAAATTTGGTAAAATCTCATCAAAAACAACCCTACTTTTAATCTGTGAAATGCTCCAGGTTTGCTACATGGAAATTTATAGTAAATCTGTTCTTGCTTTTAAAGGAAAAGCTCCCGGTGTTTATGCCATAAGCATTGATGGAGGCATAAAATACAGTGTGTACAGGACCTTACTCCAGCCACTTATCCAAGTTCTCACACTGCAGCCGTACAGTTAGTTTTTTGCATCCGATAACTATACATGGTCTTCTCTATGATGGTCTTTCCACTTTCCATTCTGCGCTCGTGTGTATTGACCTCCATCGTCATATTCTCCTTCCTTTTATTACAGGGTGATGATGATCTCAAAGACACAGGGTTTCACCTTACCACCACCAATCAGGGGGCATCGGCGGCTGGACCCGGCTTCAGCCTCAAGTTCTAAGTCTGCTGGAAATGCAATAGACTTGGATTTTTCAATTTACAAACAACAATTATGACTGAGGATTCAGGTCCCAGGACCCCCAACACTGTACAATACAGACGCGTCCACCACTACGTCACATCATGAACGTTGTATTCCAGTGGAGGACCATTACACATGAGCAGTGACTGGCATCTTTGACATATTTATTTTTCTCTATTGTATATTTGTAGAAATAAAATGCAGTTTTTAATTGTTTAAATCACTTTTATTTATAACAAATTTTCCCTTCAGTCATCAGTAGGAGGAACAGGTTCAGATCTTATGCTGTCGATAGTGATATTAGAAAGCTGAAAAGTCTGCAGCCGGGCCAATAAAGGAAAATCCTCCCATGGAGCTTACAATGGGCTGATGGATATCGTTTGACGTAAAACGGTTTTACCAATGAAGCCTCGTTAGATTCCTGATTTTATGATTTTTCAGAGAGCATATATTTCAAAGAACCCAGCCGGCTACTCCCAGCACCACTGCAGGTGATTGACAGGTCTGCCACTATGGGAATGAGGTCTAACAGCGCTGGGAAGAGTCGGCTGGAGGCATGGCACCAGACTAGTTGGATGTTCAGCTGAATTTTAATACAGTATATTTTCTCTGAGGATAGTTTCGGAGTAAAGTATACTTGACTGCAGTGGTGCAGCCAGGATCTGCGTCATGCTACCCGCGGTTTGGGCAACATGAATCAGATGACAGGTTCTCTTTAACTACTACGAACCAAAAATAAATTGATCTTTACTCTCCCACAGCTGCCCCTACCACTGCCCCTGATCGTTCTTGACAGGCTGTAATAGTAATGTCACTACTACAGTACGTGACCGCTGCAGCCAATCACAGGTTTAGTAGTCTTTCTGCCATCTACAGTGCTGAGTTCAATGATTGGCTGCAGTGGTAATGTGCTGTACTAGTGATATCCCTAAAACTTTCTCTGATTCCAGTGGTTGCAGGCAGGTGTCAGCTGTATGACGCAACCTCCCCTAGCTGTGTATACAGGTGAGATTGTCATCGAAGGGCATAAAAGGATTTTTACTGTGGTGTTATATGTACAAAGCAGTTCACCGTGGGCATCAATTATTTACCATTTCTATGTGGCACAAAGTGCACAGACTGGAATCTATTTAGGGGGATTTTAAAGACATGAAATAATCTTGTATAAGGCCACATTCACACATTCAGTATTTGGTCAGTATTTTCCATCAGTATTTGTGAGCCAAAACCAGGAGTGGGTGATAAATGCAGAAGTGGGGACGTGTTCCTATTATACTTTTCCTCTGATTGTTCCACTGCTGGTTTTGGCTTACAAATACTGATGGAAAATACTGACCAAATACTGAACGTGGGTACGTTGCCTAAAAGAAACAAGGATCTTCACGTTGCTATATATGTCTCTGTACAAGCTGCAGGTAGAGTGTTTTGCAGCTTTTTTCTGCAGCAGAGGGAGAGGCTTTCTGATACAGCAAGATGCTTCTTGACAGCTTAAGCCCAGATAATTAACATATTATTTCCATGTCTGATAGTAAAGACTATTGTATGTAATTGTTTTGCTGCTAGTTACCATTACAACACCGTATACACATTAGATTATTAGTGGCATTAGATTATTATTGGCAATATCGATTGGTTCGGCCAACACTGATCATCAGGGAAGATGTCAGTTGAGTATGTCTGATTTTGGATTACTGTTTTGTTCTCCTGGAGATAAGCCGCTGGCAGAGATGTTTCGCCGTCAGATTTTTCAGATTACCGCTCCTGTGTATGGGAGACAGGGCCGGCTCCAGGTTTTTTTTTTAATTAGCTCCATATATTGCTCCATACAGAATAATGGACTCCATTTAATACTTCATACTAAATAGGCCCAATATTATGCTCCATGCAGTATATAATGGGCACCATATAATGCTCCTGTATATGATGGGCCCCATATACTGCTCCATATGTAATTGGCCCCACATACTGCTCCATATACAATTGACCCCATATACTGCTCCATATGTAATTGGCCCCATGTACTGCTCCATATATAATTGGCCCCATAAGATGCTCCATATGTAATTGGCCCCATAAGATGCTCCATAAGTAATTGACCCCATAAGATGCTTCATATATACAGTGGGTACGGGAAGTATACAGTATAGCTCCCCTGCTCTTGTGAAACTAAAAATCCCAGCATGTCCTGACATACAAATTACTCTACACCCATCATCTACCATCTTGGATATTTCCATTAGAATACCTACAGTGGGTACAGATAAGTATTCAGACAGTTAAAACATCTCTTATTTCATTGCAGCCATTTGGTAAATCAAAAAACGTTCTTGTTTTTCTCATTAATGTACACTCTGCACCCCATCTTCACAAAAAAAAACAAATGTACATTGCAATGTATTAAAAAAAACTGAAATATCACATGGTCATAAGTATTCAGACCCTTTGCTCAGTCACTCATATTTAAGTCACATGCTGTCCATTTCCTTGTGATCCTCCTTGAGATGGTTCTACTCCATTGGAGTCCAGCTGTGTTTAATTAAACTGATAGGACTTGATTTGTAAAAGCACACACCTGTCTATATAAGACCTCACAGTGCATGTCAGACCAAATGAGAATCATGAGGTCAAAGGAACTGACCAAGGAGCTCAGAGACAGAATTGTGGCAAGGCACAGATCTGGCCAAGGATACAAAAGAATTTCTGCAGTACTCAAGGTTCCTAAAAGCACAGTGGCCTCCATAATCCTTAAATGGAAGAAGTTTGGGACCACCAGAAATCTTCCTAGACCTGGCTGTCCAGCCAAACTGAGCAATAGTGGGAGAAGAGTCTTGGTGAGAGAGGTAAAGAAGAACCCCAAGATCACTGTGGCTGAGCTCCACAGATGCAGTAGGAGATGGGAGAAGGTTCCACAAAGTCAACTATCACTGTAGCCCTCCACCAGTCGGCCTTTATGGCAGAGTGGCCCAACGGAAGCCTCTCGTCAGTGCAAGACATATGAAAGCCCGCATAAAGTTTGCTAAAAAAAACACATGAAGGGCTCCCAGACTATGAGAAATAAGATTCTCTGGTCTGATGAGACGAAGATAGAACTTTTTGGTGATAATTGTAATCGGTATGTGTGGAGAAAACCAGGCACTGCTTATCACCTGCCCAATACAATCCAACAGTGAAACATGGTGGTGGCAGCATCATGCTATGGGGGTGTTTTTAGGCTGCAGGGACAGGACGACTGGTTGCAATTGAAGGAAACATGAATGCGGCCAAGTACAGAAATATCCTGGATGAAAACCTCTTCCAAAGTCCTTTGGACCTCAGACTTGGCTGAAGGTTCACCTTCCAACAAGACAATGACCCTAAGCACACAGATAAAATAACAAAGGAGTGGCTTCAGAATAACTCTGACCATTCTTGACTGGCCCAGCCAAAGCCCTTACCTAAACCCAAATGAGCATCTCTGGAGAGACCTGAAAATGGCTGTCCACCAACGTTCACCATCCAACCTGACGGAACTGGTGAGGATCTGCAAGGAAGAATAGCAGAGGATCCCCAAATCCAGGTGTGGAGAACTTGTAGCATCATTCCCAAGAAGACTCATGGCTGTACTAGCTCAAAAGGGTGCTTCTACTCAATACTGAGCAAAGGGTCTGAATACTTATGACCATGTGATCTTTCAGTTTTTCTATTTTAATAAATTTGCAAAAAATTCTACATTTCTGTTTTTTTTCAGTCAATATGTGGTGCAGAGTGTACATTAATGAGAAGAAAATGAACTTTTTTGAATTTACCAAATGGCTGCAATGAAACAGAGTGAAAATTTAAAGGGGTCTGAATACTTTCCGTACCCACTGTAATGGCTCCATATATTGCTCCATATGTAATTGGTCCCATATACTGCTCTATATGTAATTGCCCCATATACTGCTCATGTATAATTGGCCCCATAAGATGCTCCATATGTAATTGGCCCATATTCTGCTCCATATCTAATTGGACCCAAATACTGCTCTATATGTATTTGGCCCCATAAGATGCTCCATATGTAATTGACCCATATGTAATTGGCCCATAAGATGCTCCATATATAATTGAGTTTTATGTTTTAAACATTCTGTGGTAGCATGGTTGGAAAGCAATGTCTGACTTTCATTTGTTCATTTTCATAGATTTTTAATTTATTATTACTTTTGTCAGATTCAAGTTATTTCTATGACCATTGTGGGTTTTTCTGTCATTAAACGAGGGGTACCAACAATTTTTACCACGTGTGTAATTGGCCCCATATACTGCTTCATATATAATTGGCCCAGTAAGATTCTCCATATGTAATTGGTCCCATATACTGCTCCATATGTAATTGGCCCCATATACTGCTCTATATATAATTGGCCCCATATTCTGCTCCAAGTGTAATTGTCCCTATATACTGCTCTATATGTAATTGGCCCCATACAGTCATGGCCAAAAGTTTTGAGAATGACACAAATATTATATTTCTCCTTCGCCTCATTGGGGGACACACAGACCGTGGGTGTTATGCTGCTGCCACTAGGAGGACACTAAGCAATACATTAAGCACAAAAGATTAACTCCTCCTCCTGCAGTATACACCTCCTGTTGGCTCAATCCTGAACCAGTTCTTGCTTAGTGTCTGTAGGAGGCACTAGGGTCTGCTCTCAGACCCCATTTTTTTTTTCTGATTTTTAAACCTTTTATTATTTTTACTTTCTTCACGCACGGATGGGCGACGGGACTTGTACGAAAAGTCACGATCTCCCAAAAACCAACAACAGGCGGCATCGTGCGAGTGTCGCCTCCACGTATCCCTCCTGCCACGCTACCATGGGGCGACAGATCCCTGGAATGGGCCGCTCTCCCCATGAGATATCCCACGAGGTAGATGACGGATTCGCGTGGCACCTTTGATTGAATATCCCGCTCACCTCTCCTGAAGCGGTGGCGGTCTGATGCATGAAAAATCCCTCTCCACCCCCCTAAAGGGGATGGTGGATTGAGGAAGTACGGCCATAAATGCTGTAATCCTGCGGTCTCCATCTTCGGCCCCCCCAGTGAGTATATCAGGAGGGCGATTTTACCTCATGTCGCCGCGACCGCTTTGGCGTCGCATCGCGGCCGCAGCGGTGTTACGCCTTTGCGCCGCGCCGCTAGCGCTACAATCGCGCCGCTAGCACTATATTCGCGCCGCGGCCACGGCCGGCTCCGGGGTAGGCCGCAAAAAATTTAGGCCCCGGCTTCGGGCCGGCATAGGCCGCATTTTCTAAATTTAGTCCCGGCTTCAGGCCGGGATAGGCCTCAAGGGAAGGGGCGGGCCGAACGGCTCCGCCCATCTCTAACGCTATTGGCCAGCGTTAGATCACATGGGTCTCTCCTGGGTCCTCCCCCTCTCCTCCCACTGCCTCTGGCGCTTCTCGTACCACACGAGAAGCGCTGCTATAATCTCGGGCGCCATCTTTTTTGTGGAGCAGCGCTGGCAGACGCTGTTCTCCTTCTTCCCTACACAGGACCTGGGTAAGTGCACGCTGCGACTAGGTCGGCACAGCGATTAACCCTTCTACTGCAGCAGGCTCCAAAAATTGCAGAAAATATGTCGCAATCAAAGGACGCTAAAAAGGCTAAAAGCTACACTGTAGTATATGCCGCCTGCATTGCATGCAACGCTTCACTGCCGTCAAAGCATGGTTCCCAATTCTGTACATCATGTGCCCAAGAGCCCACTGCTTCTGCCGCTCAGGAGTCCCCTACTACCGTTCAGGAGTCTCTGCCTATTCCTGATCCCATTGAGCCAGGTCTTTCAGGATGGCCAGAATTTCTAGCGCATTCCATGGATTCTCTGACTAGGGCCTTGGATACTTTCCGCGGCTCCTCTTCTTCCCGGGGCGTCCCTTTTCCAGAAAGGGGCCCGTTAGCCTTCAGAGAGACCTCATCCGACAGGGTCCGACCCTCGGCGTCCGCAAAGCGGTCGTCCAGAAAACGCCGCCATAATGCGTCTCCCAATCCATCCAGCGGTTCGGCATCGGCGAGCTCAGGCTCTCGCTCCCCCTCGCCCAGATATCGTAGTGATCATGGTTCGGAATACGAGTCGGACATTGGTGATGACCCCAACTCGCCAGAATTTCAGGAATCGTTAGATTCTCTCATTGAGGCAATTAATAAAATCCTCAAACTAGATGAAGAAACCGGGTCTCAACCAAATCACCCTATTTCTTTCAAAAGAGCTAAACGTACTCACAAGGTGTTTAGTAATCACCCTGAATTTACGGAAATTGTCCAGGGACAGAGGGAGCGTCCAGACAAACGTTTTTCAGGGCTGAAGTCTCTGAAAACTCGTTACCCATTTTCAGCAACTATAGCGAAAGAGTGGACTGAATCTCCAGTGGTAGATCCTCCAGTATCTCGCTTAGCTTCAAAAACCCTGCTCTCTGTGTCAGATAGTTCATCCATTAGGAACCCGTCTGACAAACAAATTGACAACCTCGCAAAATCAATTTTTGAGGCGGCTGGAGCCTCTCTCTCTCCCTCCTTTGCGGCCACCTGGGTAGCAAGGGCATGGTGGCTTGGGTTGAGGACCTAGTTAAAACAACTAGCGATATCTCCCTTTCACCTGAGGCACGTAATCTGGCCTATCAGATTACTTGGGCAGGTGATTACATGGTTCATGCGTCCCTAGATGCAGCTAATTGCGCTGCACTCACAGCAGCCAATGCTATCGCTATTCGGAGGTCCCTCTGGCTCCGAGAGTGGCGTGCAGATGCTGCTTCAAAGAGAACTTTGACTTCGCTGCCTTATCTTTCAGGACGTCTTTTTGGAGACCGTCTTGATCAAATTATTTCTGACGCCACTGGGGGCAAGAGCAAATTTCTTCCGCAGCGCAGAATCAATCGACCTTTTCGGTATCAATACCAAGGTCGTTCCCGGCCATTTCGTAGCTCCTTTAATTGGTCCTCCACCTCGACCTCGTCTCGAGCACCCCGTCCATCTCGCAGAGATAGGGGCTCGCAACCATCGTCCAGGTCCTCTCAGCCCTGGAGAAACAGATTTTCTCAGGCGGGAAATAGGAGCTCCTCTTCTCGCAAACAGTCTTCGCAATGACTCCTTACCAAGGACAGGGGACCCAAACAAGGTAGGCGGCCGCCTACTCTTGTTTCGCGAGGTCTGGGGGTCGGTCATTCAGGACCGGTGGGTCCTCGATCTTGTTCACTCCGGCTACAGGATCGAATTCTTGTCCCTCCCCCAACACGTTTCTTTCAGTCACGTCCCCCCAAGTCCAAGGATCTCATAGTTCCCTTCCTTCAGGCTCTGGATATACTTCGTTCCAGCGGCGTCATCGTCCCAGTCCCTCACAGGGAAAGATTCAAAGGGTTTTACTCAAACCTCTTTGTGGTTTCCAAGAAGGATGGCTCCTTGCGTCCTATTCTAGACCTAAAATTACTAAACAAGTTCATCAGAATCCGTCATTTCAGGATGGAATCCCTCCGTTCTGTGGTCGCATCTCTAGAAAGGAAAGAATACTTGGCGTCTATAGACATCAAGGATGCGTATCTACACATTCTTTTTTTTTTTCATATTTAATTTCTTTTATTAAAATTTGAGAAAACAATGAAGTAACAGAATAAACATGTCATTATTAAACATCAATAACAGTCAACAAAGTGTCAAGCCATGTTCATCGTCATTAATATTAGAATTAGTTAATGCACGCAACTTTTGAAGAACATAGAGTGCAGATACCACAAAAGACAACATGTACAAACACAACAAATAATCACTAACCAGGTGAAAATAAGGTAAAGCAGAGGTAAGGAATAGGGGGAGGGAGGGGGGGGAAGAAGGGAAGAGCGTAAGATTGAGGACATATGTCTCTAAAGATATTCAATGGGAATAATGCAATAGATTATAGTGAGTAGATTGGTAAGCCAACAATAAAGTCTCTCCAGAACTCAGATGGATCTCAGACTAACATCCAAATCTGGTCTTTTCAAGAGCCTTCATCATCTTCGTGACAATATGGTTTTAATTATCAGTCATAAGATTTCTCCAATTAAACCAAGGGTCCCATATCTGCAAAAATTGTTCTCGTGAGCCATTCAACCAATGGAACGTCTCCTCCATTCTCCTTATTTGTTCCACTTTGTCTACCCAATGAACATAATCAGGGACCTCAGTCGACTTCCAATACACGGGAATTAAAAGTTTGGCTGCCGTCAAGAGATGCACTACCAGCGAGTTTTTCCCCAGAGAAATCTCTGAAGAATCCATATTCAAAAGTACCATAGTTTGGTGTAAAACAAATGGTTTGCCTAAAATATCTTGAATAGAACTGTGTACTTTTAACCAGAAAGGTTGGATACTAGGACAAGACCACCAAACATGACTGAGTGTACCTCTATTAGCATTACATCTCCAGCATGTGTCTGGAACCGATGGAAACATCTGTGAGATTCTAACTGGCGACCTATACCATCTCAAGGTAAGTTTCAAGGCATTTTCTTGAGAAAGTATGCATCGAGAAAAACCATGTGAGCGAGTGAGAATTTGTTTTGTCTCTTCCTCTGAAAACGTACAGGATAGGTCTGATTCCCACTGCAGAACAGCAAGAGGTTTAGCTGGGGTATGTTCCAATACCAATTTGTTATAGAAAAAAGAAGTCAGCCTACCGGGAAGAGCAGGTCCAGAGACCAGATTGACAAACCATGAGGGAAAATTACTATGTGCTCCCAAAGTTAGAAATCTAGACCAGAAAAACAAAACATGCGAGCAATGAAATTCCCCTCCTCCTAAAGCACGTAAAGTGTCCATTATCAAAGTTCTAGTCTCTGATTCTCCGCCCCCCAACAATCGGCCTAAAGTCAAATTCTTTAATTTCGCCCATATACCCATGGTATCCCTAAACATAGGATCTACAAACCAAGGGAGTACCGCTAACGGAGTCGAATATAGTGGACAGGATAAGAGTTGTTTTCCCTCATGTTCCCCTGTTCCCATTAAAGGAAGTCCCTTGAATAACCAGTGCATGTCTTTCAAGATATGTAGAGAGTTTTTTGATTTATCAAGAAAAGGAGCAGTCCACAGTATTCTCACTCCTTTCTCCTCCATCAACCAAAAAGCCAATGTTTTACTGGGTTTTGAATAAGAAGGTGAGAGCAATTCTGCCAATAATCTAAGGTGAGTCGCCCGATAATACAAACCCATATCAGGAAGCCCGATTCCCCCTAATTGTTTTGGACGTCGTAAGCAAGCATGTGCGTGACGAGGTCTATTTCCTTTCCATAAAAATGAAGAGAAAATACGTCTAATGGATGTGAAGTAAGCAGGTCGCACTGGAATGGTAAGAGTCTGTAGAAGATATAATATTTTGGGAACAACATAAGTTTTCAGGAGATTTTTCCTGCCCAGCCAAGAGAGGAAAGGAATATCTATTTTTTGAAGCATAGCTTTAACTTCCACTAGGCTGACATCATAGTTAAATTCATACAATCTAGACAAATCCCCAGGAATTTTAATTCCAAGGTATGTTATACAAGATGGTGGCCAGAAGAAGGGGTATATAGTCTTTAGTAAAGTAATTGTGGAATTTGGGGGGTTCAAACCAATCATTTCGCATTTAGAAACATTAATTTTAAAATTGGAAATCTCTCCATATTGCTGGAGAAGCGTCATTACATCCTTGAGGGACTTGATAGGGTCTGATAAACTTAATAGTATATCATCGGCGAAGGCACTGACTTTGTATTCTTCGGAGCCAACTCTAAAACCCATAATATCAGGGCTTTGTCTAATTGCTTGAAGCAGGGGTTCAATGGTTAAGACAAATAGGGACGGCGAAAGTGGGCATCCCTGTCGCGTACCATTATTAATGCGAAAGGGTGTTGACAATTGCCCATTGGCCCGTACCCTCGCTGTGGGTGATGAATATAGATTCAATATAATGGCAATGAAGCGGGGAGGAAATCCAAATTTCAAGAGAGCCTGCTCTAAAAATCCCCAGTCCACCCGGTCAAAAGCCTTTTCCGCGTCTAGACTTAATAGAGAGAGGGGCATAGAGCAACGCCTGGCAATCGCCAAAGAGTAAATTGCTCTCTGAACATTATCTCTCCCCTCCCTCCCCAATACAAAACCTGCCTGATCCGGGTGAATTAGGAATCCCAGCAGGCCCGCTATTCTACGGGCCAAAAGTTTGGTCCATAACTTATAATCCGTGTTGAGTAAAGAGATTGGTCGGTAATTACTACAGATTGAGTGGTCTTTGTTTGGCTTCGGAATGAGAGTGATAAACGCTTCTTGAGATTGGGGGAGGGGCGGGGAGCCTAATAAAAGTGAGTTGAAGTATTTGACTAAGTAAGGGGATAATGTTGAGAAGAACTTTTTATAATATATAATGGGGAACCCATCAGGCCCGGGCTCTTTCCAGATGGTATCGAGCTTAATGTCTGTTTTATTTCATCTTCAGTCACGGTGCCAGCAGAGATTCTGCAGTGGTCTTGTCTAGGGACGGAGTGACAATTTGTCTAAAAGGAGTGCACTGCTTCTAATCTATCTGCATCAATAGAACAGTTTGTGGCAGATTGTAGATTATATAGTGAGCCTAAATAAGATGAAAATGCGTCCGCAATTCCTTTGGGTCCTCCGTCAGTATGCCATTAGGACCCATCACTGCTGTAATAGTGGAGAAGCTTTCTGTTTTTTGAGAGCGCAGTCATGTGTTTCCCCCCTCTATTGCCATGTAGGTAAGAGGTAAACTTGATTTTTGCAAAATTATTTGTAGCTATAGTGTTAAGAATATCTGCAAGCTGAGATCTACACAACTGCAACTCCTCAAACGTTTGTGTCGCTAAAGTATGTTTGTGTGCTATCTCCAAAGTATTAATCTTTGAGAGTAGGGATGTAATCTTATGCATGCGTTGTCGTTTAATAATGGACCCCAGTTTGATAAAATATCCTCTAATCACGCTTTATGGGCCTCCCAAATCGTTGTCGCATTCATCCCCTCCGTGTCATTAGCTACAAAGTAATCCGAAATTTGAGATGTGATATTCTTCACAGTAGTCTCATTGTCCAGTAGTGTGACATTCAGCCTCCAAGAACCCTGGCGGGCAGGGAGATCCCGCAAGCCGAATGCGACTGAAACAGGTGCATGGTCGGAAATGCCTATAGTTCCTATCTGCGCCGATGACACAAAGGGGACCAAAGGCTCAGGTATTAACAAATAGTCTATTCTGCATAGGATTTGTGGGGATGTGAATAGAAGGAATAGTCCCGTTTGGATGGGTGAAGTAATCTCCAGCTATCCTTAAGTTTCAAATCTTGCAAGAGTAAATGTAATTTCCTCAGTGCTCTATAGGCAACATGGACCTTGGGTGTAGAGGTATCTAACAAGGGATTCAATACTATATTTAGGTCACCACCCACCAGCACATATCCCTCAGCAAATATCTTAAGTTTTGCCAATATTTTTAACAGCCATGCAACCGTGCCTTGATTGGGAGCGTATATATTGCAGACTGTGAGGGTTATTCCTCCCAGCTTCCCCTTAACAAAAATGAACCTACCCTCATCATCCAAAAATGTGGTGAGGATTTTAAAAGGACAGTTCTTATGAATTCCAACACTTACCCCCTTAGTTGAGGAGTCAGATGCTGTTGCATGAACCCACTGGCTGTACACCCTCGACGGCAGATGCGGGATTTTCCCAGTACGGAAATGGGTTTCTTGTAACAGAAGGAAGTCAACTGGGTTAGTACGAAGAATGGAAAAGACTTTACTACGTTTCACTGGGGAATTAAAACCCTTAACATTGTACGATGTTAATTTACATGAATAACCCGTCATGAGGATCAGTAAAAAGGTACGATAGGTAACGGAGTAGCGGAGGCAATATAAATCGCAAATGACTCAGCGAGTAGACAGAAAACCAGTATTTTAACTCACTACTACATAATTCTCTGAGAAAGGAGGGACGGGAATTAAAGAACAGCTTTTTCTGAGGGAAAATATGGGGTATTAGAAAAGAAGGAATTGGAATGCAGCTATACTGGGGTTGAGGAAGACAGGACGACACACATACACACACACTACAACAATACACATAACAATCTAAACTTTTAAGAGTAAGCAAACTGGGGTGAGGTGTAGCCTCCAGGGGAGATCCACCCCCAAGCAGGAACACAAGGTCCCCCCCGAGAATAATCACCCCCAAAAGCCAGACCCCACTCATTGGGGGGGGTTCACTATAGTGAAACTTAGACTCATTTCCACATGACTACACGCAGTGGTCCTGGGAGCCCCCAGTTACTATAAAAATGTGGACTAAATGGTTCTATCTTTAGCCAGATCAAGGAATAAGACAGCCATATCTATTGATAAACTAAGCTATTAATAAACTAATAATAAACTAAAGTAACAGGAAGATAGACCGAGGTATGGGAGAAAAAGAAAACAGCAAGGATGATTAAGTAACTGTTGAATGAGTAGTCAATCTCTTTCATCTAAGTAACAATCGGTCTATACCCTACACATTGTTTCATATCAACTCAATATAGCTTGTAACAATAATTGCATTAGTAGGAGGAGGGAGTGCAAGAGGAGATCATAAATAAGATAACATTTCTCCAAGCTGGCAAATTGCTCGCATGGACAGAATTGAATCATTAAATTTATTAACTGACTACCTCCTCTCATTTTACTCCCACCATCATACAACTAAATTTAACTGCATAGCCAAACCGTTAACTGTGGTAACAGACAACCAATGCCATCTAGTGGCCGAAGATTGTAAATTCTTTTAAATGAAGATTTAAAGAGGTCATTTCTTAAAAGTTCAGGTTTTGTCTGAAGTAAGATTTTTCTCCGTAGCCACCACTTTCTTTTTCTTCACAACTTTCCATGGAGAACCAGGATTCATCTTACGGATCTTCGGTTTAGCATCCACTGTAAGCCAAGAAGGTATGTCTATCGGTTCAACTCCCAAAGCTTTCCAGAAACTGGTCAAGTCAGCAGGTGTATGTAACTCCAGACGTTTGCCCTTTATAGTGGCACGCAAGCCAAAGGGGAAAAGCCATGCGTACCTGCAATTATGTTGAGCAAGTACCTGGAGCAAAGGACGCAGCATACGGCGTTTAGTCAGTGTAGTAGGTGCCAAGTCTTGATAGAAGTGAATGGTAGCTTCCCCATACTTTAAAGTGCCTTTAGTACGGGTTGCATTCAGAATGTCTCTTGTGTCTACATAAGAAAGTAACCTGCAAATCACATCTCTCGGTGGATCAGAAGGAGCGCTTTGCGGCCTCAGGGCTCTGTGAATTCGTTCAATGGTAAGTGCTGCTGCTCTTTCCTGCCCCAACAAGTCACTGAACATTTCCATGGCTACTTTGGGAAGGGCTTCAGAGGCCCAGCTTTCCGGTAAGCCTTTCATTCTAATGTTATTACGCCGGGACCGATTCTCCTGATCCTCCAGCATTGTGTAAACATGATTGAGATGTTGTGCATGCGATCCTGCCACCTCGGTCAGATCCTCCGTAGTTCTTGACAGCATACTGCAATCCTCCTCCACCTTCTCCACCTGCACTGTTATTACAGCCCTAAAGTCAGAGAGTTCCTTCATAAGTGGGGTAAATACCTTTTGCAGAGCTGCATCTAGATACGATTTGGTCACAAGACTTTTGCTCGGAACAGCGGTTGTTATTTCATCCCCACCTTCCATATCTGAGGTGTCAGACTCCTCTGATAGCGGGGAAGCTGAGCGTGTTGGGACTGTCGGCGCCATCTTGCGCGCTGTGCCCGGGGATGCACAGTTTCCTTTCTGTACAAAACGCTGAATATTTCCTTGGCCTTTCAGCTTTTTGTGGGTCCCTGTAAGCTCCCCTCCTCTCTCTCTCCCGGTACGAACCATTAGGTCGCTGAATAGACTGCTAGAGGGCTCTCAAAACCAGCTCCAAGGCAGAGCTAGTCCTGCATGCATCTTCACAGGAGCGCGGCCAGACTCCGCCCCCGTATCTACACATTCTAATTTTCAGAGGTCATCAAAAAGTTTCTGCGTTTTGCTGTCGGAGAGGATCATTTTCAATTTGCCGCTCTGCCTTTCGGTCTCGCAACCGCCCCCAGAGTGTTCACAAAGGTCATGGCGGCCGCCATGTCAATTTTACACTCTCGGGGTGTGGTAGTCCTCCCGTATCTGGACGACCTACTCATCAAAGGTCCGTCTTTTCAGGCCTGCGCAGAAAGTGTCGAGATCACTATCGACACCCTTTCTCGCTTGGGCTGGCTAATCAATTTGGACAAGTCTCTTCCCATTCCGTCTCAGAAGATTCCTTTTCTGGGAATGATTCTGGACACCTTCCAAGGGTTGGTATCTCTCCCTCCAGAGAAGATCAACTCTCTGAGACGGGGGAGTACTCCTGTTGTTTCTAGGCCACTCGCACTCTCTGCGGAGCGCGATGCAGGTCCTGGGGAAAATGGTAGCGTCCATAGAGGCAGTACCATTCGCTCAGTTCCACCTTCGTCCTCTTCAACAGGAGCTAATATCACTTTGGGACAGGAACCCTGCGTCTTTAGGTCGCCGCTTCCGTCTGTCTCCCACAGTCAGACGCTCCTTAAAATAGTGGACAAAGGCTTCATCTCTGAATCAGGGAAAATCCTTTCTGCCGATCCATTGGCTGGTGGTGACCACCGATGCCAGTCTCCTCGGATGGGGAGCAGTGTTCCTCCATCACACGGCTCAAGGCCGATGGTCTCTATCAGAGACCCGTCTTCCGATCAACATCCTGGAGATCAGAGCTATCAAGTTAGCTCTCGTGCAGTTCCATCATCTACTGGCCGGACGTCCCATCCGGATTCAGTCAGACAACGCCACAGCCGTGGCGTATATCAACCGCCAGGGGGGCACTCGGAGCAGAACAGCTATGCTCGAGGTATCGCACATCCTGCGCTGGGTCGAGGCAAACCGCTCGCCCATCTCCGCGGTTCACATCCCGGGAGTGGACAATTGGGAGGCCGACTTCCTCAGTCGCCAAGGCTTAGACTCAGGGGAATGGTCCCTTCACCCGGAAATGTTTTCAACTCATTTGCCAGCGTTGGGGAATTCCGGATGTGGATCTCATGGCATCCAGATTGAATGCCAAAGTTCAGACTTTCATAAGTCGATCACGCGATCCATTAGCCATCGGCTCGGATGCGCTAGTTCTCCCTTGGAGTCAATTTCGCCTTCCTTACATCTTCCCACCTCTTCCGTTAATCCCCAGGGTGATTCGGAAGATCAAAGCGGAAGGCGTTCCTCTCATTCTGGTCACTCCGGACTGGCCTCGACGTCCGTGGTATGCGGAACTAGTGCGTCTAGTCGCAGACGTTCCCTGGAGATTACCAGATCGTCGGGATCTTCTTTCACAGGGTCCAATTTACCATCACAATTCGAAAGCGCTGAATTTGACGGTATGGCCATTGAAGCCTGGATCTTAAGTCAGGCTGGTTTCTCTAACAACGTGGTTTCAACAATGATCAATGCCAGGAAGCCGGCTTCCGCACGCATTTATCATCGAGTCTGGAAGACATTTTTTTCCTGGTGTAAAGACAAGGGTCGTTCCCCTTTGGTTTTTTCTATCCCTTCCATTCTAGAGTTTCTTCAAACAGGAATGGATTCAGGGTTAGCTCTCTCCTCTCTCAAGGGACAGATTTCTGCGTTGTCCGTCCTTTTCCAACGGCGGATCGCATCTAAGTCTCAGGTCAGGACCTTTATCCAGGGAGTGTCACATCTTGTTCCGCCCTACAAGAGGCCTTTAGAGCCTTGGGACCTTAATTTGGTCCTCAGTGCCTTACAGGAATCACCCTTCGAACCTTTGTCTGAAGTGTCCTTATCGCTTCTCTCCTGGAAGGTTGTCTTCCTAGTGGCGATTACCTCTATCAGACGGGTATCTGAGTTGGCAGCCTTATCTTGTAAATCTCCTTTCCTTATTTTTCACCAGGACAAGGTTGTTCTTAGAACGTCTCCTTCTTTCACGCCTAATGTCGTTTCGGATTTTCACATCAATGAGGAGATAGTTTTGCCTTCGTTCTGTCCGGCGCCGATTCACCGTACTGAAAAAGCTCTTCACACCCTGGATTTGGTGAGAGCTCTCCGAAGGTATATTTCAAGAACGGCGCCTTTCCAAAAATCGGACGCTCTGTTTGTGCTTCCGGAAGGACGCAGACAGGGTCTTCCTGCTTCCAAGGCCACGTTAGCCAGATGGATTCGCTCTGCGATCCAAGAGGCGTATCGTGCCTATCCCGGCTGGGATTAAGGCACACTCCACTCGATCTGTGGGGGCCTCCTGGGCCATTCGGCACCAGGCTTCGGCACAGCAAGTGTGCAAGGCTGCGACTTGGTCCAGTCTTCATACTTTCGTCAAGCATTATCAAATTCATGCTCAGGTTTCTTCAGATGCGGCACTTGGCAGGCAAATTCTGCAATCAGCTGTTGCGCATCTGTAAGTTGACGTTAACCAGTTAAGCGTTTTGTATGCATAAGTTTTCACGAGGCTCCATCTGTTGATGGTTTCCCACCCAGGGACTGCTTTGGGACGTCCCACGGTCTGTGTGTCCCCCAATGAGGCGAAGGAGAAAAGGAGATTTTTGTATACTCACCGTAAAATCCTTTTCTCCGAGACGCTCATTGGGGGACACAGCTCCCACCCTTGTTTAATTTGAAGCCTCGTTGTATATTTGTAAGTAGTTATTTGATTTGTGACATATTGCACTCTGTTATGAGCTCCTACTGCTTTGGCACCGAACTGGTTCAGGATTGAGCCAACAGGAGGTGTATACTGCAGGAGGAGGAGTTAATCTTTTGTGCTTAATGTATTGCTTAGTGTCCTCCTAGTGGCAGCAGCATAACACCCACGGTCTGTGTGTCCCCCAATGAGCGTCTCGGAGAAAAGAATTTTACGGTGAGTACACAAAAATCTCCTTTTTCACATGATCTGCTGCCCTCTGGTATTTATGTGTGTTTGACAGATGTTTTTATCACAGACAGAAATATAATAATTGCAAACATATGAGTAACAAAAGCTTATATTGACAGTTAGAATGAGTTAATGCAGCAAGTCAATATTTGCAGTGTTGACCCTTCTTCTTCAGGACCTCTGCAATTCTCCCTGGCATGCTCTCAAACAACTTCTGGACCAAATCCTGACTGATAGCAGTCCATTCTTGCACAATCAATGCTTTCATTTTGTCAGAATTTTTAGGTTTTTGTTTGTCCACCCGTCTCTTGATGATTGACCACAAGTTCTCAATGGGATTAAGATCTGGGGAGTTTCCAGGCCATGGACCCAAAATCTCTGTTTTGTTCCCTGAGCCATTTAGTTATCACCTTTGCTTTATGGCAAGGTGCTCCATCATGCTGGAAAAGGCATTGTTGATCGCCAAACTGCTCTTGGAGGGTTGGGAGAAGTTGCTGTTTGGTACCAGAATGTCCTCCTTCTTTATTCATGGCTGTGTTTTTAGGCAAGACTGTGAGAGAGCTGATTCCCTTGGCTGAGAAGCAACCCTACACATGAATGGTTTCAGGATGCTTAACAGTTGGCATGAGACAAGACTGGTGGTAGCGCTCACCTTGTCTTCTCCGAATGAGGCGTTTTCCTGATGTCCCAAACAATCGAAAAGGGGATTCATCAGAGAAAATAACTTTACCCCAGTCCTCAGCAGTCCACTGCCTGTACCTTTTGCAGAATATCAGTCTATCCATGATGTTTTTTCTGGAGAGAAGTGGATTCTTTGCTGCCCTCCTTGAGACCAGGCCTTGCTCCAAGAGTCTCCGCTTCACAGTGCGTGCAGATGCACTCACACCTGCCTGCTGCCATTCCTGAGCAAGCTCTGCACTGCTGGTAGCCCGATCCCGCAGCTGAAACACTTTTAAGAGACGGTCCTGGCGCTTGCTGGTCTTTCTTGGGCGCCCTGGAGCCTTTTTGGCAACAATGGAACCTCTCTCCTTGAAGTTCTTCATGATGCGATAGATTGTTGACTGAGGTGCAATCTTTCTAGCTGCGATACTCTTCCCTGTTAGGCCATTTTTGTGCATTGCAATGATGACTGCACATGTTTCTTTAGAGATAACCATGGTTAACAGCAGAGAAACAATGATGCCAAGCACCAGCCTCCTTTTAAAGTGTCCAGTGGTGTCATTCTTACTTAATCATGACAGATTGATCTCCAGCCAAGTCCTCATCAACACCCACACCTTTGTTAATGGAGCAATCACTGAAAAGAGGTTAGCTGGTCCTTTTAAGGCAGGGCTGCAATTATGTTGAAATGTGTTTTGGGGGATAAAGTTCATTTTCTAGCCAAATATTGATTTTGCAAGTAATTGCTGTTAAACTGATCACTCTTTATAACATTGTGGAGTATATGCAAATTGCCATTAGAAAAAGTGAAGCAGTAGACTTTGTAAAAATGAATATTTGTGTCATTCTCAAAACTTTTGTCCATGAATGTATACTGCACTATATGTAATTGTCCCCATATACTGCTCCCTATGTAATTGGCCCCATATACTGCTCCATATATAATAGGTCCAATAAGATGCGCCAAACATTAATTAAAAAAAAAATGAAATCCCTCTCCTCGCTGGCGGCTCTTCTGCTCCTGGATTCCTCAGCGTTGACATCTCTGACAGCAGAGAGGCGCACACTAGTCACGTCATCACACTCTCTGACCTGAGCACCACAGTCGGATGACGCGGAAGACGCCGCAGCCGTGGAACCTGGACAGGTAAGTATCGCAAGTGCCGAGCCCAGAGCAGGCATGGGGGGGCTCACTTGTGGGCACAGGCGCCAGGCCCCCATAGCTCCCCGGTCCCTGATGGCAAGTGGGCCCCCCCGCCTGCTCGGGGCCCTGCACTACCAGGTGTTGATGCCGGCCCTGATGGGAGAGATGGCTGTCTACCAAAGAATCGTTCTCTAATGTGTATGGCCAGCTTTAAGGCCCCATACACATTAGGTAGCTGTCCCGATTCCCCCCATACACAGGAACGTTCGGCTCGGTGATGCGTTACACTACTCAATGAGAGCCACCTCCGGACTCCTCTGTCAGCAGTTTCTCTGTTGAAAAAAAAAGGGATCTCCTCAGCCAATTCCGCCGGCTTTATTTTGATGTGTGTAGGGGCCTTTACTTGTGTATATGTTGCTCCGCCAGTTTTTGGTTTACAGTGGATTTCAGGTTTGGGAGCCATTGTCACCCCGTCCCCTTTTAATCTGCTGATACAGCACTAAATACAAGCATCGCTATTGAAAAATCTGATCAAAACCCACAACAAAGACCCCAGCCAATGTAGGCAGATGTTTAATGCCGACTCTGCAGATTTTTTATAGATCTTCTGATCCACACAAGGAGTTTATTTAATGAGTCACGCTGTGAATCTGGGAACCTCTGAAAGGATATGAGAAGTAGCTGATTGAAATATTAAAACTTAACCTTTAATCTATTAACTAAAAAAAGCCAAAAGTGCAAAATGTGCTGATGTGCATGTGCCACACGAAACAAAAACCAAAACGAAACACAAAGTCTATAACCTAAAAACGAAGATATATAGACAGAATATATAGACAGAATTACATTTATACTGTCACTCCCCTGACGGTACTGCGTTTACCCGTCTATAAAGGGCATGTTTATTGATACATCTATATGACAGGTGCACATTTATTTATGGCTCCAAACCCAAATGAACATTTTATTAAAAATCCATAAAAATCAAGTATATAATAAATGTACATGGACGAAGTGCATATAAAGGGGGCAGTACCCATTAAAAAGGAATAATACTCCTGACAAATACCGCCAATACAGGGGAATTTGTTCTTTACACAGTCCCATTTAATAAGTGCGGTTATATTGTCGGTATAGAGGCACTATCGTCCATTATTAGGTTTCTGGTGAACCATTGGTTTCTTCGTTTTTAGGTTATAGACTTTGTGTTTCGTTTTGGTTTTTGTTTCGTGTGGCACATGCACATCAGCACATTTTGCACTTTTGGCTTTTTTTAGTTAATAGATTAAAGGTTAAGTTTTAATATTTCAATCAGCTACTTCTCATACCATTTCTTGGATTGAATACCATCGCCATCGCTTATATATACATTGTTTTGTGGATATGGCAGGATTCTTATCTACTGGTTTAGATACTAATCAATGGATCAATGAGGCAAAGGATATATTCTCAGACGGGGTATTTACTCAGAAAAAATATACACCTTCTTTCAACGCAGCATTTAAAGAACTCACTAAAGTGTACAAGGAGCAAGTTACCTCATGGTGGGAGGTACAAAGCTTTGAAAATTATATAAAAGCAGGGATCGTACCCAGACACCTTAGAATTGCAATAGCATTCGGTTATCGGTATAAAAGCACATCCCTTCTGGCCAAACTAGAAAAAGAGGCCACAGAAAGCTCACTAAAACTGATGAGAATCCTCTTAGAGGAAGAAAAATCTATACTCAGTAATTTAAATGAGAAACTCAAAGAGCAAATTGAAATAACAAAAAAGTTTTCTACTGAACCGGAATTTACTGTAAAAGAGACCATTCTTCAGAATACTATTGAAAAATTCCAATACCATCTAAAGGAGAGAAAACATAAATATTTCATAAGGGATTTACAGGAATTTCGCGATAATAAAGCATATTCTGTAAGCAATATCAAAATAAACCGACCTCCAGACACCGATATTTCATCTTCTGAAGCTGAGTTCTCAGACTCTGAGACAAGGTACAAGGGCCCCAGAGGAAGAGGAAGGGGTAGAGGAGGTACAAGGGGAGGCAGAGGTACAAATCGTAGCCCCCCACAAAGGGAACATTTTTTAGATTCAGGGTACCATATGAGAACCAGATTCAACACACGAAACCCGAATTAGATAATACAATTGTTAATATCTCCTCTAGACACCTCACGAAAGAGGAAATGACAGTGCTAAGTAAAGGCATGTCATTTGTCCCCACCTCAGATTTCGAATGTTTCGAAGCTACCAAAGACTTGCACATCTTCTCTAGGCGACTTAAGTGGAAAAAGCACTTTATAAATATGGACAAAAAAAGCTGTGCTGAATTTGGAATTGACGACAACATGTTGGCTGACGTTAGATTTCTATATCATTTGGGTGACCCCATTGGGGAAGAGGGAGAAGGCCCATTCACAGATCTTAAAAACAAAAGCAAACGCATGCCCCCTGTCACGGACGTTAGTGCTATCGATATATTTACTAATCTTGTTTCCAGAGATTTTTTGGAACTTGAGAAATGTAAAAATAAAAAATTTCACAATCTCACTAAAATCGAAATGAAGGCACTAAATGATCTGGAGAATGATGGGAGCATCATTATTAAACCCTCAGATAAAGGGGGCAACATCGTGGTGATGGACACATTCCAATACAAAACACTTTGTTGCTCCCTTTTAGGCGAGGACATGGGATATGAGAAACTAAAAGAAAATCCCACAGCCCGCTACCATGAAGAACTAAAAACACTGGTCAATGAAGCGCTGAGTAAAAAACTTATCAGCCTGGATGAAAAAGAATTTTTGATTCCTACCCATCCTATGGTAGCGACTTTCTACTGTCTGCCTAAGGTGCACAAAGGCCTTTGTCCACTTAAAGGTAGGCCGATTGTATCAGGCATTGATAGTCTCACTCAAAATTTGGGACTGTACATAGACAAAATTCTTAGACCTTTTGTTTCATCATTAAGCTCATACGTTAGAGACACGACGGACCTTCTTCTCAAAATTGACAATATCGAGTTGGTCGACAATATGATCCTAGGATCGATTGATGTTGAGGCTCTTTATTCTTCAATTCCCCATGAGAAAGGCATAATGGCTGCGGAATATTATCTGAAAACTAAGGGCTGCCAGTATAATGAACACAATAAATTTGTCTTGAGAGCCCTTGAATTCTGTTTGACCAGAAATTATTTTCTGTTTGATAACAAGTACTTCCACCAGCTCAGGGGCACAGCCATGGGTAGCCCATGTGCACCTTCATATGCCAACTTGCTCCTGGGCTGGTGGGAGGAAAACTTCGTCTTTTGTGAATCAAACGGTGAGGCGGAGGACAAAATAGTCATGTGGCTCCGCTATATTGACGATGTTTTTGTGATCTGGAGAGGTGATGTGGAGAGTTTCAGGGAATATGTGCAAGGTCTTAACAACAACAACATTGGCCTCCGCTTCACTTTTGAGGCCAATGCACAGAGTCTCCCTTTTTTGGACATTTTGATTGAGAGAGGTGAAGGAGGTCATCTGGTCACCAAAACATATAGAAAACCCACTTCCTCAAATTCTCTTTTAAGATGGGAATCAAATCACCCCCTCCCTCTCAAAAAAGGGATACCAAAAGGACAGTATTTCAGGATCAAAAGAAATTGTTCAAACCCGAACCTTTTCAAACAACAAGCAGGCGAATTGAGACATCATTTTTCAGAGAGAGGATATCCTGATCATGTACTTAGGGACGCCTATAAAACAGCTTTGACACGAGAGAGGAAAGATCTCCTTACCCCAAAAGAGAAAACAGAAGGAGATAACATCACCAGGTACATAACAAAATTCTCCAATAGATCAAAAGAAATGAGGGACATTATTATGCGCCACTGGCCAGTCCTTTGCATGGACAAGGATTTGTCTAGTGTTATCTCCACCACTCCACAGATCACATTTAAGAAAGGACGATCTATTAAAGATAGATTAGTACGCAGCCATTTTGCCTCCTCTGAACCAAAAAACCCTACATGGCTGAAAAGCACAATACAAGGGTGTTACAAATGCGGAGGATGTAAATACTGTGGGGCCCTCAAACAAGGGAAGGAGTTCAACAGCACCATTACCAAGAAAACATACCCCATTAGACAATTCATGAACTGCAAAAGCATTGGGGTTGTCTACAACATCACCTGCAAGTGCGGCGTACAATATGTAGGGAAAACAAGAAGAGAACTCAGAAAGAGAATAGGAGAACATCATAGGGACATCATAAACAGAAGAGATACCCCTGTAGCGAACCATGTAAATCAAATGCATGGAGGTGACACAAAATCCCTAGCATTTATGGGAATTGAAAAAATCAGACAAAATCAAAGAGGAGGAGATTGGGATAAACGTATCCTTCAAAGAGAAACATTCTGGATCTTCAATCTCCAAACAACCCATCCGAAAGGATTAAATGAACTTATAACCTATTCTTCCTTCTTGTAGAGTAAGGACCACTAGGGCCTCTAGAACAGGGTCAGCCGCCGTCGAGTGGGGGCGCCACTGCGCAGGTTTTAGGGTGCCAACCTCCGCGTGAGGTAGGGATTTAACAGATAGGGTTCAACAGGGATTCCTTAGTGTGCACCCTTTCTATCTTTCATCAGGAAGGTCCGTCGTGTCAATACTTGCATGCAATAATTCAATATTCCATTTCACATACGCAATTGATCATCATAGATTTTGTATTTTTTTCTGTTATACCATACCTCCGTCATTTATTTATGAATGTGACTTACACTCTGCTCCAAGTATTGCCAGAAACAGATTTGTTATCTCTTGCAAATTTCCACAAAGAGGCACTATATCATGTTTGGTAGATCTTATATGTAAAGATTATATACCACAGCAGATACGTTTCTCCGGATTTCATTTTTGTGACTTAGGAGAAATTAGCAATTTCTTCCTCTATAACGCATAAGCAGACTCAATAGGGACGAATCGCCACATTCTGCAGACATATTATAGATGCACTGCTTATTGGGATTCTTACTTCCTTAAACAGGAAATGATGTCCCTCGAGGTTGAATTAGTCTTAATCACAGCGCATGCGCTAGATGAACAGCACATGCGTTCCAACTACCGGATATGACGCCCGCAAGCGTCTGGAACAGGAAACTGATCGATACACACGGTATCTATAAAAAGCACGAGCGTGCACGCACCGCTAAGTCCTGTCTCAGCATTTATGCTCTAATATCTCCCCTGAAGATTCTTAATGTGATGAAACGCGTCGGGAGACGCCCCTGGGGTAGAGACCACCGGACATGATACATGCACATGGAACGGATCTCCCCCAGGAGAGATGAATCATGCCCATACTACGAAAACACAGATGAGTATTGTAGACAATCGCAAATGTTTAAACCACAGTGGGGGTTAATATAGACAGAATTACATTTATACTGTCACTCCCCTGACGGTACTGCGTTTACCCGTCTATAAAGGGCATGTTTATTGATACATCTATATGACAGGTGCACATTTATTTATGGCTCCAAACCCAAATGAACATTTTATTAAAAATCCATAAAAATCAAGTATATAATAAATGTACATGGACGAAGTGCATATAAAGGGGGCAGTACCCATTAAAAAGGAATAATACTCCTGACAAATACCGCCAATACAGGGGAATTTGTTCTTTACACAGTCCATTTAATAAGTGCGGTTATATTGTCGGTATAGAGGCACTATCGTCCATTATTAGGTTTCTGGTGAACCATTGGTTTCTTCGTTTTTAGGTTATAGACTTTGTGTTTCGTTTTGGTTTTTGTTTCGTGTGGCACATGCACATCAGCACATTTTGCACTTTTGGCTTTTTTTAGTTAATAGATTAAAGGTTAAGTTTTAATATTTCAATCAGCTACTTCTCATACCATTTCTTGGATTGAATACCATCGCCATCGCTTATATGAACCTCTGAAAGGAACACGGATGGGAATATCTAACCCTATACTGGTCAGATGTACTGAACTTTAACTTTTCCTCCCTTTCTTCCAAAAGTCATAACTTTATTTCTCCTTCGCCTCATTGGGTGACACACGACCATGGTGTTATGCTGTTGCCACTAGGAGGACACTAAGCAAAATACAATAAAAAGTTAATTCCTCCGCAGTATACACCCTCTGCTGGCTCTCTCGTGAACCAGTTCTTGCTTAGTGTCTTTAGGAGGCACTAGGGTCTGGTTTCAGACCCCGTCTTTCTTATTTTAATTTCTTTTTTTCTATTTTTATTTTCTATCTTTTTTCACGGATTAAGGGCGACGGGGCCTCTTAAGGTCCCGATCTCCCTAAAACTTCAACAGGCGGGAACGCGGAGTGTCGTCTCCCCGTACCCCCTCCTGCAACCCGTGTCTGTCTGGGCTCTTAGGGGCGACGGATCCTTCAATGGGTCTGCTCTCCCTACACCAACAACGGACGGGAATGTGGGGTGTCGCCCCCACGTACCCACTTCCGGAGCTAGACCTGCAGCCTGACAGCGTTTCATGTTGCAGCTTCCGACTGCACCATCAATGTCAGAAAGTGGCTGGTGCCAGGAATCATGTTATTCCTCTCCACCTCCCTATCAAAGGGACTGTGGATTGAGACAGTGGCTGGTGCCAGGAAGAAAATGGCCCCTCTCCACCACCCTATCAAAGGAAGGGTGGATTGAGGATGAACATCGCGACCAATGCTCCTTGCTCCATGGCTGAATGACGGGATACCTGGCGTCCTCCCGACTCTGCTGCATCGTGAGTACATGGGAGGGAGGGCTCCCTCCCTCCTTCCCCAGGGTCCTGTTTTGTTGTCCTGCCCGCGGGATAATAGGCAGCCTGGTCCCAGGACAGCAGCAGCCGCACCGCCACGGCCGTTTTTTCTACCGTGCCCTTCTCATGGCTGCCACGGCCTTCCTTGCTATGGCCACGGCCGTCCCTACTACAGCCGCGGCCTCTACCGCCACAGCGTCATCATCGCCGCGGCCGCTGCGGCCACGGCCTCTAATTTAGTCCCCGGCTTCGGTCGGTGGTTAGGCCCAACTCCGCCCTTGTCCCGGATGGTTCCGCCTTTCCGGCCGGCTCCACCCCCTTCTCCAGGCGCTTCTTGCCAGGCCTGTACAAAGCAGGCGGGGACAGGCTCTGCATATTTGTCTGTCTCCTAGCCCCTCCCCTCTTTTTTCCTATGCCCATAGTATCTGGCGCTTCTCGCAGCTCACGAGAAGCGTCAATTCTACTATCGAACATTACTTCTTGGCGCGTCCTAGACAGGAAGATTGTGGGGAACGCCATTTTCCTTCTCCTGCTCCGTGGCAACAAGCATTTCTCTGGGGGCACGCAGGACCTGGGTAAATTAGCCACAGTATGGCAGGTGCACGCTGCTTATATTCGCTGCAGGCATTAACCCCTCCGCTGCAGGTGTTTTTTCAGCCGCAGCCATAAACCCTCCGCTGCAGGCATTATCCTCTCAGCTGCGGGCTCTATCTGCTAACCATACGCTTCAGGCAATTCCTGCAGCCCTTTCGACTGCCGTTCGCAGCCTCTTTGGGAAATCTGCATTATGTCTCAATCAAAGACTAATAAGAAAGCAGATAAGATGCACACGGTGATATATGCCTTATGTACCGCATGCAATGTTTCCCTACCACGGAAACATCTCAGTACTCTCTGTACGGACTGTGAGGCCTCAGGGTCTCAAGAGCCTCCCGCTACTGTGGAGCAAAGCGATGCTAGTCCCCCTGAGTGGGCTGCTTCTTTGGCGCAATCTGTGGCTTCTCTCGCAAAGGCCATAGAGTCCTTTCATGGATCCTCCTCAAGCCAGGCATCCCCTTACCCCCTGTAGCGGGCCCTTCAGCCACACAAGAGCTTTCCTCGGACAGGGGCCGGATGGCAACAGAGGGTACGCATTCTTCTAGGAAATGTACCCGTGACACGTCCTCACGGAACTCCGATGCTTCTGCATCCGCTAGCTCTGCATCTCGCTCCCCTTCACCAGGGGTTGCCAGTGAGCATGACTCAGAATACGAGTCAGATGTGGCCCCAGACCAGAACTCCCCTGAGTTCCAGGAGTCTATAGATTCTCTCATAGAAGCGGTTAATCATATTCTGGAAATAGACAAAGAACCCGGTACTAATCCAGATCATTCGGTGTCTTTTAAACGAACAAAACGGCCCCATAGGGTTTTCGCTAACCATCCTGAGTTTACAGACATCCTCAAGAGGCATAGAAGTCACCCAGATGAGAGATTCTTGGGCCTAAAGCTGCTAGAAGCGCGGTACCCTTTTGCATCTACTCTGAGACAGGAGTGGACTGAGTTCCCTGCAGTAGATCCACCATATCAAGACTCGCTTCAAAAACTCTTCTGTCCCTGACTGATGGATCTTCCATTAAAAATCCCACTGATCGACAGATTGACAGCCTGGCCAAATCGGTCTTCGAGGCTGCTGGAGCTGCTTTATTTCCTTCATTCGCCACCACGTGGGTAGCTAGAGCTATGGTAGCCTGGGCAGAGACCATATTGAAAACCAATAGGAACAATAGCCTGCCATCCGAGGTGACTAGTCTCGCCTATCAGATCGCCCAGACAGGAGATTATGTAGTTCATGCCTCCCTAGATGCGGCTAATTGTGTCGCACTTGCAGCCGCCAACGCTGTTACCATCAGGAGAGCATTGTGGCTCCGAGAATGGCGGGCAGATTCTGCGTCAAAGAAATCCTTGACTTCCCTACCTTACCAGTATGGGCGTTTGTTCGGGGATAAACTCGATCAAATTATCTTGGATGCTACTGGGGGGGAAAAGCAAATTTCTCCCTCAACGTAGGCAGAGTCGACCCTTTCGGAACCAATTCCAGCCTCGCTTCCGACCTTTTCGCAATACCACAGGCTGGTCATCCTCAGCCACTTCCGCTAGCTCATCCCGCCCCCCACGTAGGGGCAGAGGTTCACACCCTTCCTTCAGACCTTCTCATTCCTGGAGAAACAGATCTCCCCGGTTCAGACCCAAAAGCGCCCCTTCCCGCAAGTTCTCTTCTCAATGACTCTTTGCCATGTCCGGAAGACACAGGCAAGGTAGGCGGCCGTCTGTCCTTGTTTCGCCAAGTCTGGGTAATGGTCGTTCACTACCAATGGGTCAGAGATCTCGTATCTTCCGGATACAAAATCGAGTTCACGTCTCCTCTTCCAACGCGTTTCTTCCGGTCCCGTCTTCCAAAGTCCAAGGCGCTCGCTGTTCCCTTTTACCAGGCCATATACGCCCTCCGCAACAGCGCCGTCATCGTTCCGGTTCCTCCCATGGAAAGGTTCAACGGTTTTTACTCAAACCTGTTTGTGGTTCCAAAGAAGGATGGAACCATGCGTCCCATCCTAGACCTAAAGTTGTTGAACAGATTTGTCACAGTGCGCCACTTCAAGATGGAATCCCTCCGTTCCATCATCGCTTCTCTGTAAAATGGGGAATACCTTGCATCATTTGACATCAAAGACGCATATCTCCACATTCCAATCTTCGAAAGTCATCAAAGATTCCTACGCTTTGCAGTTGGAGACGAACATTTTCAATTCACTGCTCTGCCCTTCGGGCTTGCCACTGCCCCCAGAGTATTCACAAAGGTTATGGCTGCCGTCATGTCTATTCTACACTCTCGGGGTGTGGTGATTCTCCCCTACCTGGACAATCTTCTCGTCAAAGGTCCGTCCTTTCGGGCTTGCACGGAAAGCGTCAGTGTCGCCATCAACACTCTGTCTCGCCTAGGTTGGCTAGTAAACCTGGAGAAATCTTCCCCAGTTCCATCCCAGCAAATTCCCTTTCTGGGGATGATTTTAGACACTTCCCGAGGGTTGGTAATTCTCCCTCCGGACAAGATTTCCTCTCTAACCCGAGGAGCCCAATCTCTATCTCTGGCCCGGTCTCACTCCCTGCGGTTCGCCATGCAGTTCCTGGGGAAAATGGTGGCATCTATCGAGGCAGTACCATTTGCCCAATTTCATCACCGTCCTTTGCAGCAGGCCTTGACCTCAGCCTGGGACAAGAATCCAGTCTCCTTAGGTCGCCGCTTTCTCCTGGCACCCAGAATCAGACGGTCTCTCAGTTGGTGGGCTGCAACGTCGTCATTGGATCAGGGAAGGTCTTTCCTCCCTGTACACTGGCTGGTAGTGACCACCGATGCCAGCCTCCTCGGATTGGGTGCGATCTTTCCTCACCACACGGCTCAGGGACGTTGGTCTACGCAGGAAGCCAGCCTTCCGATCAATATCCTCGAGATCCGAGTGATAAGGCTAGCTCTTCATCAATTCCATCATCTTTTGGCTGGCTGTGGCGTACATCAATCGCCAAGGAGGCACGCGAAGCAGAAAAGTGATGATCGAAGTAACGCACATTTTGCAATGGGCCGAGACTAATCATTTGCTCATCTCTGCAGTTCATATTCTGGGAGTAGAGAATTGGGCGGCAGATTTTCTAAGCCACCAGGGCATCGCCTCAGGAGAGTGGTCTCTTCACCCGGAAGTCTTTCATCAAATTTGCCAGCGTTGGGGCACTCCAGATGTGGACCTCATGGCCTCCAGGCTGAACGCCAAGGTTCCGGCATACGTAGCCCAATCCCGCGATCCATTAGCTATTGGCTCGGACACTCTAGTACTTCCATGGGGCCAATTTCGTCTCCCTTATATCTTTCCACCACTTCCGCTGATCCCAAGGGTCATCCGTAAGATCAAAATGGAAGGCATTTCGGTGATCCTTGTCGCTCCGGACTGGCCACGCCGAGCATGGTACGCAGAGCTAGTACATCTACTCGCTGACGTTCCCTGGTGGTTACCGGATCGTCCGGATTTACTATCCCAGGGGTACATTTGCCACCAGAACTCGAGAGTGCTGAGTTTAACGGCCTGGCCATTGAATCCTGGATCCTAACCTGGGCAGGTTTCTCGGGTCAAGTGGCATCTACCATGATCAACGCTAGGAAGTCCATTTCCATGCGTATTTACCATCGCGTTTGGAAAACATTTTTCTCATGGTGCAAAGATAAGGGTCGTTCCCCGTTGGTGTTTTCCATTCCCTGTATTCTGGAATTTCTACAAGCGGGATTGGATTCAGGTCTAGCGCTGGCCTCTCTCAAAGGCCAGTTCTCTGCTCTATCCGTTCTTTTCCAGCGACGAATAGCTTCCAAGCTGCAGGTCAAGACTTTCATGCAGGGAGTTTCGCATCTTGTCCCTCCATACAAGATGCCCTTGGAACCTTGAGACCTTAACTTGGTCCTCCGTGCCCTACAAGAGACCCCCTTCGAGCCATTACAGGATGTTTCTCTCTCCCTTCTCTCTTGGAAAATTGCCTTTCTTGTGGCAATAACATCCATCAGACGGGTCTCGGAACTGGCGGCTTTGTCGTGCAAACCTCCGTTTCTGATTTTCCACCAAGGCAAGGTAGTGCTCAGGACGTCTCCGTCCTTCTTGCCTAAAGTCGTCTCGGCTTCTCATCTCAATGAAGACATAGTTCTGCCCTCGTTCTGTCCGGCTCCAGTCCATCGTACTGAGAAAGCTCTTCACACTTTGGACTTGGTGAGGGCTCTCAGAAAGTGCATTTCCAGAACAGCATCTTTTCGCAAATCTGATGCCCTTTTTGTGCTTCCACAATAGCCAGATGGATTCGCTCAGCAATCCAAGAATCTTACCGCGTCAAAGGTCAGCCTATCCTGGCGGGGATTAAGTGTGGTACACCAAAGGGGGTCTTGCTGGATGGGAGATATATTTCTCCCAGCAGACTAAAGTTTGGTCAGGATTTTCCCTGATCACAAGGACCTGTGATGAGGTCATAGTCACGTGAGCAGCTCAGGTGATGTGTACCTCACCTGAGGGTGTGGTCTAGGCCTATTTAATAAGGATCTGTTGTAGTGTGTGGGTGTGGAAGAAAGGAGCTTGGCTGGAGTCAGCCTGGAAGTGTGTTTTTTGCTACAGTGTGTCAGTGAGCACCAGGAAGCAAGTTCCAGACCACCCGGGAATGGCACCTGGCGGTCCCTGCTGGCCTGCAGCCGCTTAGTTAAGCCCGTCCCAACAAGGGTGAGTCTGGGAACAGTGGTTCTCCAACCTGGAGTATTTTATGTTCTGTTTTGTTATCTGGATTTTGAAAACGTCATTAAAACCACTGAACTTTGAAATTAAAGCCTGTGTGTTGCCTCGTTACTGCGGCCCGGCCACTGCCTACCAGAGCAGATCCCTACATTTGGTGGCTTGAATGCGTGCACACGCAGTGAGGTCAGGCTGTTTTTTCCTCTGCATGACAGTCAATGTCCTGGGTGAAGAAAGTGACGCAAAACCTGGTGGAGACTGTCTGGAGATGTAAAGCACGGTAAAAATGCTTGTGGAGGCCATGCGACAGCAGCAGCAGGCTACGCAGCAGCAACAGCAGGCTATGCAGCAGCAGCAGGCTATACAGCAGCAGGCTATGGAGCAGCAGCAAATATTTAATCAACAGCAACAGGAAACCAACAGTCTACTGATGCAGCACATTACAGCGCCGAAGACAGCAGTAGGCGCTCACAAACAGAATTGCAATATGTCAAAACCAAAACAGACTACAAGCCAATAGGTACTGTGTCCCCCAATGATTGGCTCCGAGAAAAGGATTTTACGGTGAGTACACACAAAAATCCCTGTTTCTCCTTCGCCTCATTGGGGGACACACGACCATGGGACGTCCTAAAGCAGTCCCTGGGTGGGAAAAAAAATCACAACAGGTGAAAACCACGAGCACCCAATGCTTACAGGAATAAGCGATTGAAGGAACCTACAGATGCGAAACTGCCGACTGCAGAATCTGTCTGCCGAGGGTCGCATCTGAAGAGGCTTGAGCCAGGGACGCCAGGATGTCCGGAAAGCGGTGCGTACAGCGATTCCAAAAATGAAGAAATCAGATGATGTCGAGGTGTACCTGGAGATGTTTGAAGGCGTGTCTGAGAGAGACTACCCAAGAACCAGTGGGCCGAAATCGTGGCTCCGTTTCTGGCTCCAGGACCCGCAAAAGCCCATAGGGACCTTCCCCCCGAGCAACAGATGGACTACGGGATCGTCAAGGGTGAGATACTCGCACATCTTGGGGTAAATGTCTTGGTCCGGGCCCAGTGGGTACACCAGTGGAAGTTTTCCCCTTCCGAGCCAGCTCGGTCCCAGTATTATGATTTGATACACCTGGTAGAAAAGTGGTTGCAGCTGGAGGTGTTGTCACCCCGCGCTATGCTGGATCGAACAGTAACTGATAAATTCTGGAGAACTTTGCCCCACACCCTTCAAACCTGGGTTGGACAGGCAGCCCTACTGATGGACTCCAGATGGTAGACCTCATTGAAAGATATGGGCTACCAAGGAGATTCAGGGAGAGACTCCTGTTGTGAATGTTTTGGAAATGAATTCTGAGCAGAAGCTCCCTCTGGTGGTTACAAACAGTACTGAACCATTCAATGAGGATTGGCAATCAGGATTCACAGACTGGCTTGATATAAGGGAGGTTCCCTCCCATCATGGTTGCCGGTGATCAATTGTTCTTGTCTCAACTGTGGTTCCTGGTTCACTTGGAAGCTTGCTGAGTCTTGCCTCTTCTTCTGCTTTCAGATAAGATATTTTCTGTTTTTGTGCTTACCATTTGTATATTTCTCTGCATTTCTGTGAGGTCAACCAGGTCCCCTCTGGGGGCTTGTGCTCCTCTCAGTTTATCTGAAGCCACTGTTATTTGTTCATTTGCCTTTTCCAGTTTTTTCAGTGGCTGCGGCTTAGTTTTGTTACACCAGAGAACTGATTTAGGTGGTAGAGGTCGTGTGATCTCAGGTGTTTTTGCAATCAGTAACGTTGGCATTTTTTAGAGGTTTTTTTGGATTGCAGTGAGTATCCTTTCTATCCTTTTCTGTCTAAGCAGATTGGGCCCCAGCGTTTGCTCATACTATTTTCTGTCTGTGTCTGTATTTCCTCTTGTCTAACCGCCATTACATGTTTGGGGGCTTCCTATGTTCTTTGGGGATCTGCTCCAGGGCAGATAGCTTTCCTCTTTCTATCTTTAGGTGTAGTTATTCTCTCAGGCTGTGACGAGGCGTCTAGAACCAACGTAGGAAAGCTCCACGGCTGCCTTTAGTTGTGGTGGTTAGTCAGGGTACTGCAATCCAATAGATTCCAACCTCTCTGGTGTATTGCCGTTTTTGCCTGCTCTCCACAGCTACCGAAACATAAGACTCCCGCAAAGTAACGAGTAAATTCCCTAAACCTTCACCTGCGGCTCGGCAAGCAGAGACCCGGAGGGCCGCCCAGGACGGGTCAGGGGACGAAAGGGGCCCCATAATCTGTTGGCGGTGCCAAGAACCAGGACATGTGAGAGCTGATTGCCCCCACCTGACTGAGCCCATGGACACAAACTTTGGGTACTATCAGTCGCACTATGCTGAACCCATGTGTGTAGTAGGCAACCAGAGGGACCCAATATGAACCATTTGTGTAAAGTGGAGGTGGAGGGTAACCCTGCTATGGCTCTACTAGACTCAGGAAGTCTTGTGACCCTAATACGAGCCAGCCACGTCCAAATCAGCGAATATACTGTTGGAAAATGGGTGTGATGTGTATACATGGGGACCTAAAACATTATCCTACCACCCTGGTGATGATAAACACGCCAGCGGGGAGGCGGTGCCACGAGGTGGGGGTGGTGGTTAATTTGCATTATGATGTGATAATGGGGAGAGATTTTCTGTTATTTTCTGTGCTTTGGCCTGTAATTACCCCTCCCACGGAATAATCGTCGGCACCAGTGGCAACCAGGTTGCATTCTCCAGAAATCGGGCATGAACCTGGTGGCCCAGAGGAAGATGTGCTGCTGGTAGGAGTAACTGTTCCTTCGGTGGAGGAGGGGAAAACCTCTCCTATAGAAATGTTAGCTGGGGAGGTGGAAGACTTGCCACCGGGACCGGAATTGTCAGACTTAAATGTGGCAGGTGACAATTTTGGTGCGGCGCAACTCCGGGACCCTACGTTGGCTCGAGCCCCTGAAAATGTACTGGTTGTCAATGGGGAACCTCAACAACCCGGGGCAGCTACAGTATTTCCCCGATTCGAGCTGAACCAAGATTTGCTGTATGGGGTCGAGAAAATACGTGGGGAAATGGTAGAGAAATTACTGGTACCTCAGGCCTATCGTAGGCTGGTAATGGACTTAGCGCATGCGCATGTACTGGGGGGACATTTGGGCCAAAAGAAAACCTTAGACCGAATTCTACAACGGTTTTACTGGCTAGGGGTCTATGAAGAAGTTAAACGGTATTGTAACTCCTGTCCAGTGTGCCAGGTAACCAGCCCTCAGCCTCATTTTCGGAGTCCCTTGGTGCCATTACCAATTATAGAAGTACCGTTTGAGAGAATAGCCATGGATCTGGTGGGGCCGGTTAATAAATCAGCAAGGGGTCACCAACATATCCTCGTAGTTGTAGATTACGCTACCAGGTATCCTGAGGCCATTCCCCTGCGCCATACATCTGCCAAACTCATCGCAAAAGAACTCGTGGGTATGTTCTCCCAGGTGGGAATCCCTCAAGAAATCTTAACAGACCAGGGGAACCCCTTTATGTCAAAAATCATGACTGAACTATGCCACTTGTTAAATGTTAAACAGTTGCGCACATCGGTCTATCACCCCCAAACAGACGGTCTGGTAGAAAGATTCAATAAGACCCTGAAGAATATGTAAAAAAAAGCAGTCTCCAAAGATGGTAAGGACTGGGAACTCTTGTTGCCATACTTGATGTTTGCAGTGCGGGAGGTGCCCCAGGCATCTACGGGGTTCTCGCCCTTCGAACTACTATATGGCCGACATGCCCGTGGCTTACTCGATATAGCTAAAGAGGCCTGGGAGTACCAACCAACTCCCCACAAAAGTGTGATAGAACATGTGGCAAAAAATGCAAGAGAGGATGGAGACAGGCCTACCATTAGTCCGAGAACATATGGAAGCAGCACAAAGGTCGCAAAGGCAGGTCTATAACCGGGAGGCACGGGTAAGGTCCTTTAACCCTGGGGTTCGGGTGTTGGTACTTGTGCCTACAGTGGATGGTAAGTTCCTTGCCAGGTGGCAGGGACCCTACGAGATTATGAAGAAGGTGGGTCCAGTAAACTATAAGGTACACCAACCAGGGCGGAGAAAGCCAGAGCAGGTATACCATGTGAATCTGCTCAAACCATGGAAAGACAGAGACCACCTTGGTGAGGATTGTCCATGGCCGGCATTTCCAGTAGAGAAGGCTCCCTTGACTCAGGAGAAGGCAAGAGAAGTCCTCTCCGCTGTCAAAATAGCAGACACTTTGTCTCCTAGACAAGTTCAGGAGGTCCGAGAGTTTGTTAGCCGAAATACCGATGTTTTTTCGGAGCTCCCTGGTCGTACCTCCCTAATCCAACATGACATTGTCACAGAGCCGCAGGCTAATGTCAGACTAAAGCCCTATCGGGTGCCTGAGGCCCGGCAACAAGCCATCTCGGAAGAGGTAAAAAAGATGCTGCAGTTAGGGGTCATTGAAGAGTCCCAGAGTGAGTGGGCCAGCCCAATAGTCCTAATACCAAAGCCAGATGGAACACTAATGTTCTGTATTGACTTTAGAAAACTGAATGAAATTTCTAAGTTTGACGCCTACCCCATGCCCCGGGTTGATGAGTTAATAGAGCGGTTTGGGCAGGCCCGGTATTTTTCAGTCATTGACCTCACAAAAGGTTATTGGCAGGTGCACCTAACAAAAGCGGCGAGAGAGAAAACGGCTTTTGTAACACCCGAGGGGCTGTTCCAGTATATAGTCCTACCCTTCGGGTTGCATGGCGCTCCAGCGACATTCCAGAGGTTAATGGACGTGGTTCTCCGTCCTCATCGCCGATATGCCGCGGCCTATCTGGACGATATTGTTGTGTACAGTACAGACTGGGAATGTCACTTACCCAAGGTACAGGCGGTGATAGATTCTCTGCGACAAGCAGGGCTAACTGCCAACCCAAAGAAGTGTTCCATAGGGTTGGAGGAAGCTCGGTACCTGGGGTATGTAATTGAGAGAGGAGTTCTCAAACCCAAATAAACAAAGTGGAGGCAATCCAAAACTGGCCCCGTCCCCTCACCACAAAACATCTGAAAGGGTTTTTGGGGTTAGTGGGATATTACCTGCGGTTTATTCCCAATTTTGCAACCTTGTCGGCACCGTTAACTGACTGCCTGAAGGGGAGGAAGTCAGTAATGGTGCGATGGAATGATCAAATTGAAGAAGCTTTTGTAAAGTTAAAAGGGACACTGTGTGGGTCACCAGTTCTGATCACACCCGATTTCAAAAGAGAATTCATTGTACAGACTGATGCGTCAGAGATAGGTCTGGGTGCCGTGCTGTCTCAGGAGGTTAACGGGGAGGAGCATCCCATTAGTTTCCTGAGTCGAAAGCTTACTCCAGCTGAAACTAGTTACAGCATTGTAGAGAGAGAGTGCCTGGCCATCAAAAGGGCACTGGAGTCATTGCGCTACTATTTACTGGGGAGGACGTTTCGTTTGGTGACTGATCATTCCCCTCTGACCTGGATGAGTCAAGCCAAAGAGAGGAATGCACGAGTCACCAGGTGGTTTCTGTCACTGCAAAATTTTAAATTTTCAGTGAAACATCGGGCAGGCAAA
>JARQOD010000003.1:348457111-348523895 GCA_033576555.1 Oophaga sylvatica | reverse complement strand
GCATGCGCATGTACTGGGGGACATTTGGGCCAAAAGAAAACCTTAGACCGAATTCTACAACGGTTTTACTGGCTAGGGGTCTATGAAGAAGTTAAACGGTATTGTAACTCCTGTCCAGTGTGCCAGGTAACCAGCCCTCAGCCTCATTTTCGGAGTCCCTTGGTGCCATTACCAATTATAGAAGTACCGTTTGAGAGAATAGCCATGGATCTGGTGGGGCCGGTTAATAAATCAGCAAGGGTCACCAACATATCCTCGTAGTTGTAGATTACGCTACCAGGTATCCTGAGGCCATTCCCCTGCGCCATACATCTGCCAAACTCATCGCAAAAGAACTCGTGGGTATGTTCTCCCAGGTGGGAATCCCTCAAGAAATCTTAACAGACCAGGGGAACCCCTTTATGTCAAAAATCATGACTGAACTATGCCACTTGTTAAATGTTAAACAGTTGCGCACATCGGTCTATCACCCCCAAACAGACGGTCTGGTAGAAAGATTCAATAAGACCCTGAAGAATATGTAAAAAAAAGCAGTCTCCAAAGATGGTAAGGACTGGGAACTCTTGTTGCCATACTTGATGTTTGCAGTGCGGGAGGTGCCCCAGGCATCTACGGGTTCTCGCCCTTCGAACTACTATATGGCCGACATGCCCGTGGCTTACTCGATATAGCTAAAGAGGCCTGGGAGTACCAACCAACTCCCCACAAAAGTGTGATAGAACATGTGGCAAAAAATGCAAGAGAGGATGGAGACAGGCCTACCATTAGTCCGAGAACATATGGAAGCAGCACAAAGGTCGCAAAGGCAGGTCTATAACCGGGAGGCACGGGTAAGGTCCTTTAACCCTGGGGTTCGGGTGTTGGTACTTGTGCCTACAGTGGATGGTAAGTTCCTTGCCAGGTGGCAGGGACCCTACGAGATTATGAAGAAGGTGGGTCCAGTAAACTATAAGGTACACCAACCAGGGCGGAGAAAGCCAGAGCAGGTATACCATGTGAATCTGCTCAAACCATGGAAAGACAGAGACCACCTTGGTGAGGATTGTCCATGGCCGGCATTTCCAGTAGAGAAGGCTCCCTTGACTCAGGAGAAGGCAAAGAAGTCCTCTCCGCTGTCAAAATAGCAGACACTTTGTCTCCTAGACAAGTTCAGGAGGTCCGAGAGTTTGTTAGCCGAAATACCGATGTTTTTTCGGAGCTCCCTGGTCGTACCTCCCTAATCCAACATGACATTGTCACAGAGCCGCAGGCTAATGTCAGACTAAAGCCCTATCGGGTGCCTGAGGCCCGGCAACAAGCCATCTCGGAAGAGGTAAAAAAGATGCTGCAGTTAGGGGTCATTGAAGAGTCCCAGAGTGAGTGGGCCAGCCCAATAGTCCTAATACCAAAGCCAGATGGAACACTAATGTTCTGTATTGACTTTAGAAAACTGAATGAAATTTCTAAGTTTGACGCCTACCCCATGCCCCGGGTTGATGAGTTAATAGAGCGGTTTGGGCAGGCCCGGTATTTTTCAGTCATTGACCTCACAAAAGGTTATTGGCAGGTGCACCTAACAAAAGCGGCGAGAGAGAAAACGGCTTTTGTAACACCCGAGGGGCTGTTCCAGTATATAGTCCTACCCTTCGGGTTGCATGGCGCTCCAGCGACATTCCAGAGGTTAATGGACGTGGTTCTCCGTCCTCATCGCCGATATGCCGCGGCCTATCTGGACGATATTGTTGTGTACAGTACAGACTGGGAATGTCACTTACCCAAGGTACAGGCGGTGATAGATTCTCTGCGACAAGCAGGGCTAACTGCCAACCCAAAGAAGTGTTCCATAGGGTTGGAGGAAGCTCGGTACCTGGGGTATGTAATTGAGAGAGGAGTTCTCAAACCCCAAATAAACAAAGTGGAGGCAATCCAAAACTGGCCCCGTCCCCTCACCACAAAACATCTGAAAGGGTTTTTGGGGTTAGTGGGATATTACCTGCGGTTTATTCCCAATTTTGCAACCTTGTCGGCACCGTTAACTGACTGCCTGAAGGGGAGGAAGTCAGTAATGGTGCGATGGAATGATCAAATTGAAGAAGCTTTTGTAAAGTTAAAAGGGACACTGTGTGGGTCACCAGTTCTGATCACACCCGATTTCAAAAGAGAATTCATTGTACAGACTGATGCGTCAGAGATAGGTCTGGGTGCCGTGCTGTCTCAGGAGGTTAACGGGGAGGAGCATCCCATTAGTTTCCTGAGTCGAAAGCTTACTCCAGCTGAAACTAGTTACAGCATTGTAGAGAGAGAGTGCCTGGCCATCAAAAGGGCACTGGAGTCATTGCGCTACTATTTACTGGGGAGGACGTTTCGTTTGGTGACTGATCATTCCCCTCTGACCTGGATGAGTCAAGCCAAAGAGAGGAATGCACGAGTCACCAGGTGGTTTCTGTCACTGCAAAATTTTAAATTTTCAGTGAAACATCGGGCAGGCAAACTACAGCGGAACGCAGATGCCCTGTCCAGAGTTCACTGTATGTCATGTGTCCACCCTCCTAAAGTTGAACAAAGGGGGGAGGTATGTGGTACACCAAAGGGGGTCTTGCTGGATGGGAGATATATTTCTCCCAGCAGACTAAAGTTTGGTCAGGATTTTCCCTGATCACAAGGACCTGTGATGAGGTCATAGTCACGTGAGCAGCTCAGGTGATGTGTACCTCATCTGAGGGTGTGGTCTAGGCCTATTTAATAAGGATCTGTTGTAGTGTGTTGGTGTGGAAGAAAGGAGCTTGGCTGGAGTCAGCCTGGAAGTGTATTTTTTGTTACAGTGTGTCAGTGAGCACCAGGAAGCAAGTTCCAGACCACCCAGGAATGGCACCTGGCGGTCCCTGCTGGCCTGCAGCCGCTTAGTTAAGCCCGTCCCAACAAGGGTGAGTCTGGGAACAGTGGTTCTCCAACCTGGAGTATTTTATGTTCTGTTTTGTTATCTGGATTTTGAAAACGTCATTAAAACCACTGAACTTTGAAATGAAAGCCTGTGTGTTGCCTCGTTACTGCGGCCCGGCCACTGCCTACCAGAGTGGATCCCTACATAAGGCACACTCCACTAGGTCAGTGGGGGCTTCTTGGGCCATCAGGCACCAAGCTTCTGCACAGCAAGTGTGCAAAGCCACGACTTGGTCCAGTCTTCACACGTTTGTTAAGCATTACAATATTCATGCTCAAGCCTCTTCAGATGCGGCCCTCGGCAGACAGATTCTGCAGTCGGCAGTTTCGCATCTGTAGGTTCCTTCAATCGCTTATTCCTGTAAGCATTGGGTGCTCGTGGTTTTCACCTGATGTGATGTTTTTTTCCCACCCAGGGACTGCTTTAGGACGTCCCATGGTCGTGTGTCCCCTAATGAGGCGAAGGAGAAACAGGGATTTTTGTGTGTACTCACCGTAAAATCCTTTTCTCGGAGCCAATCATTGGGGGACACAGTACCTATTGGCTTGTAGTCTGTTTTGGTTTTGACATATTGCAATTCTGTTTGTGAGCGCCTACTGCTTTGGCATGAGCGTCCAGTATCCTTTTGAAGCTGACCTGTTTAACCCCTTAATGTCCACTGACGTGCAGAGTCCGTCATGGCAAGGTGCCAGTTCCGGCACCAGGACGGACTCTGCACGTCATGCCTTTGATCTACCACTGCGTGTAAACACGCAGTGGTAGATCAGTGCCAACAGCTGTCACAGACAGCTGACAGGCACGGCAAGCGGTGCGGGGACCTTTGCCGTCGGTCCCCGCACTCACAGCGCTGTGATTGGTCAGTCAATCTGACTGACCAAACACAGCAGCGATCGCGCAGGAGAAGCTGAAATTTCAGCTTCCCCAGCGCGATCAGTGCAGGAGCCGGCGCTGCAGTGGCCAGGCTTCCTGCACTGACAGCCAGGAGCGGAGCCCCCACCGCCCCTGGCTGTTAACCCCCTGACTGCTGCGATCGAGAGCGATCGCAGAGCTCAGGGGGGGAGGCAGAGGGTCGGGAGCTCCCTCTGCCTCAGATCAGCGTCCCAGCGATGTAATCGCAGGGCCCGATCTCTGCCTTGATGACCCGGGGGTTGTCATGACAACCTCCGGGTCATTTAGCTACGGGAAGCTGCTGTGATCATGTCACAGCATCTTCCACTATAGTTGCAATGCATTGCAATGCCAGAGCATTGCAATGCATTGTAACTGCAATCAAAAGTAAAAAAAGTGAAAGTCTCATAAAGGGACAAGTTGAAAAAAATCATTTTTTAAAAAAAATTGTAAAAAAAATATTAAAAAATAATTAAAAAAAATCCCCTAAAAAATACACATTTTTATGTAATAAAAAAAATAAAAAACAAAAAAAATACACGTTAGGTATCGCCATGTCCGTAAAAATCCCATCTATAAAAGCATAACCCTAGTTAACCCCTTCAGTGAAAGCCGTAAAAAAAAAACACAAAAAAGTAGTAAATTATACTTTTTCCAAGCAGTATCATTATACCGCTTGGAAAAAGTGCAATAACACGCGATCAAAAAGTCAGATATAAATAATCATGGTACCGCTGAAAACGTCATCTTGTCCCGCAAAAAACAAGCCGCTATATAGCATCATCAGCGAAAAAATAAAAAAGTTATAGCTCGCGGAATAAACTGATGCAAAAATAATTATTTTTTCTATAAAATTCTTTATTGTGTAAAAAACGCCAAAACATAAAAAAAATATATAAATGAGGTATCGCTGTAATCGTAGTGACCCGTAGAATAAAGCTGCTTTATCAATTTTACCACACGCGGAACGGGGGAAAAAAAATTAAAAAAAAAACAATTCCTGAATTGCTGGTTTTTGTTCATTCTGCTTCCACAAAAATCGGAATAGGAAGCGATCAAAAAACGTTATGTGCCCGAATATGGTACCAATAAATACGTCAGCTCGTCCCGCAAAAAATAAGCCCACAGATAACTCTGTCGACCGAAATATGGAAAAATTATAGCTCTCAAAATACGGCGATGCAAAAAATTCTTACAAAAAATTATTCCAAAAAAAAGCATCTTTTAGTGTGTGACAGAAGCTAAACATGAAAAAAGGGTGTAAATCTGGTATCGCTGTAATCGCACCGATCCGAGGAATAAAGTCACCTAATCACTAATACCGCACGAGGAACGGCGTAAAAAAGAAAACCAATTCTTCACCTTTTGTAGATTTGTTCATTGTGCCTCCCAAAGATCGCAGTAAGGCGATCACAGTGGTTCCCCCCCGCATATGGGGTATCAGCGTACTCAGGACAAAATGCACAATAGCTTTTGGGGTCCTATTTCTCCTGTTACCCTTATAAAAATAAAAATTTGGGGCAAAAAGGTCATTTTTGTGGAAAAAAATATGATTTTTTTTATTTTCACGGCTCTACGTTATAAACTTCTGTGAAGCCCTTGGGGGTTCAAAGTGCTGACCACACATCTAGATAAGTTCCTTGGGGGTATAGTTTGCAAAATGGGGTCATTTGTGGGGGGTTTCTACTGTTTAGGCACATCAGGGGCTCTCAAAGCGCGACATGACACCCGCAGACCATTCCATCAAAGTCTGCATTTAAAAACGGTGCTCCTTCCCTTCCGATCTCTGCCATGCGTCAAAATAGTGGTTCCCCCCCACATATGGGATATCAGCGTACTCAGGACAAATTGCACAATAGCTTTTGGGGTCCTATTTCTCCTGTTACCATTATAAAAATAAAAATTTGGGGCAAAAAGTTTATTTTTGTGGAAAAAAATATGATTTTTTTATTTTCACGGCTCTACGTTATAAACTTCTGTGAAGCACTTGGGGGTTCAAAGTGCTCACCACACATCTAGAAAAGTTCCTTGGGGGGTCTAGTTTCCAAAATGGAGTCACTTTGGGGGGTTTCTACTGTTTAGGCACATCAGGGGCTATCCAAACGTGACATGACACCCACAGACCATTCCATCAAAGTCTGCATTTGAAAAAGGCGCTACTTCCCTTTCGAGCTCTGCCATGAGTCAAAATAGTGGTTCCCCCCCACATATGGGGTATCAGCGTACTCAGGACAAATTGCACAATAACTTTTGGGGTCCTGTTACCCTTTGGAAAATAACAATTGGGGGTGGAAAGATCATTTTTGTGGAAAAGATATGATTTTTTAATTTTACTGCTCTACGTTATAACCTTCTGTGAAGCCCTTGGGGGTTCAAAGCTCTCAACACACATCTAGATAAGTTCCTTGGGGGGTCTAGTTTCCAAAATGGGGTCACTTGTGGGGGGTTTCCACTGTTTAGGCACACAGGGACTCTCCAAATACGACATGGCATCCAATCTCAATTACAGCTAAAAAAGTCAAATGGCGCTGCTTCCCTTCCGAGCTCTGCCATGCGCCAAAATAGTGGTTTACCCCCACCTATGGGGTATCAGCGTACTCAGGACTAATTGCACAATAAATTTTGGGGTCCTTTTATCCTTTGGAAAATAAAAATTGGGATGAAAAGATCATTTTTGTGGAAAAAATATGATTTTTTAATTTACGGCTCTACGTTATAACCTTCTGTGAAGCGCTTGGGGGTTAAAAGCTCTCACAACACATTTAGATAAGTTCCTTGGGAGGTCTAGTTTCCAAAATGGGGTCACTTGTGGGGGTTTCCACTGTTTAGGCACACAGGGACTCTCCAAATGCGACATGGCGTCCAATCTCAATTCCAGCCAAAAAAGTCAAATGGCGCTGCTTCCCTTCCGAGCTCTGCCATGCGCCCAAATAGTGGTTTACCCCCACACATGGTATATCGGTGTACTCTGGAGAAATTGTACAACAAATATTGTGGTTCATTTTCTCCTGATACCCTTGACAAAATTTAAAAAAATTGTGTCGAAAGAAAAATTTTGGGAAAAAAGTTAAATGTTCATTTTTTCCTTCCACATTGCTTCAATTCTTGTGAAGTACCTAAAGGGTTAATAAACTTCTTGAATGTGGCTTTGAACACGTTGAGGGGTGCAGTTTTTAGAATGGTGTCACTTTTGGGTATTTTCTGTCATATTGACCCCTCAAATTCACTTCAAATGTGAGGTGGTCCCTAAAAAAATGGTTTTGTAAATTTTGTTGGAAAAATGAGAAATTGCTGGTCAACTTTTAACACTTATAACTTCGTAACAAAAAAAAATTTTGGTTCCAAAATTGTGCTGATGTAAAGTAGACATGTGGGAAATGTTATTTATTAACTAATTTTTGTGACATATCTCTCTGATTTAATGGCATAAAAATTAAAAGTTTGAAAATTGCAAAATTTTCAAAATTTTTGCCATATTTCCATTTTTTTCATAAAAAAACGCAAGTTATATTGAAGAAATTTTACCACTATCATGAAGTACAATATGTCACGAGAAACAATCTCAGAATCGCCAAGATCCATAGAAGCGTTCCAGAGTTATAACCTCATAAAAGACAGTGGTCAGAATTGTAAAAATTGGCCTGGTCTTTAACCTACAAAATGGCTTGGTCATTAAGGGGTTAACAAGTGGGCAGTGTCTCCCTTGGTGTATCTCCGGTCTCCTGGCGGGCCACAGACACTATACAGTTATATGAAAAAGTTTGGGCACCCCTATTAATCTTAAGCTTAATGTTTTATAAAAATTGGTGTTTTTGCAACAGCTATTTCAGTTTGATATATCTAATAACTATTGGACACAGTAATGTTTCTGCCTTGAAATGAGGTTTATTGTACTAACAGAAAATGTGCAATCTGCATCCAAACAAAATTTGACAGGTGCATAAGTATGGCCACCCTTATCATTTTCTTGTTTTAAATACTCCCAACCTACTTTTTACTGACTTACTAAAGCACTTTTTTTGGTTTTGTAATCTCATTGAGCTTTGAACTTCATAGCCAGGTGTATGCAATCATGAGAAAAGCTACTTAAAGTGGCCACTTGCAAGTTGTTCTCCTGTTTGAATCTCCTCTGAAGAGTGGCATCATGGGCTCCTCAAAACAACTGTCAAATGATCTGAAAACAAAGATTATTCAACATAGTTGTTCAGGGGAAGGATACAAAAAGCTGTCTCAGAGATTTAACCTGTCAGTTTCCACTGATTCCACCACAAGGTTCTTCAGTTTGTGTCCCAATTTTGCGACCTTCTAGCATTCGGATCCGATGCACTAACAATACCATGGACACAGGTCTCCCTCCCATTCCTCCTTCCACCCCTATCAATGATTCCCAAAATAATCAGAAGGATCAAGGCGGAAGGAATTTCTGTCATTCTCATCTCTATGATTTAACCTCGAAGTCCCGGGCGCGCAGAGTTGTTCAACCTTCTGGTGGATACGCTGTGGAGACTTCCGAATCTTCTGTTGCAGGGACCCCTCTTCCAACAGTTTCTCAGTCGTTCAATTTAACGAGTATAGCGGTTGAAGCCGCAGTTTTGAAGTTGGCTGAGTTTCCAGATCAGGTCGTACAGTCATGGCCAAAAGTTTTGAGAATGACACAAATATTATATTTTCACATGATCTGCTGCCCTCTGGTTTTTATGTGTTTTGACAGATGTTTTTATCACAGACAGAAATATAATTGCAAACATATGAGTAACAAAAGCTTATATTGACAGATAGAATGAGTTAATGCAGCAAGTCAATATTTGCAGTTTTGACCCTTCTTCTTCAGGACCTCTGCAATTCTCCCTGGCATGCTCTCAATCAACTTCTGGACCAAATCCTGACTGATAGCAGTCCATTCTTGCACAATCAATGCTTTCATTTTGTCAGAATTTTTAGGTTTTTGTTTGTCCACCCGTCTCTTGATGATTGACCACAAGTTCTCAATGGGATTAAGATCTGGGGAGTTTCCAGGCCATGGACCCAAAATCTCTATGTTTTGTTCCCTGAGCCATTTAGTTATCACCTTTGCTTTATGGCAAGGTGCTCCATCATGCTGGAAAAGGCATTGTTGATCGCCAAACTGCTCTTGGAGGGTTGGGAGAAGTTGCTCTTGGAGGACATTCTGGTACCATTCTTTATTCATGGCTGTGTTTTTAGGCAAGACTGTGAGAGAGCCGATTCCCTTGGCTGAGAAGCAACCCCACACATGAATGGTTTCAGGATGCTTAACAGTTGGCATGAGACAAGACTGGTGGTAGCGCTCACCTTGTCTTCTCCAAATGAGGCGTTTTCCTGATGTCCCAAACAATCGAAAAGAGGATTCATCAGAGAAAATAACTTTACCCCAGTCCTCAGCAGTCCACTGCCTGTACCTTTTGCAGAATATCAGTCTGTCCATGATGTTTTTTCTGGAGAGAAGTGGCTTCTTTGCTGCCCCCTTGAGACCAGGCCTTGCTCCAAGAGTCTCTGCCTCACAGTGCGTGCAGATGCACTCACACCTGCCTGCTGCCATTCCTGAGCAAGCTCTGCACTGCTGGTAGCCCGATCCCGCAGCTGAAACACTTTTAAGAGACGGTCCTGGCACTTGCTGGTCTGTTGTGAATGGGTTTGAGATGAGTTCTGAGCAGAGGCTTCCTCTGGTGGTTACAAGCGGTGCTGGTCTGTCCAGTGAAGATTGTGAGGACTGGGAATCAGGTGTTACTGACTGGTCTTATATAAGGGAGTCACCTTCCCATCAGGGTTGCCGGTGATCAATTGTTCTGGTCTGAATCCTTGATTCCAGTTTCCCTTGTAGCCTGCTGTGTCGTGTCTGCATCTCCTGCTATCAGATAAGACATTTTCTTCTTTTTGTTTTTGTGCTATATTTTTGCATTTTGTCCTGCACTTCTGTGGGGGCCTTCAGGGTCCCCTCCGGGGCTTTTGCCCTCTCAGTTTAGTTCAGCCACTGATGTTTGTACTTTTGCTTTTTCCAGTTTTTTCAGTGGCTGCTATTTTGATTTTGTTACACCAGAGAACTAATTTAGGTGGTAGAGGTCGTGTGATCTCAGGTGTTTTTGAAATTAGTAGAGTTGGTGCTTTTCAGGGTTTCCTGGGATTGCAGTAAGTACCCTTCCTATCCTTTTCTATTTAGTTAGTTTGGGCCCCAGCGTTTGCTCATACTATTTTCTTTCTGTGTCAGTATTTCATCTTGTCTAACCGCCATTACATGTTTGGGGGCTCTCTATTATCTTTGGGGTTCTGCTCTGGGGCAGATAGCTTTCCTATTTCTATCTTTAGGTGTAGTTAGTTTCTCAGGCTGTGACGAGGCGTCTAGGACCAACGTAGGAACGCTCCACGGCTGCCTCTAGTTGTGGTGGTTAGTCAGGGTACTGCAATCTCATAGATTCCAACTGCTCTGGTGTATTGCCTTTTTTACCTGCACTCCTCAGCTACCAAATCATAACACTGGTCTTTCTTGGGCGCCCTGGAGCCTTTTTGGCAACAATGGAACCTCTCTCCTTGAAGTTCTTGATGATGCAATAGATTGTTGACTGAGGTGCAATCTTTCTAGCTGCGATACTCTTCCCTGTTAGGCCATTTTTGTGCATTGCAATGATGACTGCACGTGTTTCTTTAGAGATAACCATGGTTAACAGAAGAGAAACAATGATGCCAAGCACCAGCCTCCTTTTAAAGTGTCCAGTGGTGTCATTCTTACTTAATCATGACAGATTGATCTCAGCCATGTCCTCATCAACACCTACACCTGTGTTAATGGAGCAATCAATGAAAAGAGGTTAGCTGGTCCTTTTAAGGCAGGGCTGAAATGATGTTGAATGTGTTTTGGGGATAAAGTTCATTTTCTAGCCAAATATTGACTTTGCAAGTAATTGCTGTTAAGCTGATCACTCTTTATAACATTCTGGAGTATATGCAAATTGCCATTAGAAAAAGTGAAGCAGTAGACTTTGTAAAAATTAATATTTGTGTCATTCTCAAAACTTTTGTCCATGACTGTACAGACCATGATCAAAGCAAGGAGGCCTTCATCCTATCACATGTACCCTATTAACTTCATACATAGAAGGCATTTTTCTTGCTGGTGTGAGATTCATCGGGTGGCTCTGATGGTTTTGTTCACTTCACATCCCTTTTGTCCTTTCTGCAGTTGAATCTGAATTCTAGACTGTCACTTCTTCTATTAGTAGACAAGTTTCTACCTTTTCTATCCTTTCTAAAGGGAATCTGGCTGTTCGCTGACAGCTTAAGATATTCATCAAGGAGTCGTTCACTCCGTTTTCTTCCTACTTACCCTCCTGGGATTTTAATCTAGTGCTCAAGGTCGGACGAGAGTCTCTGTTTGAACCTTTCATGTTACTCTCTGGGAAAGTCGTCTCCTTGGTCCCTGTTCCCTCAGTCAGTCGGGTTCTAGAGCTAGCGGCGTTTTCTGTCCTCTCCCTGCCTTGTTTTCCACCAGGACAAGAGGGTCCTAGGTCCAATTCCATCCTGTTTTCCTAAACTGGGTTTCCTTTTTTCACGGACATCATACTTACATCCTTTTGTCTGTCTCTCTCTCTCTCTCTGAGAGCGGGCTCGAACAAACTGGACCTTGTCAGAGCCCTCCGTGCGTTTCTGATCAAGACTGAACCTTTTTCTTCGGTGTCCAGATTCTCTGTTTATCATCCCAGAGGGTCAACAGCAAGGTTTTCCTGTACCCAGGTCTACCTTTGCTCGATGAATCCTTTCCACTGTTCGGGAAGCTTACTGGCTCGGGTGCAGAGCACACCCAAGAGGGATCACGGCACACTCCACGTGTTTCGTGTTCCTGCAAAGCTGCTACAGGGGCTTTCATTCATACATTTTCCAAGTTCTACAATGTTCACACTCCTGCTTCATCAGATGCGATTCTTAGAAGAATGGTCCTGCACCCGCAGTGACCTGAACTCGTACTTGAGGATATGATACTTCTTCCAGCCTTGGGATTGTTTTTGGATGTCCCATGGTTTCCTGTGTCCCCCAATGAAGCGAGAGAGAAAACAAGATTTTGAGTACTCACCATAAAATCTGTTTCTCGGAGCCTACATTGGGGGACACAGCACCCGCCCTTGTTTTCTGTTATCTGTTAAATTTGTGTTATATTCTCTGCTTCTCCTACTGCTTTCTCACTAACTAAGTAGTCTCCTTCTGGTTGGTGGGTAAATACTGCTGGGGAGGAGCTAACTTTTTTTGCATAGTGTCAACCTCCTAGTGGCAGCAGCATACACCCATGGTTTCCTGTGTCCCCCAATGAAGGCTCCGAGAAACAGATTTTACGGTGAGTACCCAAAATCTTGTTTTGCTTTATGTCATCATTTTTTTGAGACCTGTATCTTTATTTTTCTGTCAAGGATTTGTCTTCTGTGTGTCGAGCTGGTGTTTGTATTGATCTCATTCGGGGGTATATACCACGGTTTGTTTGCTTTCTTTCGCTGACCTTTTCAATTTTTTTTTCCTCTTTACAGCATTTGGGTTCATTCATTTATTATTTCGATAGATCGCACTTTTATGGACACAGCAATACCACTTTTTTTTCTTCATTTTTTTTAAAAAACAAAAGTCTACTTGACTCTCTTGACTTTTTTTCATATGATTTTTTTTTTTTTTTTACTCTTTTAGTCCCCACAGGAAACTTAAAACGTCAGATCGCTTTTCTACATACTGCAATAGTATGTTATTGCAGTTAACAGAGGAAAAAAATGGCTTCCATGACACGGCAACCCACGATCTGAATCGGTCAATTTTAAATGCCTCCTGTCCTAGAATGACTGCAGCATTTAAATGGTTAAACAACAGCAACCAAAGCTAGATCCGGTGGCTGCTGTTAATACAGCCAGCATCTGCAGGGTACGATGCACATTTGGCTCCATACATGTGGACCGGTCTTAGGATGTGCTATCGTTTCCTATGTCAGGAATGGGGTAATGTAGGCCAGGAAGTTATTTCTATTAGATGCCATGGCCATTGACGCCCTATGCAGTGTCCGGACTGCGGGAAAAGGGACTGAGCATGTGTGACCATCGCCGATTGGCGTATTAGATGGATTTTGCTATACACTGTTTTCAAAACATCTAAATGGCCAATATTCGTCTTTTATGGTTTTTGCAATTAATCTGATGTTGAACGGTGGTATGGCTTCTCTACACTTAGTTGTGATCGTAACATTAGATGTATAGTTAAAATAACAGGAGACTGATGACTCCCCCAGAGGGGCTCACACGAGTGGCACCTGTCAGAACAATGTAACTCTAACGGACTGCTCGTAACAGTTTAACTTTTGATATACTTACTTTTTTTTGTTTTGAAATAACAAATCCTGAAATGTTTTTTAATTACAAATTATTTATTACATTTAAATTTTCACAAAAATTTGCCGGAAACACTAACAGCAAAGCCAAAAATAATAATAATGATCCCACTGCACAATATGTAAAAATGTAGCACCGTAAGGAAGGTAAGTGGAGCAGCTCGGGATGACCCGTCCCTCACCTTACATGTAGGATATCCTCTGTGGCTCTGCGGACATCATGACAGTTTGGTTTGAGGGACCTTTATCCCTTCGCTGTGAATTCGCAGAAAAGCACTGCTCTACTGCCTGGCTTTCGTTACAACATCTCTCACCCATTCTGCCTTATTTAAAGGGATGTTGTGGCACACTTATAGAGAGGTTTGGCAGAATCTGTGGATACTGGACGGAAGCCCGGAGAAGCGCCCATTACCTCCTGGAATCCGTGGCTCTACTTTTGATTAGCTGTTCTGACGCAATGTCATCATTGCAGCGTGACGCACAAGTGACATCACACCAGGCCAGCTAAGAAAAGAGCAGCCTCAGATGAGAAGCCTTTCTTGAGACTCCCATCCAGCGTCCACAGATTACTGGCATGGCCTGAGCGATCATATGAGAAAATGCTTGTTTTGTCGCATAATTTAGGCTTAAGTAAAAATTATCTTAAAACGTGTTTCAGACGGCAAGTTATTATATAAAAAAAACTATGATTTAGTCTGGGGATACATTGTGACTCTGGTACTACATGGCAGCATAATACAAGAGAATAGGGTCACAACCACCACAAGCAAGTCAGAAACTTGCTTGCTGTGGTTGTTGTGCGTCACAATCATACCCCATCCACCTGCGCTCTGCTGCAAGGTAGCAGCTGCATACAATTATTTTTGGTGGCCTAACTTATGTCACCGTGTAGCCCCAGCCTAAAACATATAAATGCACTTGCCACATTGTTAGACATTCATTGCAAGCATTTTTTTCCTTCCCTTGTTAAAATGACCTTGAAGGGCACGTTTTGGATCCAGAACGTTCTCTACATCACTGTTCCCCATCTCTAGTGGCTCTCCAGTCTCCACTGCTGAAAGACTACCAAGACCACTCATTTCCTGACAGACGCAGCTCTTTTGAGAGTAGTTCAATGTCTATATATATCTTCACCAATACCTGGAGTTAATCAAGGGTCTAAATATTGATGAGGATGGGGATTTGGATCCACAAATTGTTATTTTCTGGATCTTAAAAATGGAGCCTTATTTCTAAAAAAGTCTAATTAAAAGAAATTTAGCCAGTCATGATAAATCTTCCCTAGTTTTCTGAAAAAGTAGTACGAGGCACATGATGGAAGTTTTGGACCTATCATGACCTCGTCCAGTAATGCTTACATTCTGCATTACTTTACCGCAGTCTTGGACTTCTGGGAAGCCGTGAAATCCAAATCCGGCTGTTCACTACAGCTCAAAGCCACTGGTCTAAGTCATCCATATTTCATCAATCCACCCCAATTAGGGGTTTTGTAATGGGGTTATATGTGCAAAGCTCAACAATTTGACGATGACCTCAGTAGACAGAAGTGCATTGCATCATCGCCAAACATTGAGAGGTCGACTTATCAACATAGCAAAATGTCTCGGGTCAAGAAACGGTGGTGTGTACAGCGCACAGTTGGTGTCATTGTCCAAAACTCTAACCACTGGATTCCTCACATCTGTACCCTTATATTCCAGGAGTAGGTCGTCAGCACCCGTTCCCTCTTTTTCACTATGCAGGTATAGAGGCCTTCATTTATGGCATTGGCGATGATACTCATGTGGTCGTCATTGAGGAATAGGTATCCAGGATAGGAGTACTCCAGGAGTTCGTTGTCTTTGTACCAGCTGTAGACAGAATACAATAATCATTATACAACACAATGAATTTGTGTTATTAGCTGGTCTGCACGACGAAAGGGAACCTGTCGACTGCTTTTGGCACTCTAAACCACATATAACTCTCTCCGACTAGTCATTTGGGTGGAGCCATTTCTCTGAATAGTCACTCAGTCCTGTGCATGTGCAGTACGGCAAAGAGCACTTGCCATGGCTTCTACTGGTTTTCACCTGCCCTACAACAGTCAAATGGGAAACAGCTGGCATATGGGGGTATCCCATTTTGAACTTCAATCCTTAAAATAAACATTGGGACAATGGCAGCTATGGCACCAGAAATAAATCCCAAAATTCCCTTCCAGTTTTGAATGTGATAGGGGCAGCCATGGGTACCATGATTAAGTCCAAAATTCCCTTCCAATCCTTAGTTTGACAAAGGCAGCCATGGGCACCAAAATGAAATCCAAAGATTCATAGGAGATGATTATCTTGGCTTGGGGTAGGATAAAATAAAAAGAGCATACATACATTTCTCATGTTCCATGGGAGAAATTTGGCCACATCCTTCTATGATAAACCAGCTATTCTGTAGTATACTTACTACACTTTGCCTTTCTTATGGATAATCTTTTTTCCACATCTGAAGGTCATATTTCTGCCCTCTGGAACCAGTCGCACTTTGGTTCTGGGTGGTATCGGGGTTGGCATCCGTGTTGGGAAGGGAAAGTCTAAAGGATACATTAATTAAGACCTATAAGGTGCAGAATATGTATAAGGCAAATTGACTATAGACTGACACACTGTGAGGATTCTTCATTATGTGCATGCTCTTTCCTGAAAGCTTAAAGTAAATATGACTCTTTTCCAATCTTCTGTCCATGTGCACCCACAAGTTTACTTTAGGTATGAAAGGTTTTGTGATGCCCCATTCATAGCGACCTACCCTCTAGACCAGTGTTCCCAACTCCAGTCCTCAAGGCCCACCAACAAGTCATGTTTTCAGGATTTCCTTTGTATTGCACAGGTGATGCAATTATCACCTGGGTAATACTAAGGAAATCCTGAAAACATGACCTGTTGGTGGACCTTGAGGACTGGAGTTGGGGAACCCTGCTCTAGACACACTTACATTTTATGCCATATTGATATTTTATGAACTCCCAATAAATATCATATTGATACCATAGCAGAAGTCACAGCTGTACGGACAATACTTCTTCATAGGTTTCCTCCGGGTGTCACAGTACCCTTTATGTGCCCAGCTTGCACAAACTAAGTATCTGTCTCTACACCCTGTAAGAAAAAAATAAAATAATCCAGATAGTCCAAAATTGAAAAAAAAATGTATAGAACTTGTACAACTCGGTACTTACCGTACAGACTGTAGATGCCCCACATGTCATCTTGGGAGATTATTTTTTTCCCTGTCAATGTAGCATTAATGTGCATCAGGGCATTGCTGTTGAGAGAATGCATCAATCCCAGGGAATGCCCGATTTCATGAGCGGCTACGTGCACCAGGTCTGTGAGCCATACACCTACACAGAAAGGCCTTGGTAGTTAGATTTACAATCTTTAAAAAAAAAACATATAAGCAATAGCCAATGTTCTAAATGATATTTTCCCCCCAAAACGGAATTATGGATTAGATCGGCGATTCCCCATATGGTCACCATAGGCTTTTAATGTTAAAGGGGTCACTTTCTAGCCAAATTTCCACAGTGCCCTTAATAGTTCTGTACTGACCAAAGCAATCATAAATACCACCATTGCTTACTCTTGTAAATGTCATACAAGATAAAGAGACAAGTCATGGGACCACTCAAAATAGAAATAAAACTAAGGTAATTTTATTCGAGTTTACAGAAACACGCCAAAGCACACTGTAAAAACATCTAAATATATATAAGCAACAAGAGTTATACTTTGTCAGGCCCCATAGACAAACCTATGTGCATCAATTCATACTCAGTATTGCACAATGCCCACAATGTATAATGTAAATAGCCAATATTATGGACATAAATAATCCAGGACTCAAAAAATACTGAGTGTATCAACTCTGTTATCAATAGCAGTGATGTCGGATGTTAATTAACAGTCCCCAAAAACACCAAGGTGTAAATAGGGAACAGACTTTAAATATCAGCTATATAATCTGCCTATATTCACATAAATATGCTTCACCTGCTAATGACCTGAGGTCAACATCCTCAATAATCAGAGCCTCCCACTTCCATCTCCAAGACTTTTCACGTGCTGCGCCAATTCTTTGGAATGCACTACCCAGGTTAATACGATTAATCCCCAATCCCAATTTCAGAAAAAGCAAGCTGATCAAATGTAAATGTATTTCATGAGATGATGAACACAGACAGGTATTTATATATCTAGATTGGTAATACAATAAATTGGTTTGATAAGTACAGGCCAAAAAATGTCTTCCTGTTGAGGTGCCACCTGCAGGTCATTGTTTCTTTCTGCAGGTTTATGAAAATGAATGTTTAAACTGTCTTTAGTGATAAAGTCGTGAATGTGTGGTTTGTTTGGCTCTTTTCTTGCTGAAGGGGGCAAGTTTACCTTTCAAATGGTGTATCATTTGTGTGTGGGGCAAAGTATTCAGCGAAAAAGCAGTGCATGTATACAAATGTGTTTGCATATGTGACTCACCTGCAGTGAAGTGTGCAATCCTCCAATATGCCTGAAATAGGCTGGGCAAGCTGGAAAGACCCCAAGGCAATTGTTTGGATTTGTTTGTGATGTCTGTAAGCAGCTTTGTGGTAGTGTGCTTTGGGGTAGTGTGCTGCCACCTGCAGGTCATTTTTCCTTACTGCAGGTTTATGAAAATTAATGATTAAACTGTATTTTGTGATCAAATCGTGAATGTGTGGTTTGTTTGGCTATTTTCTTGCTGAATGAGGCAAGTTTACCTTTCAAATGGTGTATCATTTGAGTGTGTGGGTGCAGTATGAACGGAGATACAAAGTAATCACCGAAAAATAGTGTTTAGAAATAATAGAATAAATTACAGGTCTCAGGTTGACTACTTTGTTGTTTATAAATCAATGTACAGTTTTGTTGATGGTGCCCTCCGTTTAAACTAGTTTTGATACTCTAGTAAATGTCGCCGCCGCATCCATACTAAGCAAGATGGCGGAAATATGGTGAAATATTTGTCATACGGTTCCAATATTGCTCAAGAGATCTGCGCAATTCAACGAGATCTACATTTGTGGTCTCCAATCTATGGCTCCCCAGCTATAAATCCTAGCATGCCCTTTGGCTGTCAGTTGGGGAGACCGTTGGTCATTGTTTTTAGAAAATGTTGCAACTCCAAGGCTCAAACATAAATCATAACTGGTACCTTTTTTCCAGCTGAATCTGGTGTTCCCTAAAATCCAGTATTCACTGTCATCAAAGTGAATCTCCCCAGTCTGTGGAAAGTAAGCATGAGCCAACTCCCCAGTGGTTCCATCAAAGCAGTAATGAATACGAGACTCCAGACAGTCCGTGTGGTTTATTCCATAAAACCCTGACAAGATATAAAACAAGTGTATATTAGGTATAGTAAATCTACCATGTTGTTTACCTCCTTGTAGGAGCCTCACAAGGCACCTTTTCATAATTAAAGGAAATCTGTGATTTGCCCAAAAAATTGTATTTTTTGCCTGGTGTAAATGCGCTGTTCTCCTGAATCCGTGGATGTTCTTCTTTTGTTCCTGCTCCTCTCTATTCCTGAGATAAGGCCACTTCTTCCCTGAATATAAGTCTAGTCTTTTTGTCCCATGTGGGTGTCGGCCTCAAGTCTTCTCTGTGGGCATCTTCTTGGTGACCACACCCACAGAAATAAAAAGAACAGATTTACATACAGGGAATAGAGGGCCATATCTCAGGAATAGAGAGGCGAAGAAATAAAAGAAAATCATCGTTGGATTCAGGAGAACGGCAGCATCTACAAAAGGTTAAAAAAAATCACATATTTATGTAAAGTGACATGTCCCCTTTAAATGAGCAGTTAAGATTAGAAAACAAGATTTGCATTTTATTCCACTTTTGTCCAAAGGCCGTGTCTAGTATCGCAGCTCAGTCTTATAGAAGTGAGTGTGGCTGAGCTGCAATACTGGATATATAATATAAACAAGAATTTTGCTTTTATTTGGGGGGTAGGAAAGCCAGACACTTTTTTTTCCTATTGAATGTCCCTAAACCTAGGAGATAAATTCTTCAAGAAATGCAAGTCAAATTTTTCTGTCTTGATTTTTATTCTGTGATATTTTCCCATATAAAGATGAGACATCAGAATAGGCTTTATTTTAATGGAGCGGAGATCGAGCATGTCCACCTCTGTTGGATCTCTGTAGGGCCCGGTTCTCAGGCTCCAGAGCCCTGTTCTCGGAATAGCTGGGAGTCCCAGGGGTTGGATGCCCAACGATCAGTAAGTTATTGCCTATTGTAACTTAATATAATGCAAATAACCCTTTTAATGATCAAATAAATCACCCATGATTCTATCAGAGAACTCATGCCTTAAAGAATATGACTGTTACACTCCTAGATTTATGTGAATTATAAGAACGAGCTATCAATTTACCAATCTTCATATCACTTTCTTGGTCCGCCGGGACCTCCTTGAAGTAGAAGGGCGTCACATCGCTCCACATACGATACGCTTCAGCTATGCCTTTTCTTGTATCACTTTCATTAATTAAATTCCTTGGAAATGAGACAATTCTGGAAAAAAATGAAGAAAAAAGTTAATGAATATTAGACAAAAAAAATATGAACGTTATGTCCAAGTCTGCAAAATAAAAAAATAGACATGAAGCAAATTTGCAAATCATTCTGATTCAAATAGGGTTAATGGCGGGTCCATTGTGCTGACCCAAAAGGGAAAATGCAGATGTAGCAAGGCGCGGGGCCGTAGTTGCGGGCGAGAGATTGACTCCAAGTGCCCCGGCAGGTTACAAGAAAGATACGGTCCTAGCTGGGTGTGTGGACTCACGCTGTGAGGGTGCTACGCCCGTGCAGGCCACATATTGGCTTTGGCTGGCCAGGACCTAATGATGACTAGTTTCCACAAGGAGACCACCAGTTCACTTTAGACAACAGTACTTTACTCAACAGGTCCTCATCAACTTTATACACCAGATAGCGGGTACATATCTTCCAGCAGCTCCATCTGGATTGTTTCCGCTCTGACTGGTCCTGCACAACCCAGCCTATTTTAACAGTCCAACCCGTAGCAGTCACTTCCCCTTTCCACGGCTTCATGTCTATTCTCCTCATAGAGAAGGAGGTAAGGCCAGAGTAGAGCCTTGCGCTCTGAGTCGTATTAGTATCCACAACTCTTCTCTTCATAGAGGTGGGGAGTAGGGCTTAGCCAGTAGTGCCTGAGTAGAGCCCTTGCGCTCTCAGATACTTAGAGAGAATCTGCCCCGAAAAGTCGGCTCAGCTCATGTACCAGTCCGTCTCGACCAGTTACTTTAATGTCAAGGCCCCAAGGCTCAAAAATTCCATCCTCCGGACCCTACTGTTTGGGGACCATGCCATTAAGGTCGGTCTCTAGACTCAATGTCGTTCCATGTTACTTGTCTCAGTCAGCATCTCAGGATCACGCCATCTTAAATCCAGTCTCCTCCTTCTTTTGCCACATATCACCAACTGCATATGGCCTTGCTGAGTACTTAGACCAAATGTCTGCTCTAACTGCAAGCTATTAGTGATGGGTCGTTCATGAACGACCTGAGCCAAAGCGATGGCTCCCTGGTGTGAACGACAGGAGTTGGCACCCCAGTGAGAGACACTAAATTCTCTACAATGGCTTTCACTGGGCATAAAATTACGGTATTTGGCAGACGTAACCCCGCCCACATGAACCAAACCTCGCCCACACATTTTAATTGGCTGCTTTGCAAATAAGCGGAGTTTCGGGTCTTGGCCGCATTAAAGTCATCTTAAATATGTGTTCATCGTAGATGAACACATATTTAATAGGGACCAATTTAGGATCCAAAAGATCCGGCTCTTGTTAGTCAGCGGAGCCAAATGAGCCCATCACTACAAGCTAGGCCCTGTCTGAGCTTCTAGAAGGAAACTATCTCTGTGCCTTGCACTAGACCTTCCCACTATGGGCTAGTCCCAGACATTTACTCTTTCTTACCTTATTCACTGTCTGTTGCTGGACAGAACACAGTTTCCTCACAGTACAGTGCAAAACATTACAAGACAAAAAAAAGTCTATCAGTAATCGCAAATATTACAACTTACCCTGCACATCATTAATATTTATCACATCATACATGACATGTAATAACACTGATGTCTTCACAGAGCATCTCCTTACACTCACATAAAACAAAGTAAACCTGTCAAGTCACATGAGACCATCGGCAGATGCTGGAAATTGTGGCAGGATGCTCAGACAATCATGTGTCAAAAAGTCAAATTATGGCAGACATTGGGTGGAAATAAAGATTAGGCATGTTTGCTAGGTAAAGAGCATGCGCTTGCTTTAGAGCTCAGGATCACTAGATACTGCGCTCCTCCGATGCTTTAAATGACAATACGGTCTCAGCTGGCAGCAAGAGATACTGTATCTCACAGCACAGACCAGTGGTGGAACCATGCCGCTGGTCCGAACTGTCAATCTTCAGGAGCGCATCGCTGCCTGGCAAACAGCAAGCTGCGAGGCAGGGGAGCTCCTGGAGCGACAAGATTGACAACTACTTTAATAGAGGAGTGTCACCTGCTTGTCTTTTTGCCAAAAGTGGGAAGCAGTTACAAAGACCATCTCTTCCCATCCTAATCCTACATTACAAAGACAGTCCCATTCATTTGAACAGTCACAGTGTAATGCTTCATTTCTCCCGTGGTGGCGCTACATAGAGAACTTACTACCAGGTTTTTTTTACAGATGAAATAAATATATCCAAATAAAACAAACAAAATTAAATTTAGTAAAATAGATACTTATGTGACTTATTTTTTGTCATATACAGTACTGTATAGGACATCCTCCCATCAGATCAAGGCGTCAGTGCACATTCATAAATCACACACATTCAGACCCCCCTATAATTGACAAAGCCGCATTGACATCTGGCATCATCCAAATCATGGCAGCTACTTGTTGCCGTACCCCATTAAATACAATTAGGGGTTAGTTATATAACATGTTGGGATTTATTGAAAATGTGCAACCCTCACATACAAGCATGTGACGAGTACGGATAATAATAGTTTCCTAATGTAATTTTACAGTGGCTTTCAAAGGTATTCCACCTCCTTTGACTTTATCTAGTGTTATTACATTACAACCTGTGTGTTTGAAATATTTTTGTGCATCCGTATTTCTGTGTGATTGCATAGCACTAAGTTAGGTGAAGTGAAGAAAATTATAAAGCATTAAATTAAATGTTATGGGATCTAATTAAACTCAAAATTAACTATGTGATAGGATTTTATTCCACCTCCTTTTGCTGGATGAAGCTCCTAAAAATGTCTGCTGTAAGCAATTACCCTCATAAGTCCCATGCTTAGTGACAGGACATCCAGCTGTGTGTAATCTAAGTGTCACATGTCAGTATATACACTTTACCTTTTCTGAAAGGCCACAGAGGCTGCAACACCATTAACAAGAGCCACCACTAACCAAACACTATGAAGACCAAGGAGATCTCCAAACAACACCACGAAGACCAAGGAGATCTCCAAACAACACTATGAAGACCAAGGAGATCTCCAAACAACACCATGAAGACCAAGGAGATCTCCAAACAACACTATGAAGACCAAGGAGATCTCCAAACAAGTCAGGGACAAAGTTGTTGAGAAGACAAGTCAGGGTGGGTTATGAAAAATATCCCAATCTCTGATGATCCCCCGGAGCACCATCACATACGGTACGTTATTATCAAATGGAAAGAACATAGTACCACAACATACCTACCAAGAGAGGGACTCCCACCAAAACCCTCAGCCCAGGCAAGGAGGACATTAATCAGAGACACAGCACAAAGACCAGAGGTAACACTGAAGGAGCTGCAGAGTTCCCAAGAAGAGGCTGGAGTATCTGTCCATACGACCACAATAAGCCATACACTCATGGAGGTGGCCTTTATGGAAGAGTGGGCAGAAAAAAGCCTTTACTTATACACAAAAATTGAAAGCCTCGTTTTGAGTTTGCCAACAGTCATGTGAGAGACTCCCCAAATGTATGGAGGAAGGTGCTGTGGTCAGATGAGACCAAAATGTAACTTTTTGGCCACCAAGGTAAACACTGTCTGGTGCCAAACAAACACATCATTCCAAGAAAATCATCCCCACAGTGAAGCATGGTGGTGGCAACATCAAGCTGTGGGGATGCTTTTCATCATCAGGGACAGGGAAAATGGTCCGAGTCGAGGTGAAGATGGATAGTGCGAAATACAGGGATATGCTTGAGCAAAACCTGTTTCAGTCTGTCAGTGTTTTGAGACTGGGACAAAGCTTCAGATTCCAACAAGACAATGACCTAAAGCATACTGCTAAAGCAACATTCAAGGGGAAACGTGGAAATGTTTTGTAGTGGCCTAGTCAAAGCCCAGTTTTTTTTTATCCAATTGAGAATCTGTGGTCAGACTTGAAGGTTGCTATTCACCAGAGGAAACCATCTGACTTGAAGAAGCTGAAGCAGTTTTGCCTTAAGGAATGGGCAAAAATCCCAGTGGCGAGATGTGTAAAGCTCATAGAGACTTATCCAAAGCGAGCTTGCAGCTGAAATTGATGCAAAAGGAGGCTCTACAAAGTAGTGACTTTAGGGATGAATAGTTGTGCACACTGAAGTTTTCAGTTATTTTGTCCAATTTGTTGTTTGCTTCACAATAAAAAGAAAACCAAATGTTCACAGTTCTAGGCATGTTCTTTACACTAACTGATGCAAACTCTCAAAATAAACTGCGAAATTCCAGGTTGTGGGGTAGCAAATCACAAAAAAATACCAAGGGAGTTGAATACTTTTGCAAGCCTCTGTATGTCGATCATAATCTTTATATTTTTGCATTGTGGTCTTATTCTGTGTGTGTATGGGGTGATGTAAGAATATATACAACTGTTCCTTCACATACCTGTATGTCAGATTGTAATGGTCCCATTTCAGCAGACCTGGTGTCAGAGTGTAACGTTTCGCTCTCAGGTGATACGGCAAGCGAAGAACCGGGACTGGAGCCACCACAGAGTCTACCTTAGAAAGAGTTAAAATGTCAGATACAAGAGCTTTCATTTAATTAGGGTGAAAATTTCCGGCTGTGTGGGGTAGATTTCTTTTGCAGCAAGCAGCCCCCCTGCAAATAAACTGGCAAACCAGGCTCCTTCCTTTTTCCTAATCATAGAAGGAAGAAGGAGTTCAGAAACTAAAAGCTTCCTGGCACACTTATAGACAAAAGCAAAGCAATAAAGGCAAATATTACTAGAAGTTGTTTTTTTTAACTTGATTGTCTTTTTATAAAGAAACTGTCACTTGCCATAAATATGTATTTTTACCCCGTTGTAAATGTCGCTGTTTTCCTGAATCCAACGTTTTTCTCTTGTTTCTGTGCCGCACCGTTCCTGAGATATGGTCTCCTCTTCCTTGTATATAAATGTAATCAACTTAGCCATCTGGGTGTGGTCCTCAAGAAGGCTTGCTTAGGGAAGAGTTGATGACCACTCCCACTTGACATAAAGACTATATTTTTATACAGGGAAGAAAGGGCCATATCTCAGGAACGGAGAGTCGTTGAAAGAAAACAAAAACAACATCGGATTCAGGAGAACAGCGGCGTTTACACTGGGTAATAAAATTACATATTTACGGCAAGTGACTAGTTAGGATGCCACCTAAAAACCTTACTTATCTGTAAATGCCTATATCTGCTTGATACTGGCTTGCTGTATCTATCAAATATAACGTGTGTCATTGTGGTTGTGCACAGATCTCTGTTTGACTTTTTCCAGCTTTTGCTTTGACTGTAGATAGGCTGTCTTGTATTAATGGCAGGCCTGGGAATAATCCCATACTTGCAGAACGTGTGATGCTGATGCTGAGATTTTTATTCCGGGGAGGAAATCGTGACTCAGCGTAAATCTTTCTATCTGGAATATGGCTCAGAGCAGAGATCAGGATCTATGCAGATTCTTGTACGAGTGACTTTTCCTTACATACAGGACCCCATAAACATGCTTTATTAGCGATATCAGACAATTATAAAGAAAACTAAATCCGGAACAGAATTTCTTGTGCAATGGTTTCTGAAAGTCTGAAAACAAGTCTGTGTCACTTGGAGAGGCAGTGCCATATAGAACAGGCTGAACTTTCTGTGACCAGAATGTATCATGTACTGAAATAGGCATGCTACTAGCAGGGGACCCCTGGAGATGCGGGGGCCCTAGGCAGTTGCCTGTTCTGCCTGCCCCTAACGCCGTCCCTGAATATCGGTCAACCAGATAGTAAGCTTCAATGATGGCTGCTGCTCATGCATCTGACATGATACTTTATAGGACCTTGCAAGTCGCAGAATTTGCAAAGTTATGGCCATTTGGTCACTGAAAAGGAGCTTCACTACAAAACATAGCAGACATTTATCACTTATCCACAGGATATTGTGCATAACTGTTGTCGTTCTATGGGGCCAAGAGAGAAGCCAGAATACATCATCCCAAAAAGTGCAACCAAACACAGGAAGAATAGGGTATTGGGACCCCTGTTCTTGTGTACTGTTGGGGTCCGAGTGCACAATCCAAAAATTACAATTTGTGGGTAGGAGATAAATGTCTTTCATGGGAAAATCCAGAAAAACTCCTTTAAATGGGTATCCTAATCATTGACACTCCTGAGATTTCTTTCACCCAATAAGGAAGGAAGCATAGCGCGGTCCTACGACGCCATCTTCTAAATGGGAATATGTCTAAAAGCGAGACCCCGAGACGCCCAGCTATCAGACATGTCGGACGTTTTCTGCAGCAGGTGTGATCACACGATTAGGTCACCACTCTCCTGTGGCTATTACCGCACCTGTCAGGCAGTCGTCTCCATTTTCCTTCCTCTCTATGATAATAAGTAATAATTGCTGCTACACTGACACAAATCTCCAGCTCTGCAATTTTTCACTAACGTAAACACGTCCCGGTCAGTGCTGTCTCATCCAGCTGCGATTTCTCCTACAATGAGATGACATAACCGTCTGTGTGGAAACAGATGGCGGAATCCCACTAATACGGACTAATTGCCTGACAAGCGCCAACAATATTATACGGTCATAGCGTGCACAGGAAATATACCGTACAGCGATAGCGGATTGCTGCAAAAATGTGTAATATCTGTGTATAATATTATGGCAATATATTGTACAACGATCTCTGTGTGACCAAGTAAAAGATGTTCACACTGATCAGTTAGAGGGAATATGTCAGCAGAAAACATCCTGTAGATCAGGTTATTATGTTAGATATATATTTACCCTTAAATGTGTTTTTCTGATTTAGGAACACCCCTCTCTGTAGTCCGTTTACTCCCCTCCCCAAACCCAAGTCTGCTATTGTCTGCAGCGATGACGTCATGTTGATAGCGCTGCAGCCAATCACTGAGTTTAGCTGCCTTGACCAAGTTGACGGTATGAGCCACTCAGAGCCGCTGAGTTCACTGTTATCTACTGTATATAGAAGCGTTATCAGTTATTGTACAAAAGGAGGAGGTGAGCTGTGACACCACCTATTGTGAACGGTGGATCCTGTGTTATCTACTGTAGATAGAGGTGTTATCAGTCATTGTACAAGAGGAGGTTAGAATCTATTCAGTTTGTCCATCCGCCATCTTGTCGTGGTTTCTGGCCGCTGGCCTTTTTCCCCTGGTGCTGGGCTTGTCATTGTTCAGGTGATTGTATCACACTTTATTACCCTGTACCTGCCTCCCAGTCATTGCTGGACATCAGTGTTAATCTGCTTGAGTTCTGGCTAGGAGCCTTTATAGCTTTGTGTTATACTTTTTGCAGTTCTGGGAACTCTAGTTCTGCTTGCTTAGTCTTTTTGTTTTTTCCTTTTGTTTCTGCAGCTTCCTCTGTTTCCCTGCTAGGAGGTTACCAGTGTTTTGTTCCCAGTCCCTAGATCTTTCAGGGATCCCCTTCCCCCACCTTCAGGTCTTCGCTTTAGTCTAGACTAGGATCATCGGTGGGTCTATTCGCAAGGAATAGGTCGCCCGCTCCATTGTAGGGATCGAGTTTAGTCATAGTGCAGGGTCAGATTCCCCCCTGCTCTATTCCTGAGTTGCAGACCCATAACAGTATGTCCAACCAGCACATTAAAAAAGGATATATATTTTTTTCTCTCTCTCTTTTTTTTTTTTCTCCCGGAGTGCTTCAATATGAACAGCGTCCAAGAACTTGCTCAACACTTGCAAGGGTTAACTTTGAAAGTAGCCAGCCTGCAACAGCACATGAGTAATTGTCCTGGAGTACGCTGTGAAGAGCCTAGGGTAGGATTACCTGAGTTTTTTTCTGGTAAATGACAGGAATTTTTTACGTTTAAAAATGCATGTTTACTATATTTTCGGCTTAGAACTGGATCCTCAGGGAGTGAATTACAGCGTGTGGGGATTATTATGTCTTTGTTGCGAAGTGAACCCCAAATCTGTGCATTTTCGTTACCACCTGGTGATCCTTGTTTGCAGTCAGTGGAAGCATTTTTTACTGCTATGGGGTTGTTATATGATGATCCTGATAGGGTCACATCAGCTGCGGCAGAGCTCAGACGGCTTAAACAGGGTTCTGATGATGCTGAGAGGTATTGCATCCTGTTCAGACGATGGTCCGCAGAGGTCAGGTGGAACGACCCAGCGCTCAAGAGTCAGTTTTTAGCAGGTTTGAGTGAAAGGGTTAAAGATTTGCTCATTGCTTATCCTGCACCTGCTACTTTAGAGACTGCTATACAGTTAGCTATTTGTGTGGCTAGAAGATTGAGAGACAGGCAGAATAATGAGAAGCCTCTTATAATGCTGGTCCCAGTCTCTCAGGATAGCCCCGTTGACAGCGGGGAACTGATGCAACTTGGGGCGATGTCCTCATTCCCAGGAGAGAGGAGAGGAGGTTCTCTGAGGGGCTATGCTTGTATTGTGGTAAGGCTGACCATTTGATTAAGCAATGCGAGGTTCGCATAAGGAAAGAAAAGAAAAAAAGGTCAGTAGGAGCAACACCCCCGTTCGGATCGCATTTTTACGGTCCGCAGGAGTTTTTTTTTCTGGTAATTCCACCTATCATAGTCATTCCATTGATTTTCGGGTCATGGTAGATTGTGGTTCTGCACCGAATTTGATTGATCAACAATTTCTAGACAAATATAAATTTGATTCTGAACCATTGTCATATCCTTTCCCTGTTGTGGCGATTGATAACACTCCTCTGGAGCATGGGTGCGTGTCTCGAAAGGTCACGGAGTTCCCGCTTATTGTCAATATGGAACATCAGGAGTGCATAGACTTGTTTTTACTGGATAAATTGCCTGTTCCAGTCATCCTGGGTTTACCCTGGTTAAAAATGCACAATCCTTTGCTGGACTGGTCGTCTGGTCTTATAAGGTCCTGGGGTCAGGGGTGTTATGGTAAATGTTGTAATGTTCAAATTGCTGCTGTCGTGAAGAAAGAGCTACCTGAACCATTCAGGACTGCTGGAAGGTATTTTCAGAAATTGAATCGCAAGCTATACCACCCCATAGAGATTACGATTGCGCTTTTGAGTTTGCCACAGGTGCTACACTCCCTAACAGTCGTTTATTTAAACTGACGATTCCTGAGAAGGAGGCCTTAAAGGAATACCTACATACTAGTTTGGCTGCAGGACATATAAGACCCTCTAAGTGTCCTGTAGCGGTAGGATTTTTTTTGTCAAAAGAAGGATGGGGGCCTTAAACCGTGTCTAGATTTTCGGGAGATTAATAAGATCACTGTGCCCAATTCTTACCCGTTGCCGCTAATTCCAGATTTGTTTAACCAACTAACTGGAGCTATGTGGTTCTCTAAAATTGACCTTCGTGTGGCATATAATTTACTGCGGGTAAAGGAGGGCGGTGAATGGAAGACAGCCTTTAATACCCCGGAGGGACATTTTGAGTGTCTGGTGATGCCTTTTGGCCTTACTAATGCGCCTGCATTTTTTCAAAATTTCATTAATGACATTCTGAGGCGGTTGATTGGTAGGAGTGTTATTGTTTATTTGAACGATATTTTGATCTATTCACCTGATCTGGAGTTGCATTGGCAGAGAGTTGCGAAGTTCTACAGATTTTGAGCGAAAACAACCTCTTTTCTAAATTGGAGAAGTGCGAGTTTGTGGTACAGAAAATGTTTTTTTTTGGGGTACTTGGTCTCCAGTGATGGCAATGAGATGGACCCAGTAAAGGTTCAGGCAGTACTTGATTGGCCTAGGCCTGAATGTTTAAAATCTCTCCAAAGATTTTTGGGGTTTGCCAATTATTATAGAAAATTCATAAAGAATTTTTCTGTTATCTCTAAACCCATAACTGATCTCACCGAGAAGGGTTCTAATACTGTCCAATGGTCCACTGAGGCAGTGGAGGCTTTTGAGCATCTCAAGGAGAGGTTTAGCTCTGCTTCTGTTTTGATCCAGACAGATGAGACTAAACCTTTTCTGGTGGAGGTTGATGCCTCATCAGTTGGGGTGGGGGCAGTTCTGTCCCAGGAGGGAGAGGATGGGGTGCCTCCCTGTGCTTTTTTTTCTAAAAAATTTTTGGACACTGAGCTCAGCTATGATGTAGGGAACCGAGAGTTACTGGCTATTAAGCTCACGTTTGAGCATTGGCTACATTTTTTGGAGGGGGCTAGACATCGATACAGGTTTTTACTGATCATAAAAATCTGATTTATCTGGATGCTGCTAAATGTTTCAATGCCCGTCAAGCCAGGTGGGCACAGTTTTTTGCCCGGTTCCATTTCTCCGTAACATATATCCCTGGCACAAAGAATGTTAAAGCGGATGCTTTATCTTGTAGGTTCTCTCCAGCAGTTAATACTGAGAAGGAGGAATGTATTTTGCAGAGAGGGGTGGTGGTAGCAGCATTGGGTTCTGAGTTGGAGAATGACATCCTAGAAGCACAGAATTCTGCAGCAACAAACACCACTCCGTATGGTAAATTATTTGTGCTCAAAGCCTTGAGGAGAGCTTTGTTTGCTGAACATCATGAGTCTCGGTTGGTGGGTCATCCTGGGATTTTGGAAACTAGAAAGTCAATCGGTCAAAGTTTCTGGTGGCCAGGGTGGCATAGAGAAATCATCAAGTGCGTGTGTCAGTGTACGGTGTGCGCTAGGTCGAAGGCCTCTCATGCCCCAGCTGCAGGATTGCTGTGCCCTTTGGAGGTTCCTAGCTCGCCATGAACGCATCTTGCTATGGATTTTATCACCGATCTTTTTCTGTCATCAGGGTTGGTGTGGACCGGTCTAGTAAGATGTGTCATCTGGTCCCGTTCAATAAATTGCCCTGCGCCAAGACTCTATTAAGGCATTTGTGAAAGAGATTGTCAGGCTCCATGGTGTTCCCACGGACATTGTTTCCGACAGAGGACCACAGTTTGTGGCTCACTTCTGGCGTGCTTTTTGTGACAGATTAAAGGTTCATTTGTCATTTTCATCAGGTTATCATCCGGAGTCCAATGGACAGACCAAAAGGAAGAACCAGGACGTTGAGCAGTTTTGAGATGTTTTGTAGCAGACAATCAGGAGATGTGGTCAGAATATCTACCACTAGCCGAGTTTGCTCTTAATAATCATACGTCTGCCTCGGCTGGGTGTTCTCCTTTTTTTTGCTGTACAGGGAGACATCCATCTTTCGGTCCATTTTCAAAGATTGGGGCGGCTTTGCCTGAGGAGGAGAGTTTTTCTGGAAGTTTGGAAAGGGTTTGGACCAATGTACGCCATAATCTGAAAGAGGCGAATAGGAGGTTTAAGAAATATTTTGACAGGAAAAGAAGGGAGGCGTTGTTCTCAGTTGTGGACATTGGGTGGTTGTCCTCTAGGAATCTGCGTTTGAAGATCCCTTCTAAAAAACTGGGGCCTAAATTTGTAGGACCCTTCAAAGTGGTTCAGGTTGTCAACTCTGCAGCTGTGAGATTAGACATCCCTCGTCCTGGAGAATTAATTCGGTTTTTCATGTATCTTTACTGAAGAAGGTTGACACGCCAGATAAGGAGGCAATGCCGACTGTTCCTCCAATTGATGAGGATGGCGAGTTTGAGATTTCTCACATATTGGATTCCAGGTGGCACAGAGGAAGGTTGCAGTATCTCGTGTCCTGGAAGGGTTTCGGTCCCAAGGAAAATTCCTGGGTGAAACTGAGGATGTCTCGGCCTCAAGGCTGATTAAGGCTTTTCACAGGAGATTTCCGAATAAGGCTCGGCCAAGAGGATCTGGAGGATCCTCGTAAAAGGGGAGGTACTGTTAGAATCTATTCAGTTTGTCCATCCGCCATCTTGTCGTGGTTTCTGGCCGCTGGCCTTTTTCCCCTGGTGCTGGGCTTGTCGTTGGTCAGGTGATTGTGTCACCCTTTATTACCCTGCACCTGCCTCCCAGTCCTTGCTGGACATCAGTGTTAATCTGCTTGAGTTCTGGCTAGGAGCCTTTATAGCTTTGTGTTATACTTTTTGCAGTTCTGGAAACTTTAGTTCTGCTTGCTTAGTTTTTTTGTTTTTTCCTTTTGTTTCTGCAGCTTCCTCTGTTTCCCTGCTAGAAGGTTGCCAGTGTTTTGTTCCCAGTCCCTAGATCTTTCAGGGATCCCCTTCCCCCACCTTCAGGTCTTTGCTTGAGTCTAGACTAGGATTGTAGGTTGGTCTATTCGCAAGGAATAGGTCGCCCGCTCCATCGTAGGGATCGAGTCTAGTCATAGTGCAGGGTCAGATTCAGCAGACCTGTAACAGAGGTGAGCTGTGACACCTCTTGTAAATCTATCTATCTACAGTGGGGTAAATAAGTATTTCATACACTGCCAATTTTGCAAATTTTCCCACCTACAAAGAATAGAGAGGTCTGCAATTTTTATCGTAGGTACTCTTCAACTGTGAGAGACAGAATCTAAAAATAAAAACTAGAAAATCACATTGTATGATTTTTACATAATTAATTTGCTTTTTATTGCATGAAATAAGTATTTGATATAATAGAGAACAGAACTTAATATTTGGTTCAGAAACCTTTGTTTGCAATTACAGAGGTCAGACGTCTCCTGTAGTTCTTCACCAAGTTTGCACACACTGCAGCAGTTATTGTGGCCCACTCCTCCATACAGATCTTCTCCATATCTTTCAGGTTTCGGGGCTCTCACTATGCAACATTGAGTTTCAGCTCCCTTGAAAGATTTTTTTTATTGGGTTCAGGTCTGAAGACTGGCTAGGCCTCTCCAGAACCTTACGGAGCCACTCCTTAGTTGCCCAGGCTGTGTGTTTCGGCTCATTGTCATGCTGGTAGAACCAGCAACGACCCATCTTCAATGCTCTTACTGAGGGAAGGAGGTTATAGGCCAAAATCTCATGATACATGACCCCATCCATCCTCCCTTTAATATCGTGCATTCATCCTGTCCCATTTCCAGAAAAGCACCCCCAAAGTATGATGCATCCCCCACCATGCTTCATGGTTGGGACACTGTTTTTCTGGTTTTGCTGATCCTTCTTCTTCTTCCAAACGAGTGGAGTTGACACCAAAAATTATATTTTGGTCTCATCTCACCACATGACCTTCTCCCATGCCTCCTCTGGATCATCCAGATGGCCATTGGCAAAATTCAATCGGGTCTGGACATGTTCTGGCGTGAGCAGGGAGACCTTACGTGCCCTGCAGAATTTTAATCCATAATGGCGTAGTGTGTTACTAATGGTAATGTTTCAGACTGTGGTCCCAGCTCTCTTCAGGTCATTGACCAGATCTTCCCGTGTAGTGTTGGGCTGACCCCTGACCTTTTTCAGAATCATCCTTACCCCACGAGATGAGATCTTGCATGGAGCCCGAGACCGAGGAAGATTGACAGTCATCTTGTGTTTCCTCCATTTTCTAATAACTGTGCCATCAGTTGTTGCCTTCTCACCAAGCTGCTTGCTTATTGTCCTGTAGCCCATCTCAGCCTTGTGCAGGTCTACAATTTTGTCCTTGGTGTCCTTAGACAGCTCTTTGGTCTTGGCCATGGTGGGGAGGTTGGAGTGTGATTGGTTGTGTGGACAGGAGTCTTTTATACTGATAACGAGGTCAAACAGGTGCAATTAATGCAAGTAATGAGTGCAGAGTAGGAGGCTTCTTAAAGAAAAACTAACAGGACTGTGGGAGGCAGAATTCTTGCTGGTTGATGGGTGATCATATACTTATTTGATGCAATAAAATGTAATTGAATTATTTAAAAATCATACAATGTGATTTTGTAGTTTTTATTTTTAGATTCTGTCTCTCACAGTTGAAGTGTACCTACGATAAAAATACAGACATCTCCATTCTTTGTAGGTGCAAAATCGGCAGTGTATCAAATACTTATTTTCCCCGCTGTATAGATACACACCACAGTCAATCAATCATAAAAGTAGGAACCCGTCATATATGCAAGACCACCCACCCCAGTGTGCAATGGCCTCTCTGGGATTTTAAAACAAGTCCGACACTTGAGCAATCCTATAAAAGTAATATTCTCAATATGTGTGGACCTGTTATTGAAAAGAGACCTTCATGTTCCCATAACTCAGCAGTCAGTAAATCTGCGAGGCTGTGCGCTACAGTCCATGTTCTCCATCATCTGAAGAAAATAATAACATCTCCAGGAACAAGGGGGCAATTCCACCGAAATATTCAATTTATGACTCTCTACAATATGCAATGTTCTAGTCTCTTCTTATGCAGATAAGGGGACTTTAAATGGAATCGATCAGCAGGTTTTCTATGTAATCTGAGATCCGCATAATGTAGGGGCAGAGAGCCTGATTTCAGCGATGTATCACTTACTAGATTGTGTGTTGCTGTTACAATATAATCAGTGTTTTACCAGCAGGAACTAATCACTACAGGACTAGGTGTCTGGTGCCTCCTAGTCAACTTGCTCTTTGTAATCTGCCCCTAATGCTGATTGGTGTTTTCTGTTAATGTACACACAAAGCAGCCAATCAGTGTTGTGGGTAGGGTTATACAGGACTCTCAACTCTGCTAGATCTGCAGCAGAAAAATCTGATTTATCAAGATGATAACAAGCAGCCCAGCAAGTGACACACCACTGGAATCAGGGTTTCTGTCCCTACATTATGCTGCTCTCAGATTACATAGCAAAAACTTGGTGACAGATTTGCTTTGAAATGTAACCCCTGTCTGTGCACACGAAGAGCTCTTTGCCTGACCATTATAATCTGCATTTTCTCCAGTTTTTCGCTCTACAGTCCCTATCTATAATTTGCAAATCAAAAAAGAGGAAATACACAGAAAAGATCAATTGCACTTTCCAAATTTTAACAATATAAATCTTTATTATGTAGCGAGCACAAATCTGCGTTGCACTGCTCTTCGTCATTGACTATTACTTGACATCACTTTAGGGGCGGTGACTACTTGTATCCGCTACAGATATAATTATATTCACATATTTTAAATATTTTAAAAGTGCATGAGCACAACTTTCCTCTTTTTGTATTTTGGTTAGTACTCCATTACTATACAGGTGTTGCCCGCTCCATTGGGATTTTTTGTTATCTTTAATATGCAATCCACTTTGAGATGGTGGGAAGAGACCACAACACAACTCAACACACAGAGGTGGATGCCTGTTGTTCATCACTTTTTTTTAAATGGACTTTGTGCTGAGCTTTCTAAAAGTCTTTTATTTCACTTCAGAGCTGGATTCACATCTGCAATGCTCAGTACTGCTGTATAATGTCCTCCATGCTGCTACTGCTTCTCTATGTGTACTAGAAGAGCACAGAATGACTATGCAAACCAAGTATAGGTACTCTGTCGTGGCCATACATTTAAGTGCCCCTTCCCACCTGCTTGTTTTCCCTCTATCTGCACCCCCTCGTCTTTGATTGACAACTCTGGCTTCATAGAACCAGAGAAGAGCAGAAATAGATGGAAAACAAGCAAGTGGGAAGGTGCACTTAAATATTTGGCATACACCATGGTGCATCATTCTTTGTTTGAAGACTCATTCTGTGCTGAAAAGTCTCTTTAAGCAAATGGAGAGATGCAGCTGCAGCAGCATGGAAGACATTATACAGAAGTACTGAGCAGTGTAGATGTGAATCCACTCTGGAGTGATAAAAGACTTGCTAGAAAGCTCAACAAGATTTTTTCACCATCTTCCTCCGCCTGTTTTCTCAATCTGCTCCTCCCCTCTCCGTAGAGTATTAATGTCTTTGTAACCTGACACATGACTGTGTTGGTAGTCCACAGCAATTCTCAGCTGTTCTGTTTTTTTTTTTGTATCGGTGGGGGTGTTTAGAGTGGACAAGAATAATTGTCTCATAAGTGGGGAAGGATGCAGATTTCTCTGATAAGGTATATTGCAAAGTTTCTTATATTAGTTTGCAAAGTTTGTTGAAAGTACAGTTCCCATATAAGTCCCCAACAAATTTAGGTCTACCTCTGCACTCCCTATAGATACACCTTTGCTACTGCCCAGAGGGTCGTAATTTTGCAATCATGAGTCATAGTTGGATGATCTCTGGTTGCGAATTTCATACTTAATTGTGAATAGTTTATAAGAGTTTGTGACAGAAGTGCCTCGGAACAAAGGTGGCAGAACACACATCTATTATGTATTATGTGCCGCTGGTGTCAGGGAGAGCAGCTGCAGGCATTTCATTTCCTGCAGCTGCTCTCCCCTCCAGAACTTTTAGGCAGTGTTCACATGTAACACAAATGCTGCATTTTCTTTGCATGCTTTTTGCAGTTGTCTGCACCATAATATGCAATAAGAATGTTCTCTGATTATTGCATCTTGCTGCTTTTTATGCGTTTTCCTCCTTATTTGATGCGTTTTTAGTGCAGATTTGGAGCAATTTTTTTAATGCACTTTTCATTCTCCGCTTAAAAATGCTATTTTTACTTGCATTTTTTTCTAGCTCCATACAGAAGCTTATAGAGAAAAAATGCAACAAAAAAGAGCAATTCTACGCATTCATTAAACACACAGAGGTTGTATGAAATCACATCCACTTTGCATGGATTATTATCCTCAGTGGATTTTCTGCTTAAAAAAGTGTAATATTTATGCAATGTATGAACACGGTTTAAGGCTTTACTCCCGGTGGATAACGATCCGCCCATATCAGGTGATATACACACAGGTGCATGGTTCCTTACATTGTGCCTTGTCCCATCACATGGCCAGGACAGATCGTGATCCGCTGGGAGTAAAACCTAAAAGGATCTTGAAAACTGAAAAATTGATCCAAAAATATATATTTGAAACATTTGTAAAATTTTGGAAAAATAACATGAAATTTGCTAAAATGTTGATGCTTTTTCTTTTTTAAGGACTCCCTTGGGTCTGACTCTTACCTGGGTCTTCCATGACACTAGTGATGAAGCAGTGACAATTCCCGCCACCAATACGAGGACCCCAAATAATCCGAGCAGCGGCCAGGCGAATCTGCCACTGACGTCTCCATCTCTCTGACAGTCCATGACACCTGGTTGAGAGGTTCCAGCTCGGTGCACAATTTGGGACTGGTCTCTGGTTCCTCTATGAGCAGGTTTGCAGCTGAACCCTGGCTAGATAAGTTGCATAATTCCCTCTTGTGTCCTGCAGATTGTTTATTCTTGCATTTCTCCTATTTCCTCTGCTAATCCCCTAATGTTGTGTCTCTTCGTTGGGTTGTCTTCTTCCCTTTCCTGTAGGTTCAGATGATTCTATCTAGACATGGGACAGTACAGGGCACTGCCTGGAGTTCCTGCCTCATCATCCTCTCTCTAAGTTTTCCTGTAAGTCCTTTCTTTCTCCTACTTTCCTTAAAGTCCCGGCTGGGAGTCAGAGCTGCCAACTATCCTAATTGAAGCCAAATGTTCTCATCTTTCACAGGCAATAGAGGGTTTGGTCTGGGACCGAGTTGGGGCGAGAGTGGGGGATCAGGAGCTGTACAGTCTACTTCCAGCCGACTGGCTCTGTAACAGGAGGAATAAATCTGCTCTTGACAGTTCACTGTATAGAGACCCAGAAATGGTAAAAAAAAAAACCCTCAGACGATGAAAAGTGACGGATACATGACTTATGTAATCTACCACGTGTGATACATAGTTGCACGTTAGATGCTTAGATACTTGTGTCTAACATATTATTATTGTTGCCAACTTTTAATAATTTGATGCATAGGTGGCGTCTGGATAAACAGCACTGGAAGACCCCCAAACATATTCTAAACTTTTCTAGAATAGTATCATGAAAGAATGTAACAAAGGGAACTTTTTGTTTTGCTAAATACATGCATTTTGTGCTAGAAATTAGTTTTGCAATTGTGTTTCATTAAAAATTTTGCACCGTTTGGTTTTTACAGGTTCTTTTCTTTTTCTGCATATGGTTGGCTGTAGAATGAGTCAAGTTAGAGTCCTTCAGTGAGCTTGTTCTGAAAGGGAGTTGTAAAGAGAATCTGTCAGTAGAATCAACACTCCTGAGCCGTCTATATGGGCATGTAGGTCATAGGAAGCTGAATAAAATGATACCTTGATATCTGCGATCCAATGTCTTATTCCAGAGAAATCCACGGTTTTCTTAATATGTAAACATGCTGTTAAGATCTATGGGCCGGACATAGATCTCGCTGAGAATCTGCCTCCAAGCTTATTATAAATGAAAGGGAGAGTTACCAGTGTGAGACATGTAGATCCGGAGAGCGGACTGTCAGTTATTACATGTCTCACACTGAGCTGATATACGATCACAAAGTTCAGCACAACTTTCAGGTGGTGATAATTCAGATTATAGAAGCTGAGAAAAGGACATGAAGTGGCTTGTAAAAGTTTTGCCACCACTAGTCAAAATTACTGCTATTGTGAACAGTAATGAATTGATGAAATGATCTCTAAATGGCCTAAAGTTAAAGATGACACATTTCCTTTGTATTTTAGAGCAAAAACTATATATATCGTAATTTTTTTATAAGAAGATATCAAAGCGTTTTCAAGTTTCCCTTTCCTCAGTTTAGAATTGTAATTAAGAAATAATTCCAGTTAACAGGAACAGTGGAGGTCAAGATAAAGTCTGGAAGACCAAGAAAATTTTCAGTGAGAGCTGATCGTAAGATTGGCAGAAAGACAAATCAGAACCCCCACCTGACTGCAAAATCCTTCATAAAGATTTAGCAGACTCTGGAATTGTGGTGCATTGTTCTACTAGTCAGATACACCTGCACAAAAATGTCCTTCATGGAAGAGTCATCAGAAGAAAACCTCTCCTGCGTCCTCATCATAAAATTCAGTATCAGAAGTATGCAAAAGAATATCTAAACAAGCCGGATGCATTTTGGAAACAAGTCCTGTGAACTGATGAGGTTGAAATAGAACTCTTTGGTCACAATGATCAAACGTATGTGTGGAGGAAAAAAAGGGCACAGACTTTCAGAAAAGGAACATCTCGCCAAATATTAAAGAGGTTGTCCACTACTAGGACAACACCTTAAACTAAATGTTTGGCCCCGATAAAATAATAAAGCCTATATTCAGCTCTAGTGCCGGCGCCGTTCCCACGGTGTTGGCACTCGCTCCCCCCAGGGCTGTGATTCGGTGTTGTGGCACATGACGCCAGCACCCATTCAGCGCTGGTGACACTGTCTCAGCCTTTGGATAAACTGAACATGAAGAGGAAGTCTTGGCTGCAGCTGATTCCTGACCATTCATGTGTAAGGGCTTTTCATCCTTGGAAGAAGCTCACTTACAGTTTTGCGTTAGATCACTGCCATGACTAAAGAATGGGATCTGATCCTCCTACCAAGTTCAACTTCTCCCAACCATCCAGGAGCAAGGAGGTCATAAGAACTTATATCTTTACAGCTCGATGAAGACCATGTCAAAAGGTAAAAGTGATAACCAACTGGCTCGGTGAAATAAAAATTGAAATTTTGGATCCATGGTCAGAAATCTTCCCAGATCTCAATCCTATTTAGAACCTGTGGTCAATCCTCAAAAAGTGGGAGGACAAATAAAAAAACATATTGTAGTAAACTCCAATCACTGATTAGACAAAAATGGATCTTCAGTCAGGATTTGGTCCAGATGCTGATATCCAGCTGCCAAAGCGAAGGGCAGAAGATATAATTTGGCCCAGATGCTGATATCCAGCTGGCAAGGCGAAGGGCAGAAGTAGGATTTGTCCCAGATGCTGATATCCTGCTGCCAAGGTGAAAGGCAGAAGAAGAATTTGGCCCAGATGGTGATATCCAGCTGCCAAGGCGAAGTACAGAGGCCTGTAAACATAAGGGACAACTCTGTAAATATTGAGTCTTTCCATTCCATAAACCATGAATTTGTCAATAAAAGTTTAAAAACCTGATATGCTAATACTACTATTTCAGTAACCAAAGATACATCTAACAAAAAGATCTAAAAACACTGTAACAGCAAACTTTGCCAAAAAAAAAAAAAGAAATTGTGTCGTTTTCAAAACTTTTAGCCACTGCTGTATATTATCTGTGATGTTACATAGGACTGCAGGTGGCATTGCTACATTTCCACAATGGGTAATGTGCCTTTAATTTTGGTTATCATTGCTTATATTTTATAGACAAATAAGGGGCATAGAAATGGGTGTCGTCTGCAAATTTTTTTTTTGCTGCATTGCTAAATCTCTGCGAAGGCAATTTTCAAAGGTTGGCAAGTAGAATACATTGTAGATGCATATAATGTATGTTTTATAGCCGCCCCAAACTGTAGTTGTATATAATAGAGTCGTCATCATACATTCTCCCGATTCCTGTATTACTGGAAAGGATACAGTGCCTTTTTCATTCTTGAGGATTAATATTTGTGCAGAGCTGAAACCCAAATCCTTATGTAACCGGGCACAGGACTGGCGAGGGCATAAAGTGGAACTTCTTATTCATTAACTAAATATTAGTACCGCGGCAAAGGGGCAGCTGAGGCTAAACTCTGTGCTAGTTGTTATGGCAGTCACCCAAGCAGTCAGGTCAACTTCTTTCAGGCACAGAACAATCACAGACTATAGATTACTCTTACATGATTTGTGTTTCATGAGCTGGCACCATTAAGGGCAGTGTAAAAAAAAAAGGGCATAATGAATCCGACCTGATAGGTCTAAATACAGGACGGTGCAAAAAATTTAGGCAGATGTGGAAATAATGCTGCAGAGTACGAATTCTTCCAAATAAAGAATTGTTAAAAGTTTAATTTTATCAATTAGCAAAGTGAATGAACAAAAGAAAAATCTAAATCAAATCAATATATGGTGTAACCGCCCTTTGCCTTCACAACATCATCAGTTCTTCTAGACACATTTGTGCAAAGTCATAGATTTTGTAGGATTATAGTCTGGAGCATGAGTAACCAATTATACCAAACAGGTGATAATAATCATTTTCATATTAAGGTTGAAGCACAGGCACTGAAACAGAAACAGGAGTGCAGGAGGCTTACAACTTGGTTAGTAACAGCCAAACTCTGCTACAAAGGTGAGGTTGTGGAAGACAGTTTTCAAGTAATGGGTCAAACACCACGGCTGACTGAGCACATCGAGATGACACAAGGTAGTTATACTGCATCAGCAAGGTCTCTCCAAGGCAAAGATTTCAAAGCAAACTGGGGGCTTAAAGATGTGCTTTTCAAATTGTTTTGAAAAAGCACCAACAAATGGTCAACATAGAGGACGATAGACGCAGTGATCGGCCAAGGAAACTTAGTGCAGCAAATGAAAAACACATCATGTTTTCTTTCCCTCAATATTGGAAGATGTCCAGCAGTGCCATCAGCTCAGAACTGGCAGAAACCAGTGGGAGCTAGCTACACTCATCTACTATTCGGAGAAGTGGGGCCAGAAGTGGTCTTCATGGAAGAATTACAGCCAAAAAGCCATACCCTCAACTTGGACACAAGGTCAAGAGTCTCAACCATGCACAAAAAATAGGAAATGAGGTGCAGATCAATGGCAGCAGACTCTCTGGACTGATGAGTCAAAGTGTAAAATATTTGCTTATAACAGAAGGTAGTTTGAAGATGAAGGGCTGGAGAGCGGCACAATAATGAGGGTCTACGGGAACAGAGAAGCACGGTGTAGGGTCCTGCATGTTTTGAACTGTATTTATGCAAATGCATTTTGGTATTTTGCCAAGATTAATGGTGTCCTCATTGGTGAGAAATACATACAGATCATTATCCATCATGTAATACCATCCATGAGCTTCCAAATTAATTCTACAACCATAAATCAACCCCAAACACAAAGGAAATGTCATTAAGAACTATCTACAGAGTAAAAAAGAATGAGGAGTCCTGGAAGTTATGATCTGATTTACACCAGCCACATCTACAGAAGATCTGTGGTTAGTTCTCCAAGATATTTGGGACATCTTCCTTCAAAAAACTGATAAAGGTGTAGAACAGTCAGGTCACATCTAATCGTGATGTGATTTAGATTTCTTTTTTGTTCATTCCCTTTACATTTCGGTAATTGATAAAAGCAAACTATTAACATTTCTATTTGTGAAATCATTCTTACATTAAGCCTTATTTTCCACACCTGCTTAAAACGTTTGCACAGTCCTGTAAATCATATTATCCCCTGACAGCATTTGTCAGATAGAAAAAAAGATTGGCATTATATGTGACCCCCATCCCATTCAGAAATAAGACGCTGCTAGAGGGCAGCTTGTTCCCCTCCCCCATCCAAACACGCCTTCATTCTTCCAATCCGTAATTTAATCCCAAATCTGGAGCCAAATTAAATTTAGAACTTGGATCCTTCCAGACCGACCTGTCCAGCTATGGAAGATTAGGATAATTTCTTCCATTATATTAAAAAACTGCTAAATTGTGTCATCCTAGAGGAAAGTAGAGCAGGGAGGTGGGAGCCGGACTTCTCTACACTTAAGCGTTGGTGGCATTATAAAAAAAAGTCTTTCCAAGCTGTCAGTGTTCTTCTATTAACACTTCAATTTTAGGCTCCATGAGAGGTTGCTGGATGTGATTCAGTCCTTGGACTCCTGTGCAATAAATCATACAGAATCAAGTACGTAAGTTTCCAAAATTAGAAAAACATGACTGCTTTTTCACACACCTGTGGAATCGCAGTACAGCTCCATTGAAGTGAATAGAGTTTCCTGCAATACCACAAACAACCAGTGGACAGGTGTGGCGCTGTCTTTGGTAAAAAGCAAATATAGAGATGTAATACTGAAGGATTATGGATTCTAAGGTAATTGGCCGCTACGTATGTAATGTCGGTGAAGTAAATTAATGGTGTAGCAAAATGGACAATAAACGCACCTCAGTGCTTCTGAATCCCTACCACTTTTATATTTATATATATTGTTTTTTTTTTACATTCTTATTTGTGTATATAATATACAAATATATTATATATAATAATAATTATATATATTGTTTATTTTTATTTGTATATATAATATACAAATATATACACAAATAAATATTTTATATTACGGTATATATTATTATTTATTCATATAGCGCCATTAATTCCATGGTGCTGTACATGAGAAGGGGTTACATACAAAGTTATAGATATCGTTTACAGTAAACAAATTTACAATGACAGACTGGTACAGAGGGGAGAGGACCCTGTCCTTGCGGACTTACATTCTATGGGATAATGGGGAAGAAACAGAAGGTCGGGGGTGCGGCACCTCTGGTGGTGGCGGCGTGGTGGCAGCTCTGGTGGTGGCGGCGTGGCAGCAGCTCTGGTGGTGGCGGCAGCTAGGGTGGTGGTGGCGAGGCGGCAGCTCGGGTGGTAGCGGCGAGGCGGAAGCTCGGATGGTGGCGGCGAGGCAAATGGTTATTGCAGGCTGTAGGCTTTCCTGAAGAAATGGGTTTTCAGGTTCCGTCTGAAGGATCCAAGCTTGGGTGGTGGATAATCGTACATGTTGAGGCATGGAATTCCAGAGGATGGGGGATATTCGGAAGAATATTATATATTGTATATATAAATATTTTTCTATTTGTATATATATATATATATATATATATATATTTATTTATTATATATAAAAAAGAAGCAAAACATTCTAAGAGAAACTAAACACAATATATGGATAATTGTGAACATTTTACCTATTATTTATCAAAACTGTTTCTCAGCACTTAACAGCAACTAAATAAAAAGGGGAGAGAAAGGTGAACTCGCTTCTCGCTTATTATTGGTCAACATTAAAAATAGGTGATGTTCTGGTCGAGATGTTGGTAACACATTTTGCCTCATGTGGTCAAGAACAAATTGTCAGATATCGACAAGAAAACAAAGAATCAAGGACGTTTGATTCTAAAAATGCGATGTGTATGTTACAAATTTTGATTTGTTTATCCAATGTGTCCACTAGAATTGCTCTTTTTTTCTTTTCAAATTTTGTTCTATTTTTTTTTTGTAATAAAATAGAAAAATAATTAAACTACATAGTTCCCAGCAGTCCCGAATTTGCCAGAAATGTTGGAAATGTCCATACGTATACAAAACAACCAGGGAAAATTAGAAGATGTCTGATGGCAAAACTGGGCTTCAACATCCCAACTTTACCAATTGTATGAAAACTTAAAAAAAAAACAACAACTTATTTTGGACTAATTCAAATGCTGGTAATGAGGCCAGGGGCGTACATACAGTCATGGCCAAAAGTTTTGAGAATGACACAAATATTAATCTTTACAAAGTCTACTGCTTCACTTTTTCTAATGGCAATTTGCATATACTCCAGAATGTTATAAAGAGTGATCAGCTTAACAGCAATTACTTGCAAAGTCAATATTTGGCTAGAAAATGAACTTTATCCCCCAAAACACATTTCAACATCAATGCAGCCCTGCCTTAAAAGGACCAGCTAACCTCTTTTCAGTGATTGCTCCATTAACACAGGTGTGGGTGTTGATGAGGACATGGCTGGAGATCAATCTGTCATGATTAAGTAAGAATGACACCACTGGACACTTTAAAAGGAGGCTGGTGCTTATCATCATTGTTTCTCTTCTGTTAACCATGGTTATCTCTAAAGAAACACGTTCAGTCATCATTGCAATGCACAAAAATGGCCTAACAGGGAAGAGTATCGCAGCTAGAAAGATTGCACCTCAGTCAACAATCTATCGCATCATCAAGAACTTCAAGGAGAGAGGTTCCATTGTTGCCAAAAAGGCTTCACGGCACCCAAGAAAGACCAGCAAGCGCCAGGACGTCTCTTAAAAGTGTTTCAGCTGCGGAATCGGGCTACCAGCAGTGCAGAGCTTGCTCAGGAATGGCAGCAGGCAGGTGTGAGTGCATCTGCACGCACTGTGAGGAGGAGACTCTTGGAGCAAGGCCTGGTCTCAAGGAGGGCAGCAAAGAAGTCACTTCTCTCCAGAAAAAACATCATGGACAGACTGATATTCTGCAAAAGGTACAGGCAGTGGACTGCTGAGGACTGGGGTAAAGTTATTTTCTCTGATGAATCCCCTTTTCGATTGTTTGGGACATCAGGAAAACGCCTCATTCGGAGAAGACAAGGTGAGCGCTACCACCAGTCTTGTCTCATGCCAACTGTTAAGCATCCTGAAACCATTAATGTGTGGGGTTGCTTCTCAGCCAAGGGAATCGGCTCTCTCACAGTCTTGCCTAAAAACAAAGCCATGAATAAAGAATGGTACCAGAATGTCCTCCAAGAGCAACTTCTCCCAACCCTCCAAGAGCAGTTTGGCGATCAACAATGCCTTTTCCAGCATGATGGAGCACCTTGCCATAAAGCAAAGGTGATAATTAAATGGCTCAGGGAACAAAACATAGAGATTTTGGGTCCATGGCCTGGAAACTCCCCAGATCTTAATCCCATTGAGAACTTGTGGTCAATCATCAAGAGACGGGTGGACAAACAAAAACCTAAAAATTCTGACAAAATGAAAGCATTGATTGTGCAAGAATGGACTGCTATCAGTCAGGATTTGGTCCAGAAGTTGATTGAGAGCATGCCAGGGAGAATTGCAGAGGTCCTGAAGAAGAAGGGTCAACACTGCAAATATTGACTTGCTGCATTAACTCATTCTAACTGTCAATATAAGCTTTTGTTACTCATATGTTTGCAATTATTGTATTTCTGTCTGTGATAAAAACATCTGTCAAACACACATAAAAACCAGAGGGCAGCAGATCATGTGAAAATATAATATTTGTGTCATTCTCAAAACTTTTGGCCATGACTGTAGATAGATATCATGGGGCTCCATAGCAGAAGTTCCAATTGCACAACACCCCCTACCCCCAAGAGAAAAAAAACAAAAATAGTCGGCGGGGTCACAGAAAACCATATTTCAAGACTTTGCAGCCCTTCCAAGTAATTTTCCTCCCGTTGAAGCCCCTAGGTTACCCTTTCATTGCCCCCATAAAGAATGTTGCCAACAATAGTATCCCCTGATTCACAGTAAGATACCCCCCACAGTGAATTCTTCCACAGTACCCTCCACACACACACACAGTATGATGACTCCACTGTTCCCCCTCCCCTGGAAAAGTATGTAGACCCCAATACAGTATGATGCCCCAACTGTGATCACCACTCATACCTCCATACTGTATAATGGGCCTCAATACAGTATAATGCCCCCCACCCCTTCACTCATTATGATGGCCCCAACACAACTATCCACACTGTATAAGGGCTCCCAGCCCTAAAAACAGAATACTGGCCCCTACTCAGCCCTCTACTCATTAGGATGAACCCCACAAAAACTTTCACACTGTATAATTGCTTGCATACAGTGTGAAAGGCCTCATATAGCCCTCCAAACAGTATAATGGTCCCCAAATAGCTCTCTGAACAGTATAATGTCCCCCTTCCCACATAGACTTGCAAACTGTATAATTACACCCCCACATAGACCTGCAAACAGTATAATGGCCCCCACATATATCTGTGAACAGAATCATGACCCCCACATAGACCTGCAAACAGTATAACTGGCCCTTCACATAGACCTTCAAACAGTATAATGGGCCCCAGATAGACCTCCATACAGTATAATGGGCCCCACATATTCCTCCATACAGTATAAAGAGCCCCACATATTCCTCCATACAGTATAAAGAGCCCCGCATAGTCCTCCATACAGTATAAAGGGCCCCACATAGACCTCTATAAAGTATTATGGGCCCCATATAGTCCTCCATAGAGTATTATGGGCCCCATATAGTCCTCCTTACAGTAATATGGGCCCCATATAGTTTTCCATATGTTATTATGGGACCCACATTAAAAATAAATACTAACCTCTCCCCGTTCTTCGCCTCTGCAGCGCATCTTCTGACCCTTTGTACTGCTCATCACAGAGGACACGCTGTAGTGCTGTCATCACCCCTTCTACGCTGAGACGTCACAGAGCTCAGATGCTGATGGGAGACAGAATCAGCTGACTGCTACCTCTCCCATCATTATTCTCAACTGTATCAGCATCCAGGACCAGGATGCCGATACAGTTGAAAGTTTGATGCCTGTCGTGAGGGCACAGTGCCAGCACTGGCACCAGCCCCTCCATCTCATAGGCCCCATAGCAGTTGCGTGGTTCGCTGCCATTGACAAAACACCACTCAATGATGCTACATTTAAGGGATTGTCCAGTGAAGCTAAATTATCGCTTACACACAAAATTGATTGGCAGGGGTCTGAAAGCTGGGAACCGCACGCATCGGGCACTTTTATCTCTGTTAGTATGAAGCGGCAGTGCGTATGCCCAACTATTGTGGTGGAGCATGTGCACTGCACATCTATTCTATTAGGAATAAAAGATCCCCATACTGCCAATCGGTGCGGCTCTTAGTGGCCTGACCCCCAGCAATCAGTATGTTATCACCTATCTTCACTAGCACAAGATCATAGGAACCTTACCCACCTTGACAGTCTTTACATGGAGAGGAGGAAAACTTGTGCTAGGACGCATATATAAGGGTTGTACCAAAGGTATATATATATCTATATATAGATATCTATATATCTCTCTCTATATATATATATTTATAGAGAAAGAGAGAGATATATAGATATATATATATATATATATTTATATAGTGGATGTAGGTGTTGGAGTTGCACCAAGATCCTGAAGCCTAGGGGGGCTATAAGGTACTCTACATAAGAAGACCAATAGAATTAATAACCTGTGATACTTGGCGGCCCTGGAGTTTAGGGGGTCAATAGTCTCCTCTGCTGCATGAGAATAACCCTGTCTGATCACTAGCACATGGTGTGTGCGGTCTTATTACAGATTTTGCATTGGTGCTCAGGAGTTTCTAATGGCCTTTACTGATATTTTTTATTTCCCGAATATGTTATTTAATATTAAAAAAAATATATTAATACTTTTTAATTGTTTTGCGGACGTGTTCATTGAACATATGCAGAATCACCGCATCGCATACATAGACCGGGTTATTTACCTTGCGGAGACTGAGCGTCTCCGCAAGGTAAACAGACATGCTGCGTTATAAAAAGACACGCTGCATGTCTGGTTTCGAGGGTGTGTCACCCGCGTATTAGGACGCATAGTGGAGACGGGATTTCTTCAAATCCCCTCCACTATGCTGTGACATCTGGACGCTGCGGATTAAGCGCTGCGGCTGTACGCAGCGTTCAATCCGCAGCTATTGCGGATATACTGTAATCCGGACCATGGAAACATACCCTTATACAGTAGTGGGAGAAGAGTCTTCCGCCCTTCAATTCTCCAGACAGAAGGAACTCTAGTGAGTTTTTTTTTCTCAGTCGCTGCAGTGCCAGTTACCAGAAGAAACAAAGCAAACAAGGTAATAATATGGAAGTGGAAATAGAAGGTTTGGTATACAGACTGGCCGGTTGTATCTATTAAAAAGGAATTCTGCGTAATGAATAGACAGTGTTTCCTATGTATCAGGAAATCCACTGTGCTGGCTGCTACTGTACCATGAATGAGCCTCTGTTCTCATGATCACTCTTTATCTAGTGCAATGCTATGTCCTATTCTGTCGGCTTGTGTTCCCATGTATGATCTGTGACCTCTGTATCTGTGCCTCGCTATACCAAATAAAAAAAAAAGAAAAATCTGGAGTTATTTTTTCTTTTTTTAAGCAGACCATAAAACGGATGTATATGCCTAAATTATGCTCAGTTCTCAATGTCTCCTTATTCCCAGAACCACCAACAAAACTATATCGGGGCCATGGGAGCAGGCACAACCTTCCTCTGATGCCTTAGGCTATGGTTCCACGGTCCGGAACCATAGCGCTTTTGACGGAGCGGAAATTCCGCTCCGTCTAAGCCCCGCCCCCTTTATGACGCGCGATCTTTCCGGAGGTGTTCAGGACACCTCCGGAACACCTCCGGAAAGAGCGCAGGGCTACATAGCCCTGTGTTAATTATGTTGCGGCGACGCACCGTCGCCGCAATACGCGAGGACATGCTGCGGTCTAAAAAGACGCGCCGCATGTCCGTTTACGCAGGTTTGCCACCTGCGTATTGTTACGCATAGTGGAGACGGGATTTCTTGAAATCCCCTCCACTATGCTGTAACATCTGGACGCTGCGTGTTTGGCGCTGCGCCAGCGCACAGCGCCAAACACGCAGCGTTTCCTGACCGTGGAAACTCACCCTTAGGCAGTGTAAAAGCTCCCATGTAATGAGAAAATGCACAAGTATCATACACTTGAATTGCCCATGGTGGATGGGTGCTCTATTTCAGAGTTTCTAGTGAGCATGAGAGCTTTGGGTTACGTATCTACCCATGGCTGTACCACAGTAACCAAATCTTAGTTCCTAGTCCCAAGCAGTTAATAAAATTTTATGAATCTTCATGCAAGTAAGTTATTGGTTAAGCAAAAAAAGAGCGACAATGCCTTTAAATTAATTAATTAATTAGGTGCCACTTTATTTTGCTGGTTCCCAGAAAACCTCATGCACATTTTCATGAATGCAAGACTCTTGCCTAAAGTGAGTGTCCTCCATTCAACATGCTCATTCTTTTTTTAGAAAGCAGGTGAATTCCAGCAAGATCCACAGGAAATCTTGATTGCTTAAAAAATAACTGTTATTCGTGTCATAAAATCAGAACAAATTATGTTCAATGCAAAAGAAGCACAACACACATGGCAGCATAATCCAATGCATTTCGACTCTAGGTCTTAATCATTCTTTTCTTTTTTTAGGTCTGTACCATTCATAAAGTAATATTTTAAGATAATTACCGTAAATAGTGGTCGCAGTCTGATAGCATTGCAGATCCCTTGCATAGCTTTGGTGTATTTTGGGATCATATCAATGAAAGAAATGGTTTGTTCAGCTTTATTCTCCTGCAGTCGGGTGAACAATGGTGTCAGGGGATCACTACGAGAGGTAGTCTTCTGCATAATGTATCTGATAAATAATGAATGTGATCCACTGCCCCCCCCTTTAATTAACCAATCTTAGAGCAGCTGAGTGTCCGAACATACCTCTACCCCAATGTAATATTGTTGATTGATAGCCTATACTTAAAGAGGAAGGAATCAATTCAGTGAGAATTTAATTCAAGTCAAATTTTTGGAAATTAGCTGAACGATTTGTGTGAATCACCATAAATACTGCCGCCATTTTACTCCAATGCAGAAGACTGCATAAGTCAGAGAAGGCTCACATGACAATGGGCACAATCCGGAGGGTTACCCATAACTCCTTGAAGCTATCACATCAGATGCTACAGCACAGAAAATCAGGAAAAACTGTCATAGCCTGTATAAAAGCCAAGGTAGGGAATGAAGCAGCAATTTTGCTTTGAATCCGGATAGGGAGAGGATGCCATAGCTTAGCCATAGAGATAAAGTCATAAACCATTAGAAAAATGCTACAAACAGTAATGTGTTTTACAAAGGCAGCAATGAAGATGAATAGTGTAGTAGTCTGAGAATATGAGAATCAATTGATAGAGTGAGCGAGAGGAGAGCTGTGATTGATCACATAGTGATCTAGTATAGCTGGCAGCTGTTCTGATGTATTTCAATTACACATTTTTATATTCCTAATGCAGAAGGAAGCAAGCCAACAATATTTCTTCAAGAAAAAAGAGAACAATTAAACTCAGGGTCTGCTAGAGAAAGTGTGCGTGTCACAGGCTGCTATTGAGTTTTTGCATTTCTTGTTCTGTTCTTTTGGGCAGGAAGGAATAATTGTGTTAAAAATGCAAAAGATAGTGAGGCTTTGTTAGCATGAAAAAGCATAAAAAGGGGTTGGATACAGTCCTAGGTGATTTCAGAGTGTTACACATGCATGTTTCCGGGCAAATGGAAGCTTTTCAATATTCAATAAACAAGCAATGGAAAAGTGATGCAAAAAGCTGGCAAAAAGTCTACTAAAAACCACATACTCAAAAAATCACATATGCAAATTAGAATTAAAAGTCAGAGTTTCATCAGTGTTTTGCTCAGTGTTAGTTTTTACCATCAGAGTTTCATCAGTTTTTCTCAGATGTAAAATAAAATCTGGAGGTTTCTCCTATCCAATAGTCCGTACACAACGAAGAGCACATTGATGGCATCCGAGTGCTGTCTGATTTTTTTCACGGATCCATACCCTTGCATTGGCGAGTTTAATCTGACACTTGGATCAATATCAGATGAGTCTCCACACTGTGAACAGCCCCATAGGTGCGAGTGAGCACCAGCCATGGAAAATAGGGAGAGTACTCGTCCGAGAAGAACTGACGTCTGGACAAACCCATAGGCTATGTGCGCACGTTGCGGATTTACTTGTGGAAATTTCTGCTCGGTTTCTGCCTCTCTTGACAGAAAACGCAGTTGAAATTCCGCGCTGTTTTGATCTGGATTTGACATCATAAAGATAAACAGTCGCACTCAAAATATCATATCTTAGTAAAGAAAAAGATTTATTTCAATCATAAAAAAGTGCAATAAATTCACCGCAATTAGGTCAAATGAAAAAGACAAAGGTCTGTAATGCTTCTTCCCCGGCGTCGATGCATGTCACATGGATGACATCAATGTGTGTTATGTGTATGCACGTGTGCTGGATGTTTTGTGGCCTGTGCTGACATTAAAAAAACGGACATGTCAGCGTGTTTTGCCCACAGACACATGGTCCGTGGAAACACACTGAAATGTGCACAGACCCATTCACTTGAATAGGCAAATAGCGCTCCGTTCCTCCCAAGTCTCTCCATATGGCAAAGTATTACTGTACTGTTATGATTTGGTAGCTGAGGAGGACAGGAGCAATATACCGCCAAAGCAGCAAGACATCAGAGAGGCTGGAACCTAATGGGTTGCAGATCTCTAAACTAACCGCACAACTAGAAGTAGCCATGGAGCGTACCTACGGTGATCCTATCTGTCTAGAAAGTAAAGTACAGGAGAGAAATTCTGTCTGCAACCCAGAAAAACCCTAATAAAAATGTCAGCACTTCTGATTACAAAAAACCTGAGACCACACGATCTCGACCACCTATATCAGATCTCTGGTGTGACACACAGCTACCCAGCAATAAAAAATATCAATGGAACAGAGAACAAGTGCAAATACAAAATGAGAACAGAGGGCAGCGCAAGCCCCCAAAGGGGACTCGGCTGAAGTCCAAGGCAAGACTGCAAAAAGCAAGGAAAATCCAACCACAGAAAAAAAAACAGAAAGTCACTTATCTGAATGATAGCAGGAAAGCAAGCTGGAATTCCAACAAAGACCTGGAAGCAACAATTGATTACTGGCGAGGATCAAGGGAGTTCAGCTCACTTATATCAGGCCAGTCAGCCCCACCTGACACCCATTCCTTAATTGGTTCAATACCCTCAGCAACCATCGGAGGTAGCCTCAGCTCCGAAGTCTCCAACACATTCACAACAGTACCCCCTCCTTGAGGAGGGGTCACCGAACCCTTACGTGCGCAACCAGGCCGATCAGGATGAGCTCGGTGATAGGCACAGACCAGTCTCCTAGCATGGATGTCCGAAGCAAACACCCAAGAATTGTCCTCCTGACCATAACCTCGCCACTTAACCAAATACTGGAGTTTCCACCTAGCAAAACGAGAATCCAATATTTTCTCAACTACATACTCCAAATTGCCGTCAACCAAAACAGGGTCGGGAGGCGCAGCCATAGGAACCACTGGCTCGACAAACCTCTTCAATAAGGATTTGTGGAATACGTTATGGATCTTAAATGTCCCTGGAAGAAGCAAACGGAAGGAAACCGGATTAAGAATTTCCATGATCTTATAAGGTCCATTGAACCTTGGCTTAAATTTTGGAGACCCAACCTTCATAGGGATATTTCTTGAGGACAACCAAACTAAGTCCCCCACTTTAAAACGAGGAACATCAGTCCTATGCCGGTTGGCAAACCGCTGGGCCTTCTCCTGAGAGAGAGACAACCTCTCCACAACTTGGTCCCAAATTTGCTGCATTTGCTCCACAATAGAGTCAACACCCGTACAGACAGAAGCCTCCACCTGTCCTGAAGAAAATCGAGGATGAAACCCAGAATTGAAGAAAAAAGGAGACATCAAGGTGGCAGAGCTAGCCCTATTATTAAGAGCAAACTCAGCCAAAGGCAAAAAAGAGACCCAGTCATCCTGATCAGCAGACACAAAACATCTCAAATAAGTCTCCAAGGTCTGGTTTGTTCTCTCAGTTTGTCCATTGGTCTGAGGGTGAAATGCAGAGGAGAAAGACAACTGAACTCCAAGTTTAGAACAAAATGTCCTCCAAAATCTGGAAACAAACTGGACTCCTCTGTCAGACACAATGTTCTCTGGAATGCCGTGCAACCGAACTACCTGCTGAAAGAATAAAGGCACCAATTCTGAGGAGGAAGGCAACTTAGGTAGTGGCACAAGATGTATCATCTTGGAAAATCTATTACAGATCACCCAGATAACGGTCATTCTCTGAGAGACAGGGAGGTCGGAAATAAAATCCATAGAGATATGGGTCCATGGCCTCTTGGGCACAGGTAATGGCATTAACAAACCACTAGAGCGAGAGCAAGGTTTGGAACGAGAGCAAGTCCCACAGGACTGCACAAAGTCCCTGACGTCATGAGACAAAGTAGGCCACCAAAAGGACCGACTCACCAAATCTCTGGTACCAAAAATACCGGGATGACCAGCCAATGTGGAGCAATGAATCTCAGACATAACATTCTTCCTCCACTGGTCTGGGACAAACAATTTCCCAACAGGGCAGCGTTCAGGTTTATCCTCCTGACATCCCTCCAGAGCCAGTCTCAAATTGGATGAGATAGCGGAAAGAACTACACCCTCTTTTAGAATAACAGCAGGCTCAGTTACCTCAGGAGAATCCGCAAAGAAACTCCTCGAGAGGGCATCCGCCTTAACATTCTTAGTGCCGGGAGAAAAGAAACCACAAAATTAAACCGTGTGAAAAACAAGGCCCACCTGGCTTATCTAGGATTAAGTCGCTTGGCTGATTCGAGATAAACCAGGTTCTTATGGTCCGTGAGGACCACCACCTGATGTTTGGCTCCTTCCAGCCAATGTCTCCACTCTTCAAAGGCCCACTTCATAGCCAATAACTCCCGAATTCCCATGTCATAATTACGTTCAGCTGGGGAAAATTTTCGAGAGAAGAAGGCACAAGGGTTACTCTTAGAAGTCTCCGGATCCCTTTGGAACAAAACGGCACCTGCCCCAATCTCAGAAGCATCAACCTCCACCTGAAATGGTAGAGAAACATCAGGCTGCCGCAGAACAGGAGCAGAAGTGAATCTCTGCTTAAGTTCCTGAAATGGAGAAACTGCCTCAGGAGGCCAATTCACCACATCAGAACCCTTTTTGGTCAAATCAGTCAGTGGTTTCACAATACCGGAGAAATTACCAATAAATTTACTATAAAAATTAGCAAAACCCAAAAATCTCTGAAGAGCCTTCAATGTAGTGGGTTGAACCCAATCACAAATGGCCTGAACTTTGACCGGGTCCATTTCAATAACAGATGGAGACAAAATGAATCCCAGAACTAAAACCTTCTGTACGCCAAAAAGACATTTTGATCCCTTCACATACAGTGCATTTTCTCTAAAAATCTGGAACACCGTCTGAACATGTTCCACATCCGAGTCCCAATCATTGGAAAAAATCAAGATATCGTCCAAATAAACGATCAGAAATTTATCCACGAAATCCCTGAAAATATCATTCATAAAGGACTGGAAGACGGAAGAGGCATTAGTGAGCCCAAAAGGCATCACTAGGTACTCAAAATGCCCCTCTGGGGTATTAAACGCCGTCTTCCATTCATCACCCTGCTTGATGCGAATAAGATTATACGCTCCCCTGAGGTCAAGCTTGGTAAACCAACTAGCACTCTTCACTCTGGAAAATAGGTCAGAAATCAAGGGTAACAGATATTGATATTTAACAGTGATTTTATTCAGGAGACGATAGTCAATACGCGGCCTCAATTAACTATCCTTTTTGGCCACAAACAAAAAGCCGGCGCCCAAGGGTGAAGAGTAAGGTCTGATATGACCCTTCTCCAAAGACTCCTTAATATAAGAACGTATAGCATCATGTTCAGGCACAGATAAATTAAAAAGCCGACCCTTGGGAAATTTACCACCAGGCACTAACTCAATAGCGCAATTATAACTCCTGTGAGGAGGTAAGGATGCAGACTTACTCTCACTAAACACATCAGAAAATTCGGTCAAATAGTCAGGGACATCTTGGGACTGGGGGGAGGCAGAAAAAACATCTTGAGACTGGGGGGGCAGAAAAAACAGGAGTGTCAGTATTAACACATTGGCAACCCCAACTGGTCACAGACACAGATTTCCAATCCAAAACAGGATTATGAGTCTGTAACCAAGGAAACCCAATACAATAATGTCATGCAAATTATGCAACACCAAAAATTTGCAACTCTCCTGATGGTACGGGTCAACCCGCATTATCACCTGGGTAGAAAACTGGGGTTTATTCTCTGCCAAAGGGGTAGAATCAATGCCCAGCAAAGGAATAGACTTCCAAAGGGGTATCATGGGAAACCGACAACGTTTGGCAAAGTCAAAATCCATCAGGTTAATAGCTGCTCCTGAATCAGCAAAAGCCTGAGCCAAAAATGTGGACATGGAGCAAATCACGGTAACAGTCAACAGAAATTTAGTCTGAACACTACTGAAAGCAACTGAGCGCGCAAAACGTCTTCCCCGCTTGGGGCAGACGGAAATCGCATGAGAAGTATCACCACAGTAGAAACACAACCTATTACGCTTTCGAAACTCATGGTGCTGTGCCTCAGAACTCACTCCATCACACTGCATGGGCTCAGGAGCTGACTCACCAGGCAACACAATCTCACGCATACTTCTGAGCTCACGCAAACGTCTGTCAATTTGAATAGCTAATGACATAGAGTCATTGAGACCAGAGGGAATAGGGAATCTCACCATAACATCCTTTATAGTCTCTGCAAGACCCTTCCGAAAAAGAGCTGCCAGAGCATCATCATTCCATTTAGTAAGGACTGCCCATTTTCGAAATTTCTGACAGTACAGTTCAGCAGCTTCATGACCTTGATTCAGCAAGGTTTTTTCCGCTTGATCAGTGACATTAGGTTCATCGTACAATAACCCCAGAGACTGAAAAAACACATTAACATCATTCAAAACAGGATCCCCAGGTGTCAGGGAAAAAGCCCAATCCTGAGGGTCGCCGCGCAACAGGGAGATGACAATTTGAACCTGCTGTGCAGCGCTTCCTGAAGACTTAGGCTTCAGGGTAAAAAACAACTTACAGTTATTTTTAAAATTCAGAAATTTAGACCGATCCCTCAAAAATAAATCTGGCATGGGATCCTAGGTTCCACAACTGGCAACCTAGCGATATAGGCAGCAATATTCTGAACCCCAGCGGCGAGCCGCTCAACACGACCTAACAACTGCACAATCTCCATTGAGGACAAAGAAAAATTCCTCCTCAGCACCCGGAGAGAAAGAGGGAAAAAATGTAACAAGCAGAAAAAAGAGAAAAAAAAAATTTCTGACAACTCCCTTTTTTTTTTCCTTTAGGCTGGAGTCACACTGGCGACAAAATCGGACGACTGCAATGCGATGAAATATCGCATTGCAGTCGGACCTACCGTATGTTAATCTATGGAGCAGCTCCCAGTATCAGATTTTTTGTGGTCCGTTTTAAACGTCCGAGTGCAATCGCAGCATGCTGCGATTGTCACCGATTGTGGGTCGACTATCGCCAATGCAAGTCTATGGGAGCGATCAAAAATCGGATTACAAACGGACCACACTGTGTGACTTGCGATTAAATCGCATCAGTGTCCTTTAGAAAAGCCGGCAATTCATCCCTGCCTATACTGTAAAAGCACACTGACAGCTTTAATAAAGAATCGAATCAATACATATCCACACATAGAATCCACATATATATATATATATATATATATATATATATATATATATATATATGTCATTGTGACATATATATATATATACATATATTTATAGTTGTTACACTTCTACATACTGTAATAGCCGCTAATTCAATTGCCGGCTTCAGTGAAATCACAGAAGCCGACATGAAATTATACATTGTTTCCACACATTTAACCATGTAATTTCATGTATTTTTATATATGTTTGAAACATACAATTACATGAGTATATGTGTGGTAAATTTCAGACATGTAGGGGTTAATTAAAGGTGTAAATTCGTTGAAAAAAAATGCGTGGGCTCCCGCTGTATTTTCTCCACCAGACAGACAAAGCAAGCGAGTGGGGGCAGATAATAATAGCCTAGGGAGGGTACATTTTTTTTGTGCCCCCCCTGGCTACTAACATCTGCCCCCAGACACCCCAGAAAGGGCAAATCTATAATTAGATTCGCCCTTTCTGGCACTTTGCCCGTCTATTCCCATTGCCCTGTAGCGGTGGCGAATGGGTTAATCTCACCTTAATGTCACCTTAGTATTGAAAGGTGACCTTAAGGCAGGTTAATAATTGATAGCTGTCAATTAGACAACTATCAATTATTAATCCTATTGTAGTAAATTAAAAAAACACAGACACATTAATTAAAAATTATTTTAATGAAATAAAAACACCTTTTTTTGACCATATTTTATTTTACACTTAATCCGTGCGAAGCCATTGATCTCCTAAAATAAAGAAAAAAAAATAAAACAACATTATTCTTACCTATTCCGCTGATCTGTCACGTTCCACGCTGTAATCCTTCACAAAGGGTTAACTAGCTTTGAGCCAAGCAGTGCAAGTAATCCTGCATGCTCAGCTCAAAGCTCCTGAATGAATAAGTTCCTCTCCTGGCGACAGGAGAGGATGTGTTTCATGAATGAAGCTTAATTGATTGTGTCCACTTTCCCTTTAGGTCAGGTCACTAAAGTTAAATTGCCAATACATCAATTAAGCTCCATTCATGAATCTATTCCTCTACTTTCGCTGGGAGAGGAACTTATTCATTCAGGGGAATACAGGTCTGAGACAGCATTAGCTCTCTGCGACCTGTAACCTGTTAACCCTTTCTGATGGATTACAGCGTGGGACCTGACTGTACATCGGATTGGTAAGTATAATTTGGCTTTTTTATTTTATTTTTATTACAGGAAATGGTTTTAGCAGGAAAATAAAATATGGTCAAAAACTGTGTGATTATTTAATTAAACTTATTTTTTATTAAACTGTGTGTGTTTGATTTTTCTTTCATACAATAGGATTAATAATTGATAGTTGTCTAATTGACAGCTATCAATTATTAACCTGCCTTAAGGTCACCTTTCAATACTAAGGTGACATTAAGGTGAGATTAACCCATTCGCCACCGCTACAGGGCAATGGGAATAGACGGGCAAAGTGCCAGAAAGGGCGAATCTAATTATAGATTTGCCCTTTCTGGGGTGTCTGGGGGCAGATGTTAGTAGCCAGGGGGGGCACAAAAAAAATGTACCCTCCCTAGGCTATTATTATCTGCCCCCACTCGCTTGCTTTGTCTGTCTGGTGGAGAAAATACAGCGGGAGCCCACGCATTTTTTTTCAACGAATTTACACCTTTAATTAACCCCTACATGTCTGAAATTTACCACACATATACTCATGTAATTGTATGTTTCAAACATATATAAAAATACATGAAATTACATGGTTAAATGTGTGGAAACAATGTATCATTTCATGTCGGCTTCTGTGATTTCACTGAAGCCGGCAATTGAATTAGCGGCTATAACAGTATGTAGAAGTGTAAGAACTATAAATATATGTATATATATATGTCACAATGACATATATATATATATATATATATATATATCTGTGTTCTATGTGTATATATCTATTCTTTCTTTTGTGATTTAAATAATATTATTTTGGATCCATTATATGTCAGTTTTGCAAGCCTGCGATAAATTCTCACAAGTCGGATGTAAATCGGATGTTACAACTATGGTCAGATGCGACTAAATCGCATTTTTCCTGGAAAATCGGATGCCAGACGGATGACTGTTCATGACATTTTGCTGCGATAATCGTCCCACTAAAACGGTCAGATTTTTTAATCGGTGTGTGTGATCCCAGCCTTATGCTCACTATCCTTCCCTTCTGTTGAGTACCATAGAATTTTCAGTCGGGTCAGTAATACTGTTATGATTTGGTAGCTGAGGACAGGAGCAAAATACCGCCAAAGCAGCAAGACACCAGAGAGGCTGGAACCTAATGGGTTGCAGATCCCTAAACTAACCGCACAACTAGAAGTAGCCGTGGAGCGTACCTACGGTGATCCTAGACGCCACGGCACAGCCGGAGAGTTAGCTACACCTGAAGATAGAAAGAGGAAAGCTAACTGCCCGGAGTAAAGCCCCCAAAGAAATAGGAAGCCCCCAAACATGTAATGGCGGTTAGACAAGAGGAAAACACGAACACAGACAGAAAATAGAATGAGCAAATGTTGGGGCCCAAATCTGTCTAGAAAGTAAAGTACAGGAGAGAAATTCTGTCTGCAACCCAGAAAAAACCCAAATAAAAATGTCAGCACTTCTGATTACAAAAAACCTGAGACCACACGATCTCGACCACCTATATCAGATCTCTGGTGTCACACACAGCTACCCAGCAATAAAAATATCAATGGAACAGAGAACAAGTGCAAATACAAAATGAGAACAGAGGGCAGCGCAAGCCCCCAAAGGGGACTCGGCTGAAGTCCAAGGCAAGACTGCAAAAAGCAAGGAAAATACAACAACAGAACAAAAAAAACAGAAAGTCACTTATCTGAATGATAGCAGGAAAGCAAGCTGGAATTCCAACAAAGACCTGGAAACAACAATTGTTTACCGGCGAGGATCATGGGAGTTCAGCTCACTTATTTTAGGTCAGTCAGCCCCACCTGACACCCATTCCTTAATTGGTTCAATACCCTCAGCAACCACCTGAGGGAGCCTCAGCTCCGAAGTCGTCTCCAACACATTCACAACACTGTACAGCCACATATGGGGTATTGCCACATTCAGTAGAAATTGTGAGACAAATTTTGATGCCATTTTTACCACTTCTTGTGTGAAAATGTAAAATCTTTGACTAAAACAAAATTTTGGTGGTAAAAATATTGTTATTTTGTCCTCACTGCCCAATGGTATAAAATTCTGTGACACATCCATGGTGTCAATATAATCACTGCACAACTAAATCAATGGCGGACACATCAATGGTGCAACCTGTGCAGCCGCACAGGGGCCCAAAAGGTGAGGGTGCCCATTTATACCTCCAAAGCAGGTGCAATTTTGCATTTTTAGGAGATCTTGGGTTGTAAAGGGCCCATGTATTGTTCTTGCACAGGGGCCCTTTTCTGACTTTGTCCGCTAGATGAATTCATTGAGAGGTGTAGTTGTATCCGCATACTCAGGACAAATTGCACAACTTTTGGGGTCCAATTTCTCCTGTTACCCTTGGCAAAATAAAAAATTGGGTGCAAAAAGATCATTTTTGTGTAAAAAATATTATTTTTTTCTTTTTATGGCTCTACATTATAAACTTCTGAAGCACTAGGGGGCTCAGAGTGCTCATCACACATCTAAATAAGTTCCTTAAGGGGTCTAGTTTCCAAAATGGTGTCACTTATGGTAGGTTCACACTGTTTAGGCACATCAGGGGCTCTCCAAACGCGACATGGCGTCCGATCTCAATTCCAGCCAATTTTGCATTGAAAAATCAAACGGCGCTCCTTCCCTTCCGAGCTCTGCCATGCGCCCAAACAGTGGTTTACCTGCACATATGGGGTATCAGCATACTCAGGACAAATTGCACAACTACTTTTGGGGTCCTGTTATGTTTCGGTAGCTGGGGAGTGCAGGCAAAAAAGGCAATACACCAGAGCAGTTGGAATCTATGAGATTGCAGTACCCTGACTAACCACAACAACTAGAGGCAGCCGTGGAGCGTTCCTACGTTGGTCCTAGACGCCTCGTCACAGCCTGAGAAACTAACTACACCTAAAGATAGATATAGGAAAGCTATCTGCCCCAGAGCAGAACCCCAAAGATAATAGAAAGCCCCCAAACATGTAATGACGGTTAGACAAGAAGAAATACTGACACAGACAGAAAATAGTATGAGCAAACGTTGGGGCCCAAACTAACTAAATAGAAAAGGATAGGAAGGGTACTTACTGCAATCCCAGAAAACCCTGAAAAGCACCAACTCTACTAATTTCAAAAACACCTGAGATCACACGACCTCTACCACCTAAATTAGTTCTCTGGTGTAACAAAATCAAAACAGCAGCCACTGAAAAAACTGGAAAAAGCAAAAGTACAAACATCAGTGGCTGAACTAAACTGAGAGGGCAAAAGCCCCCGGAGGGGACCCTGAAGGCCCCCACAGAAGTGCAGGACAAAATGCAAAAATCAAGCACAAAAACAGAAAGAAGAAAATGTCTTATCTGTTAGCAGGAGATGCAGACACGACACAGCAGGCTGCCCATTCACAACAGTACCCCCCCCTTGAGGAGGGGTCACCGAACCCTCATTTGAGCAACCAGGTCGGTCAGGATTAGGGTTGAGCATTCCGATACTGCAAATATCGGGTATCGGCCGATATTGGCTGTATCGGAATTCCGATTCCGAGTACCGATATTTTCGTCATATCGGATACCGGAATCGGAATTGTCACTGTCACTGTCAGTGTCCGTCGGTCGGGTCTGTCAGGAGTCAGCGGCACTTACCCGGCAGAAGATCTCCGGCAGTCACATCCCAGACTGCTTAATGGCCGCCATCCTCTTCTCCCCGGCGGTCACATGCAGTTTCTCGCGATAACTGCAGTGACTGCTGGGTAATCGCGGCCGTAAAGCAGTCCGATGACGTCACCGCCGGGGAAGCTGGTAAGCAGCTGTGCTGCGCCGGGATGTCAGGCTCTGCCTGTCATTCCGATGTAGCAGAGCTGGATCGTCGTGGGACTGTCGTTATGGACTGCGTCGGACAGGTGGTATACTGTTGGTTTGTTTTTTTTATTTTTTTACAGGAGATCGATGGCGTCGCAGGAATGAGAGAGTAATAAAAAAAATGAAAACTGTGTTGTCTCTTTTATTTCATTAAAAGACTTTTTTCTTGCTGTGTCTTTTTTTTACACATTTAAAAACTTTGGGATTAATAATGGATCGGTGTCTTATTGACACCTCTCCATTATTAACCGGGCTTATTGTCACCGTGCAATCAACGGTGACATTAACCCCTTATTACCCCGCTTGCCACCGCTACAGGGCAAGTGGGAAGAGCCGGGTAAAGTGCCACAATTGGCACATCTTTTGATGCGCCAAATGTGGGGCTGCTGTAGCCTGGTATTATCAGGCTGTTGAGGGCCAAAATCCATGGGCCTTGACAGTCTTTTAATACCAGGCCGCAGCAGTCTGCATTTTACTTGGCTGGTTAACAAAAATAGGGGGACCCCTACGCCGTTTTTTTTTCGAGGGGATCCCCTATTTTTGTTAACCAGCCAAGATATGCAGACTGCTGTGGCCTGGTATTATCAGGCTGGCAAGGTCCATGGATCTTGGCTCCTTAACAGCCTGAAAATCCAGGCCTCAGCGGTCTGCTTCATCTGGCTGGTTAACAAAAATAGGGGGGACCCCACGCCAATTTTTTTCGAGGGGATCCCCTATTTTTGTTAATCAGCCAAGATATGCAGACTGCTGTGGCCTGGTATTATCAGGCTGGCAAGGTCCATGGATCTTGGCTCCTTAACAGCCTGAAAATCCAGGCCTCAGCGGTCTGCTTCATCTGGCTGGTTAACAAAAATAGGGGGGACCCCACGCCAATTTTTTTCGAGGGATCCCCTATTTTTGTTAATCAGCCAAGATATGCAGACTGCTGTGGCCTGGTATTATCAGGCTGGCAAGGTCCATGGATCTTGGCTCCTTAACAGCCTGAAAATCCAGGCCTCAGCGGTCTGCTTCATCTGGCTGGTTAACAAAAATAGGGGGGACCCCACGCCATTTTTTTTTCGAAGGGAACCCCTATTTTTGTTAATCAGTTCCCTCTGACGTCACTGATGGTGTCCCTGGCTGACCTGAAGTGAAAGTGGAAAGCAATCAATTAAGCTTTCCACTTCCTCTCCTGTCAGCCAGGAGAGGAGCTCATTCATTTGGGGGTTTACTGTGAGGCTGGCAGCATTAGCTGCGGTCCCTGCAGTAAACATTAACCCTTTCTGAAGGATTACACCGTGGGACCTGACTGTGCATCGGATTGGTAAGAATAATTTTGCTTTATTATTTTATTTTTATTACAGGAAATGGTTTTAGCAGGTAAATAAAATATGGTCAAAAACTGTGTGATTATTTCATTAAACTTCTTTTTTATTAAGTGTGTGTGTTTGATTTTTCTTTCATACAATAGGATTAATAATTGATAGTTGTCTAATTGACAGCTCTCAATTATTAACCTGGCTTAAAGTGACCTTTCAATTGCAAGGTCATTTTAACCCCATATTAACCCATTCGCCACCGCTACAGGGCAATGGGAATAGACGGGCAAAGTGCCAGAAAGGGCAAATCTAATTAGAGATTTGCCCTTTCTGGGGTGTCTGGGGGCAGATGTTAAGTAGCCGGGGGGGGGGCCAAAAAAATGGTCCCTCTCTGGGCTATTATTATCTGCCCCCACTCACTGGCTTTGTCTGTCTGGTTGCGAAAATAGGGCGGGAGCCCACGCATTTTTTTTCAGCAATTTTACACCTCATATATATATATATATACATGTCATTGAATTTGTGACACATATATATATATATATATATATATTTATATTTATAGTTCATACACTTCTACATAGTATAATAGCCGCTAATTCAATTGCCGGCTTTTGTGAAAATGCAGAACCCGACATGAAATGACACTTGGTGTACATAGGGTTAACCATGTCTTTTCATGTAGTTTGATATCTGATTTGCACAAACAATTACATGAGTGGCTGTGTGCAAAATTTCACACCTGTAGGGGTTAATTAAAGGTGTAAATTCGTAGCAAAAAAGTCCGTTTTTTTACAACTAATTTACACCTTTAATTAACCCCTACAGGTGTGAAATTTTGCACACATAGACTGATGTAATTGTTTGTGCAAATCAGATAGCAAAGGACATGAAAAGACATGGTTAACCCTATGTACACCAAGTGTCATTTCATGTCGGGTGCTTCTGTCTTTTCACAGAAGCCGGCTTTACCCGGCAATTGAATCAGAGGATATTTTACTATGTAGAAGTGTATAAACTATACATATATGTATATATATATGTCACAATGACATGTATATATATATATATATGTATTCTATGTGTGTATATTTAGTGTTTACAAGGAAAGAAAGAGTTTTTTTTAGTTGCGATATTTTGTTCCCATAGACTTACATGGGACTTCCGGTATCGGTATCGGGTATCGCCAATATTTTAGTGATATCGGCGATACCATTCCGATTCCGATACTTTTGGATATCGGAAAGTATCGCTCAACTCTAGTCAGGATGAGTTCTATGGTACGCACGGATGAGTCTCCTAGCATGGATGTCCGAAGCAAACACCCAAGAATTGTCTTCCTGACCATAACCTCTCCACTTAACCAAATACTGGAGTTTCCGTCTAGAAAAACGAGAATCTAATATTTTCTCAACCACATACTCCAGATTGCCCTCAACCAAAACAGGGTCAGGAGGCACAGCAGCAGGAACCACTGGCTCAACAAACCTCTTCAACAAGGACTTGTGGAACACGTTATGGATCTTAAATGTCCCTGGAAGAAGCAAACGAAAAGAAACAGGATTAAGAATCTCCATGATCTTATAAGGTCCAATGAACCTAGGCTTAAATTTAGGAGATGCTACTCTCATAGGAATATTTTTTGAGGACAACCAGACCAAGTCCCCTACTTTAAACCGAGGACCATCAGTCCTATGCCGGTTAGCAAACCGCTGGGCCCTCTCCTGAGAGAGGGACAACCTCTCCACTACCTGGTCCCAAATCTGTTGCATACGCTCCACAACAGAGTCAACACCTGGACAGACAGAAGCCTCCGTCTGTCCTGAAGAAAATCAAGGATGAAACCCAGAATTACAGAAAAACGGAGACATCAAAGTGGCAGAGCTAGCCCTATTATTAAGAGCAAACTCAGCCAAAGGCAAAAAAAAAAGACCCAGTCATCCTGATCAGCAGACACAAAGCATCTTAGATAAGTCTCCAATGTCTGGTTTGTTCTCTCAGTTTGACCATTGGTCTGAGGATGAAATGCCGAGGAGAAAGACAATTGAACACCCAGTTTAGAACAAAAAATCCTCCAAAATCTGGAAACAAACTGGACTCCTCTGTCAGACACTATGTTCTCAGGAATGCCGTGTAAACGAACCACGTGCTGAAGGAACAACGGCACCAATTCAGAGGAGGAAGGCAACTTAGGTAATGGCACAAGATGTATCATCTTGGAAAACCTATCACAAATCACCCAGATGGCGGTCATTCTCTGAGAAACAGGAAGGTCGGAAATGAAATCCATAGAGATATGGGTCGATGGTCTCTTGGGCACAGGCAATGGCATCAACAAACCACTAGAGCGAGAGCAAGGCTTGGAGCGAGAGCAAGTCCCGCAGGACTGCACAAATTCCCTGACATCACGAGACAAGGTAGGCCACCAAAAGGACCGACTAACCAAGTCTCTGGTACCAAAAATTCCGGGATGCCCAGCCAACGCGGAACAATGAATCTCAGACATCATACTCTTTTTCCACTGGTCCGGGACAAGCAATTTTCCAACAGGGCAGCGCTCGGGCCTATCCTCCTGACACCCCTCCAGAGCAAGTCTCAAATTAGGTGAGATGGCGGAAAGAACTACAGCCTCTTTCAAATAACAGAAGGATCAGATAACTCAGGAGAGTCCGCAAGGAAGCTCCTCGAGAGGGCATTCGCCTTAACATTCTTAGTGCCAGGAAGAAAGGAAACCACAAAATTAATACGTGTGAAAAACAAGGCCCACCTGGCCTGTCTAGGATTGAGTCGCTTGGCAGATTCCAGATAAACCAGATTCTTATGGTCAGTAAGGACCACCACCTGATGTTTGGCTCCCTCCAGCAATGTCTCCACTCTTCAAAAGCCCACTTCATGGTCAATAACTCCCGATTACCCACGTCATAATTACGTTCAGTAGGAGAAAATTTTCGAGAGAAAAAGGCACAAGGGTTACTTTTAGAGGTCTCTGGATCTTTTTGGGACAAAACGGCACCTGCCCCAATTTCAGAGGCATCAACCTCCACCTGAAATGGCAGAGAAACATCAGGCTGCCGTAGAACAGGAGCAGAAGTGAATCTCTGCTTAAGTTCCTGAAATGCAGAGACTGCCTCAGGAGGCCAATTCACCACATCAGAACCCTTTTTGGTCAAATCAGTTAATGGTTTAACAATAACCGAGAAATTACCAATAAATTTGCGATAAAAATTGGCAAAACCCAAAAATCTTTGAAGAGCCTTTAATGAAGTAGGTTGGACCCAATCACAGATGGCCTGAACCTTGACCGGGTCCATTTCAATAACAGATGGGGACAAAATGAATCCCAGAAATGAGATCCTCTGTACGCCAAAAAGACACTTTGAACCCTTCACATACAGAGCATTCTCTCTCAAAATCTGGAATACAGTTCGAACATGTTTCACATGAGAGTCCCAGTCATTAGAAAAAATCAAGATATCATCCAAATAAACAATCAGAAATTTATCCACAAAACCCCTGAAAATGTCATTCATGAAGGACTGGAAGACAGAAGGAGCATTAGTGAGCCCAAAGGGCATCACAAGGTACTCAAAATGCCCCTCCGGGGTATTGAATGCCGTCTTCCATTCATCCCCGTGCTTAATGCGAACAAGGTTATATGCCCCCCTGAGGTCAAGCTTGGTAAACCAAGTAGCGTTTTTCACCCTGGAAAAAAGGTCAAAATCAAGGGAAAGGGGAAATTTATATTTCACAGTAAATTGTTCAAAAAACATAACAATACAGCCTTAATGAACCATCCTTTTGGCCCAAAGAAAAAACCCCGGCACCAAGGGGAAGAGGGTGGTCTGAAGACCCTTCTCCAATGACCCC
>JARQOD010000003.1:348357830-348457011 GCA_033576555.1 Oophaga sylvatica | reverse complement strand
TGTGATGTCACAGTACAGGGATAAGCACAGTGATGTCACAGTCCTGGAATAATAAACACAGTGATGTCACATTACATGAATACTAAACACAGTGATGTCACAGTATAGGGATATTACACACAGTAATATCACAGTACAGGATAATGCACAGTGATGTCACATTACATGAATATAAACACAGTGATGTCACAGTTCATGAATATAAACACAGTGATGTCACAGTACATGAATAATAAACACAGTGATGTCACAATACATGAATACTAAACACAGTGATGTCACAGTAAGGATAATACACGCAGTGATGTCATACTACAGGGATATTACACACAGTGATGTCACAGTACAGGGATACATCACAGTGATGTCACAGTACAGGGATAATAAACACAGTGATGTCACAGTACAGGGATAATACACATGATGTCACATTACATGAATAATAAACACAGTGATAGTATCACACAAACAGGCAGGATAATAAACACAGTGATATCACAGTACTGTGATAATACACACAGTGATGTCACAGTACAGAGATGATAAACACACTGTGATGTCACAGTACAGGATAAGCACAGTGATGTCACAGTCCTGGAATAATAAACACAGTGATGTCACATTACATGAATACTAAACACAGTGATGTCACAGTATAGGGATATTACACACAGTAATATCACAGTACAGGGATAATGCACAGTGATGTCACATTACATGAATAATAAACACAGTGATGTCACAGTACATGAATAGTAAACACAGTGATGTCACAGTACATGAATAATAAACACAGTGATGTCACAATACATGAATACTAAACACAGTGATGTCACAGTAAGGGATAATACACGCAGTGATGTCATACTACAGGATATTACACACAGTGATGTCACAGTACAGGGATACTATCTACAGTGATGTCACAGTACAGGGATAATAAACACAGTGATATCACAGTACAGGGATAATACACACTGATGTCACATTACATGAATACTAAACACAGTGATGTCACACTACAGGGATATTACACACTGATGTCACAGTACAGGGATAATAAACACAGTGATGTCACAGTACAGTGATAATACACACAGTGATGTCACAGTACAGGGATAATGCACAGAGATGTCACAGTACAGGGATAAAACACACTGTGATGTCACAGTACAGGGATAAGCACAGTGATGTCACAGTCCTGGAATAATAAACACAGTGATGTCACATTACATGAATACTAAACACAGTGATGTCACAGTATAGGGATATTACACACAGTGATCTCACAGTACAGTGATAATAAATACAGTGATATCACAGTACAGGGATAATACATACTGATGTCACAGTACAGGGATAATAAACACAGTGATGTCACAGTACAGGGATAATATACAGTGATGTCATAGTACAGGGATAATACACACAGTGATGTCACAGTACAGGGATAATAAACACAGTGATGTCACTTCACAGGATACTAAACATAGTGATGTCACAGTACACGGATAATACACACAGTGATGTCACAGTACAGGGATACTGAACACAGTGATGTCCCATTACAGGGATAAACACAGTGATGTCACTGTACAGGGATAATAAACACAATGATTTCACAGTACAGGGATAATACACAGTGATGTCACAGTGCAGGGATAATAAACACAGTGATGTCACAGTACAGGGATAATAAGCACAGTGATGTCACATTACAGGATACTAAACATAGTGATGTCACAGTACACGGATAATACACACAGTGATGTCACAGTACAGGGATACTGAACACAGTGATGTCACAGTACAGGGATAATACACACAGCGATATCATAGTACAGGGATAATACACACAGTGATGTCACAGTACAGAGATAATACACACAGTGATGTCACAGAACAGGGATAATACACACTGTGATGTCTCTGTACATGGCTAATGCACACTGTGATGTCACACTACAGAGATAAATATACACAGTAATGTCACAGTACAGAGATAATACACACAGTGATGTCACAGTACAGGATTAATACACACAGTGATGTCACAGTAAAGGTTAAATACACAGAGTGATGTCACAGTACAGGGATAATACACAGTAATGTCACAGAAAAGGGATAATATACACTGTGATGTCACAGTACATGGATAATAAACACAGTGATGTCACACTACAGTGATACTGAACACGGTGAGATCACGGTACAGGGATACCAAAAAGTAATGCACAGTACAGGGATAATACACTCAGTGATGTCACAGTACACAGATAATACACACAGTGATGTCACAGTACAGGGATACTAAACACAATGATGTTACAGTACAGGGATAATATACACAGTGATGTCACACTACAGGGATAAAACACACAGTGATGTTACAGTACAGGGATAATAAACAGTGATGTCACAGTACAGGGATATTACACACTGATGTCACAGTACAGGGATTCGAAATACAGTGATGTCACAGTACAGGGATAATATACACAGTGATGTCACAATACAGGGATACTAACTACAGTGATAACATAGTAACATAGTTATTAAGGTTGAAGGAAGACTTTAAGTCCATCTAGTTCAACCCATATCCTATCCTAACCTGCCCTAACATGTTGATCCAGAGGAAGGCAAAAAAAACCCAAGTGGCAAACAGTAAGCTTCACATTGGGGAAAAAAATTCCTTCCCGACTCCACATACGGCAATCAGACTAGCTCCCTGGATCAACGCTGTATCTAGGAAACTAGTGAATATAGCCTGTAATATTATACTTATCAAGAAAGGCATCCAGTCCCCTCTTAAATTTTAGTAAGGAATCACTCATTACAACATTAGACGGCAGCGAGTGCCATAGTCTCACTGCTCTTACAGTAAAGAATCTGCATCTGTGATTATGGCTAAACCTTCTTTCCTCCAGACGTAGAGGATGCCCCCTCGTCCCCGTCACAGGTCTAAGAGTAAAAAGATCATTAGAAAGGTCTTTGTACTGTCCCCTCATATATTTGTACATTGTAATAAGATCACCCCTAAGCCTTCGTTTTTCCAAACTAAATAACCCCAAGTGTAATAACCTGTCTTGGTATTGCAGACCCCCCAGTTCTCTAATAACCTTGGTCGCTCTTCTCTGCACCCGCTCCAGTTCAGCTATGTCTTTCTTATACACCGGAGACCAGAACTGCACACAGTATTCTAAGTGTGGTCGCACCAGTGACTTGTACAGATGTAAAATTATGTTCTCCTCATGAGCATCTATGCCTCTTTTAATGCATCCCATTATTTTATTTGCCTTGGCAGCAGCTCCCCGACATTGGCCACTAAATGTGAGTTTGTCGTCCACCCATACACCCAAGTCTTTTTCAGTGACAGTTTTGCCCAGTGTTTTACAATTAAGCACATAATTATACATCTTATTTGTTCTACCCAAGTGCATGACTTACATTTATCCCCATTAAAGCTCATTTGCCATTTATCAGCCCAAGCTTCTAGTTTACATAAATCCTCCTGTAATATAAAATTATCCTCCTCTGTATTTATTACCCTGCAGAGTTTAGTGTCATCTGCAAATATTGAAATACTACTCTGTATGCCCCCTACAAGGTCATTAATAAATATGTTAAAGAGAAGCGGCCCCAATACTGACCCCTGTGGTACCCCACTGCTAACCGTGACCCAGTCCGAGTGTGCTCCATTAATAACCACCCTTTGTTTCCTATCCATGAGCCAGTTCTTAACCCACTTACACATATTTTCCCCTATCCCCATTGTTCTCATTTTATGTATCAACCTTTTGTGTGGCACTGTATCAAAAGCTTTTGAGAAGTCCATGAACACCACGTCCACTGCATTCCCTTGGTCCAGTCCTGAACTTACCCCTTCATAAAAGCTTATCAGATTAGTCTGACAAGAACGGTCCCTCGTAAACCCATGCTGATACTGTGTCATGAGGTTATTCAGCTTCAGATACTCCAATATAGTATCCCTTAAAAAACCCTCCAGGATTTTACCCACAGTAGATGTTAAGCTCACTGGCCTATAATTTTCAGGTTCAGTTTTTGCCCCCTTTTTGAATATTGGCACCACATTTGCTATACGCCAGTCCTGTGGTACAGACCCAGTTATTATGGAATCTTTAAAGATTAAAAATAATGGTCTATCTATAACTGTACTTAATTCCTGCAGTACTCGGGGGTGTATCCCATCCGGACCCGGGGATTTGTCAACTTTAGTGATTTTTAGACGCCACCGTACTTCCTGCTGGGTTAAGCATGTGACATTTAATGGAGAAATTTTTTTTATCTCTGATCATGTTATCTGTCATGGGATTTTCTTGTGTAAATACAGTTGAAAAAAAGTCATTTAGCATATTGGCTTTTTCCTCATCCTCATCCACCATTTCACCCAGACTATTTTTAAGGGGACCAACACTATCATTTTTTAGTTTCTTGCTATTTATGTAGTTAAAGAATATTTTTGGATTATTTTTACTTTCTCTGGCAATGAGTCTCTCTGCCTCAATCTTTGCTGTCTTGATTTGCTTTTTACAGAATTTATTCAGTCTTCTGTATTTATTTAATGTCTCATCACTACCTACTTGCTTTAATTCCCTAAACGCTTTCTTTTTGTTACTTATTGCGCCCCTTACGGCTCTATTTAGCCATAGTGGTTTCCTCCTAATTCTAGCATGTTTATTCCCATAGGGTATATACTGTGCACAGGTCCTATTCAGGATGCTAATAAACGTTTCCCATTTTCTTTGTGTATTTTTATGTCTCAGGATATCGTCCCAGTTTATTGCACCAAGATCATCTCTCAGCCGTTGGAAATTTGCCTTCCTGAAGTTTAGTGTCCTTGTAACCCCTCGACTACACATCTTATTAAAGGATACATGAAAGCTTATTATTTTGTGATCACTATTACCCAAGTGACCCCAACCCTTATATTTGATATGCGTCTGGCCTGTTGGTTAATATTGGGTCTAGCAGTGCCACCCCTCTTGTTGGGTCCTGAACTAGTTGTGAAAGGTAATTGTCTCTCATAGTTGCCAAAACCTTATTACCTTTGCTGGAACTGGAGGTTTCTGTTCCCCAATGTATTTCAGGGTAGTTGAAGTCCCCCATAATAATGACTTCTCCTTGAGTTGCTGCTTCATCTATTTGCTTTACGAGGATATTCTCTGTTGCTTCCATTATTTTAGGAGACTTATAACAAACCCCTATCAGTAATTTTTTATTTTTCCCCCCTCCCCTAATCTCCACCCACAGAGACTCTACATCTTCATTAGATTCACAGATATCACGCAGGATGGGTTTTAAGGAAGATTTTACATATAAACACACACCCCCACCTCGCTTATTTTTACGGTCATTTCTAAACAGACTATAGCCCTGTAAATTAACCGCCCAGTCGTGGCTCTCATCCAGCCAAGTCTCAGATATCCCCACCATGTCATAATTATGTTCCAACAAAATTAATTCTAATTCCGCCATTTTGTTGGTGAGGCTTCTGGCATTAGTATACATGCACTTTATGTATCTCTCTGAACCTCTATTCTTTCTTAAATTATTAACTGTTCTAACCCCACCCCCCATGCCACCCACACCCCCAATTTCATTATTTGTGCCCAGGTCTCTATCTGCACTGCCTTCCCCTCCTATAAAATGAATACCCTCCCCCCTAGTCCCTAGTTTAAAGACTCCTCCAACCTTCTAGCCATTTTCTCCCCCAGCACAGCTGCACCCTCCCCATTGAGGTGCAGCCCGTCCCTAGCATAGAACCTGTAGCCAACTGAGAAGTCGGCCCAGTTCTCCAGGAACCCAAACCCCTCCTTCCTACACCAATTCTTGAGCCACTTATTAACCTCCCTAATCTCCCGTTGCCTCTCTGGTGTGGCACGTGGTACAGGCAGTATTTCAGAAAATACCACGTTGGAGGTCCTTGCTTTAAGCTTGCAGCCTAATTCCCTGAAATCGTCTTTAAGGACCTTCCACCTACCTCTAACTTTGTCATTTGTGCCAATGTGCACCATGACGCTGGGTCCTCACCAGCCCCTTCCAGTAATCTGTCAACTCGATCAGCGATGTGTCAGACTCGAGCGCTAGGTAGGCAGCACACTGTTCGACGATCCCTGTCTTTGTGACAGATTGCCCTATCTGTTCCCCTAATAATTGAGTCCCCCACTACCAGCACCTGTCTGGCCTGCCCTGCTCTCCTAATTCCCCCCTTACTGGAGCAGACACTCCCCCGGCTTTCAGAGGACATGCCTGGCTGCAGCAGTGCTACCCCTGTACTGACACCCCCCTCATCTGCCAACTTTGCAAACTTATTGGGGTGTGCCAGATCAGGACTAGCCTCCCTGGCGCTCTTCCCTCTACCCCGCTTTCTAACTGTCACCCAGCTTCCTACTTCAGTGTCCTGCAGCTCCACCCTAGCATCCCCCCCTCATCTATCCCATTGAGCGTCTGCTCAGTGAGCAGAAGACTCCTTTCCATATTGTCTATGGATCTCAGTGTTGCCAGCTGCACATTTAGATCCAAGATTTGGGCTTCCAAATACACAACGTGCTCACATCTCACACAGCAGTATGCACCCTCGACCGGCTGTTCAAGGACTGTATACATGTGGCAAGATGTACACTGGATGGCATTGGCAATAGTGGAGCACATATCTAATGGGGATTTCACCAGACAGCAAAGATAAGTAAAAATAAATAAAAAGTATTAATAAAATATACGGTAACAGCAATTCAGTAAATCCTCCCTTGGAAACTCCCTGAATCCAAAGTCACTGAATCTCAAGTCACACTTACCACCGTTCACACTTGCGCACCGGTCACACTCAGCTCGCTCACACTCGCTGAAGCAGAAGATTTAAAGAGAGATTTTTTTTTTTTTTTTCTCCTTCAGCAGCAAATCACCCTGCTGCTCTAATGCACTTCCAAAAAATGATGTCACAGTACAGGGATAATAAACACAGTGATGTCACAGTACAGGGATAATACGCAGTGATGTCACAGCACTGGAATAATAAACAGTGATGTCACAGTACATGAATATAAACACAGTGATGTCACAGTACAGGATAATACACACAGTTATGTCATACTACAGGGATATTACACACAGTGATGTCACAGTACAGGGATAATACACACAGTTATGTCATACTACAGGGATATTACACACAGTGATGTCACAGTACAGAGATAATACACACTGATGTCACAGTACAGGGATAATAAACACAGTGATGTCATAGTACAGGGATAATACACACTGTGATATCACATTACAGGGATAGTAAACACAGTGATGTCCTAGTACAGGGATAATAAACACAGTGATGTCACAGTACAGAGATAATTCACACAGTGATGTCACATTACAGGGAAAATAAACACAGTGATGCCACAGTACAGAGATAGTACACAGTGATGTCACAGGACTGGGATAATACGCAGTGATGTTACTGTACAGGGATAATATGCAGTGATGTCATAGTACAGGAATAATGCACACTGTGATGTCACAGTACAGGGATAAGCACAGTGATGTCACAGTACAGGGATAATACACACAGTTATGTCATACTACAGGGATATTACACACATTTATGTCACAGTACAGGATAATAAACACAGTGATATCACAGTACAGAGATAATATACACTGTGATAGGCCACCAACACTACAGGGATAATACACACAGTGATGTCACAGTACAGGGATAATACACACAGTGATATCATAGTACAGGAATAATACACACTGATATCACATTACAGGGATAGTAAACAGTGATGTCACAGTACAGGGATAATAAACAGTGATGTCACAGTACAGGGATAATACACAGTGATGTCACAGTACATGAATACTAAACACAGTGATGTCACAGTACAGGGAAAATAAACACAGTGATGTCACAGTACAGGGAAATTGCACAGTTTGATGTCACAGTACAGGGATAATGCACAGTGATGTCACAGTACATGAATAATACACACAGTGATGTCACACTACAGGGATAATACACACAGTGATGTCACAGTACAGCGATAATACACACTATGATGTCACATTACAGGGATAATAAACACAGTGATGTCACACAGTGATGTCACAGTACAGGGATAATACACACAGTGATGTCACACTACAGGGATAATACACACAGTGATGTCACACTACAGGGATAATACACACAGTGATGTCACAGTACAGGGATAATAAACACAGTGATATCACAGTACAGGTATAATACACACAGTGATGTCACAGTACAAGGATAATACACACAGTGATGTCACTCTACAGGGATAATACACACAGTGATGTCACAGTACAGGGATAATAAACACAGTGATGTCACACAATGATGTCACAGTACAAGATGCTAAACACAGTGATATTAAATGTTCAACTAATCGCTGTGACCTGTGACATTATGATTTTCTGTACAACCACTTTGTAATAGGACTTATGGTGGTCTTGGTTCAGTTCAGTAAAACTACATGGTGTTCTGCTGGTGCACTCATAACATGGACCCTGAATGACGAGTTTTTACATATTTTGCAGATAGGGTTAACTCCATCGTGCAGACAGCAGGACCAATATTTTTAGGTTTGTGCATAAAATTCCTCAGCTACTTTCCTTCAGATAAGGGATCCAACAACATTCTTCTAGTGAAGGGCTGGGATGTGGGAGCTTCTCCCGGTCCTCTTACACTGTGTCTACAGTAATTATGGTGAGAAACCTCAAATGGCACAGCACCGCTGTACAAGGACAATAGAGAGGACCATGTTCTCTATGGCGACTTATGATGCTGCATTTACATCACTGAACGTTATGTTTGTTGTCAAATCTTCTTTCACTTGTAAGAGCCGGACAGGGTTAATGATTTCCAAAACTGTAATGGCACTGCCTCAGACAGAAGTAGAGTCCATATATACAGTGCTCAGCATAAATGAGTACACCCCTTTGAATAGTAAGATTTGAATCAATATCAAAATGAACGGAAGAAACTTTTCCAAACTGTTGACAAAACTGAATTGCTTGTTACATTTTTTAACTCATAACTAAAGAGTCTGGATGCTGGATAGAGAGTGATGACAACTTGTCTCTTCAGAATTCACATACAGCGGGGAAAATAAGTATTTGATACACTGTCAATTTGGCAAGTTTTCCCACCTACAAAGAATGGAGAGGTCTGTAATTTTTTTATCATAGGTACACTTCACCTGTGAGAGACAGAATCTTAAAAAATTTCCAGAAAATCACATTGTGTGATCTTTACATAATTAAATTGCATTTTATTGCATGAAATAAGTATTTGATCACCTACCAACCAGCAAAAACTCTGTCTCTCACAGACCTGTTAGTTTTTCTCTAAGGCCAGAGTCACACTAGTGAGAAATACGGACGAGTGCAATGTGAGAAAAAATCGCATTGCACTTGGACCAATGTTAATCTATGGGCAGCGCTCCATCATCTGATTTTTTTCTCGTCCGTTTTATACGTGCGAGTGAAATCGCAGCATGCTGCGATTTGCACCGTATTACACCTGAGCCTCGCCAATGCAAGTCTATGGGGGCGAGAAAACATCGGATTACACACGGACCATCAGTGTGACTTGCGAGAAATATGCTCCGGTGTCCTTTAGAAAAGCCGGCAATTCAGTGCGCTATACTGTAAAATCACACTGACAGGTTTAATAAAGAATAGATATATACACATAGAATACATATATATATATATATATATATATATATATACATGTCATTGTGACATTATATATATATATTTATAGTTCATACACTTCTACATAGTGTGGTGTAGTGACCTATGATGCAGCTAGGGGGGCGCTGTGTATGTACCTCGGGATATGCATGGAGGCATGTTTTGGCTTGTCAAGTAATCCCCGGCATGGTTATAAATGGAAGATATGTGTCGCAGAGCTCCTCTGCGCTGTAGGTCAGGAATATTGTTCTGGGACTTGTAGTCCATAAGAGTTCTGATTATTGTCAAGGGTGACCTACAGGGTTAGCTTGTGAGCTGGGTGGGGCTGGCTAACCACACATACACCGCCCACTGGTGTTTGTGAGTGTTTGTGAAGGACCTGTGATGAGGTCAGGAACATGTGACCAGATCATGTGCTCCATACCTTAGCTGGGGGAGTGGCTACAGGTATGAAAGGGAATGTTTGGCACATGGTGGGGGAGTCTGTCTTGGAGAGTCTATCTGAGACTGTGGAGAGTCTGATGTGTTTAGACTGAGTCTGTGTGGAGTGTTGGGACTCTGTCAGGCTGGACAGAGGTCCCGGACGTCCAGGCGGGACGTCACAGCGACTGGGAAGCAGTCCTGGCAATTCTGAGCCAGAGAAGGACAAACGGTCTTGAAAACCGAGAGAGAGACGGATCGGGGTCCGTGAGCGATGTGGATTAGATGCCTCTGAGGTGAAGAGGAGTCTGAGAACCTGAGACGCCAAGCAGGTAACGGACAGGGTCCGTGTTGAATAAGACCGGGGTCATAAAGACATTGTTTGCTTAATGAATGCTGTGCATTGGTGAAGAATAAACCAAAAGACTGTTGTTTTAACCCTGAGCGTGCCAGAGTTTGCCTCTATAACCAGGTAAGCGAGTGACCCCCCCCGTCCACACACAGTGTGGATCGTCACAATAGTATAATAGCCGCTAATTCAATTGCCGACTTTTGTGAAATAACAGAACCCGACATGAAATGACACATGGTTTACATACAGTTAACCATGTCATTTCATGTAGTTTGATATTTGGTTTTCACTAACAATTACATGAGCGTATGTGTGCAAATTTTCATACATGTAGGGGTTAATTAAATGTGTAAATTCGTTGAAAAAAAAATGTGTGGGCTCCCGCGGTATTTTCTCCACCAGACAGGGAAAGCCAGTGACTGAAGACAGATATTAGTAGCCCAGAGAGGGACCATTATTTTTGGCCCCCCCGGCTACTAACATCTGCCCCCAGCCACCCCAGAAAAGGCACATCTATGATGAGATGCGCCTTTTCTGGCACTTAGCCCGTCTATTCCCATTGCCCTGTAGCGGTGGCTAAAGGGTTAATGGGTTAAGGCCACCTTGCTATTGAAAGGTGACTTTAAGCCAGGTTAATAATTGAGAGTTGTCAATTAGACAACTATCAATTATTAATCCTATTGTATTAAATGTTTACAAAAAACACAGACACATTAATTAAAAATTATTTTGATGAAATAAATAGACAGTTTTTGACCATATTTTATTTTACAGGTACTCCATCCGATTCCCTTGCACTCCTGTAATAAAAATAACATAATAAAGCAACATTATTCTTACCTCTCCGGCACTCTGTCAGGTCCCCCGATGTAATCCTTCTGAAAGGGTTAACATGTTTACTGCGTGGACCAGAGCTAATGCTCCAGCGTCGCTGTAAACCCCCGAATGAATGAGAGAGAAAGTTGCCAAGAAGACAACAAAAAGGTGTACTAGTCCATAATAAAAATATATAAATTTTATTAATTCCATATAGAAAAATACACAATATATCTACAAATGGAACACAGGAAAAAGTCACACATGAGGGATGGTAGACATTGTTGTTACAAATAGGGTAGCCGTAATGAAGAAAACAGGCGCCTTATCTCACAGGATCATCCCACCAAAATGCATCGTATAATCACTTAAATGCATAACTGCACACAGTAGTGCCTGGCATAATCCAGTGGACATAAGGAGTCCATAGCAACAAAAATCAGTATATCATAATATTACCTAATAAGCAGGTCTGCGTTGCTAGTGGGAGATGAAAAGGGGAATCCTGGAGGATAAGCACGCCCTCCCCAACGCGCGTTTCGGCCTCAGCCTTCGTCAGGGGCACAAGTTAGAAGCACCCATCTCTGCCCTTTTTATATCTATACCACCAGAATCGTCACCAATTGTATAGAGGTGGCGATTAGTGAAAGGATCCACCCACCGGAAATGACCTAAAACGTTGCTTAGTAACAGAGAGATGTGTGTAATCACTCTCTCACACTGCATCCACCCACCGGAAGTGACATGTAGATAGAGGACGCTGCTTCTCCAGATGAAATCCGCCCACCAGAGGTGACGCATACATCTCCATAACAACAGGACGCGTCCCGACGCCGGCGTCACATGACCACAAGAGTGATCACGCGAAGACGTCGGCGAACGGGATTAACCCAAGCTGCGCTGGACATGTACGCGTACAGGAGGGAGGTACATCAAAAAGAGTCACTAACATATTAATAGGGAATTGCCCTGATACCGGCTATGAGTGGATAGTTAATGCATAGAATATACTGAAAAAGATGCAGACAAAAAACAATCTATTTATGCTACGCAGAGATGATTAAACATATCCCTAGTAATAAACTGCATATAATATATCATTACTTTGCATAACTAAAGGCGGATGGGTTTCTTAAGAGTTCCAAGATGGTAAGCATATACAGAAGATAGATTCTCCGTGATGTGGGGGATCCATGCTCTTAGGATGATATTATTCAGGGACTCATGTAGAAAACGTTCATGTGGATATGGAAATGGACTAAAGGGATACATAATCATATGACTCCACTATAACTAAAAAAGAGAGAGAAGGAAAGAGAACATTGTTAAAAAAGATATGGACATAAAGAAAACGAATGATAAAATAATTAAAAACAAAGGACATTACAGCAAGAGCCTATATATCAAATACTAATATGTAATATTAATCTATAGGGAAACAGCATGTTCATTTAAGGAATGGGACAAAACTGAGATTCTCATTTAGGCCAGATGGATGTAGTGTATTCAGTCTCCAGATCCACTTGGCCTCCATCTGTGCGAGTCTTCTTGAAATATTACCTCCACGCACATTAGGTGTTATCATATCAATACCTTTTATCCTTAGTAAATTGATGTCGCAATTATGGTATAATTTAAAGTGGCGTGGAATGGTCTTTAAACTTGAAATATCTTCCTGTCCTACTGCTGCCGCTATACCCAAAACATGTTCTCTGATTCTTTTTTCAGCAGCAGATGAAGGAAGGGAGACACACTAGTCATTACTAGTGGGTAGGCGGAGCCCACATAGGATAGAAACACCTCAGATTAAAAAAGTGTTGACCGGCCCCTCCAGCTTATAGGGCTCCTCCTACTCCAGCTCTCCAGTCTAAAATTTGAGGTCACAGAGGATAGTCACTGCTGGAAGCAGCTCCTCAGAAATTTTTTTTTATTTTTTTTTATTTTTAGTCGGACAGAGACTTGGTCCCCCAGTGGTCTAGAGGTCTCAGGGGTCTCAGCGCTGCTGGACCCCCACCTCTCCCTTGGCGGATCTGTATTACCCTGTAAGGTGGTCCCTGCAGAACCCTGCCGGCCCTGGGGGATGAGGATGGCTTCCTGGCGGGGACGCAAACCGCGCTTCTGGGGTCACTGCGTTCCCCGCCCTGGGGGGAAGCTACGGGCACAGCGCCACAAATCTCTGAGGGGTCCCTGTGGCGCTCAGCTGGGTGAGTACTCAACATTTTAATGTGTTTGAGTGCTTCAGCGACTGCTGCGGCAGCCGCTGTTACATGTGACATGTTGGTGACTAGTGTCTTTTGTCCGCAGGTGGATGCCTGCAGGACATGGAGAGCGGAGGAGTCGCGCGCCCTTTTTTTTTTTAATTTTCGCGGCGCTCTAAGCGCGCGCTTTACTACTGTCTTCTTCCGGCTTCTCTCTCAGAAGCACAGCGCGGCGGCCATTATTGGAAGCGGAAGGCTTCCTTCCTCACTCTCCTCTCCCCGACAATCGAAGACGCTACACCGCGGCCAGCTGGGTGAGTCTCTTCTGCCTGTCAGGGCAGAAGCTTAACCCCCTCACCCCCACAGCGCAGGACACTGAACGCTACCGCTAACGATCATTATAATGACGCATACTAATGCGATCGTTTTTTGTGATCTTTTTAATGTCGCTAGTAGCTGCCACAGTGGGCGATCTCATTGACGACTCATAAGTGGTTAGCGATCCCCTTAGCGACTTTGGCGGTCATTGCGATGTACAAATCAGCGCAATTTTTTAGCGTTCTTGTTTAGTGTACAAAGGCAAAAGAAGCATACCTTTGAGAGCACTGTCCTGCAGCTGTTACCTCATAAGAGGCACCTGGGGCTCGCACACCCTTTTCATTAAACAAGGGTTGTGGGGAGTCTGCGACATTAACCCCTTCTTTGACGGTTAACCCTTTATTGGGGGACAGCTGGGGTAGCTCTCTCTTTAAGAGCTTTAACCCTTCAGCGTTCGTTTCTTCTTTAAGAACCCACACTGTCCTAGTTACTGACAGGTTTAACCTGCCATATACTGTGTGAGGACATGTCAGATGCGGACCGTCTCCCAGATCCGCTACAGGATCAGTCTCGCGTATCTGACACGCAGACCTCGACGGCGTCAGGCGCAGCGGTCAGAGGTTTTCAGTGATGTCAAAATGGAGGCCCTCGCTCGTTCTATTGATGGCCTGTCTGACCTTCTAGGTTATTGGGTGTCAGCTAGATCCTCTCAGAGGAAGCGACACAGGCCGGTGCCTTCATTCCCGCTCAGCGACTCGGAGATCTCGGGCATGGGGGGTTTCATTTTCAAGCTCAGATGGGGAGGTGTCCGATTCGGATAAGGAGGATCGTCAGGGACTCTCTGCTTCTCTTTTGGGTCGTACAGAGGCTTTTATTGGTAGCCATGAGGGAGGCGTTACAGTTACCGGAGGAGGTAACTAGACGTCCTAGTAATTCGGCCCGGATGTTTTCAGGAGTCGCATAGGTCGCGATCAGCATTACCACCCTGAACACGCCCGATCTCATCTGATCTCGGAAGCTAAGCAGGGTTGGGCCTGGTTAGTACTTGGATGGGAGACCGCCTGGGAATTCCAGGTGCTGTAGGCTTAAAGGAACGCCTGTTCCAGATAAGTGTTTTCAGCTGTATCCGTGTACGACGGAATTGATTGATAATTGGATTCCTTCTCCTGAAGTGGATGTCCCTTTATCCCAGCTTAGCAAGTCCTCATTACTTCCTGTTAAAAGGGAAGGCGAGTTTGCAGAATCCGCTGGACAGAAAAACGGAGATGGCGGCGAAATCCATCTACGAGGCCGTGGGTCATGGATTCAGAGCATGTATGCTTGTAAAGCTTCTCTAAGCTGGTTAGACCGTCTATGGACGGCGTGGCAAGATAGATTCCCTCTATCCGAGGTAGATGGGCTTTTTAAGTTGGAGGATGCAGCCCGATATGACAGTGATGCAGGTTTGGACACTGCATCACTGCTGTCCAGGGCGCAATCCTAGGCAATCACAGTCAGGAGAGCACTGTGGCTTAGCCAGTGGACCGGAGACGCGGTTTCCAAGCAAGGTTTGCTATCCTTAGCTTACAAGGGTGGTCAGCTATTTGGATCTGACCTCACGGAGCTGATTGCCAAGGCAAAGGCAAAAGAAACGGCTTTACCACAGCGAAGAGCTGTGACTTCTGCGTCTGGCAGGCATAGTGCCGGTAGTAGTCGGCGGTCCTTTCGGTCCAGGGGACGGTTCGGTCAGCCCTCTTGGGATTGGGTCGTCCCTCTTTTTTCGGGAAAAAAGAACGCTCAGAAATCCCGCACTCCCTGGAAACAGAGCTTCCGCCAAGACAAGTGGGAAGCTGACAAAAAGCCCGCTAAGGCGGACTGACGCCAGGGTCTCACTCGAGGGCTCTTGAGTGGGAGGTCACCTGCTCCAATTCAAACCGACTTGGGCTTCCCGCGTGTCGGACGCCTGAGTGACGCGGGTTGTGTCGGCAGGCTACTTTGTAGAGTTTCTTTCTCGACTCCCAGACAGTTTTTGAGAGCCCGAGCTATTTGCCACTTTACTGCGGGAGGTCGATTCCCTTCTGCAGAAGGGTGTGGTAGTACCGGTTCCGCGGAGGGCCGGGGAAGAGGGTTTTATTCCAACCTCTTTGTGGTCCCCAAAAAGGAGGACAAATTTCGCCCCATTCTGGATCTTACATTCCAGGGTTCTCCAAATGCTCATTTTGAACCGTTGGGATCGATCGCAGTTTTCACTGGATTGCAGTGTCATCATCTCCCACAGGGTGCGAGAGTCTCTAGGATGGTGGTTACGTCCGGAAGTGTTATCCCTGGGGAAGTCCTTCTTCCCTCCGAGGTGGTCGATCGTAACCACCGATGCCAGCCTGACGGGCTGGGGGGGTTCTGGAACGATCTCTGGATTCAGGGAGTATGGTCGTTGGAAGAGTCTGTCCTGCCGATCAACATCCTGGAATTGAGGACAATTTTCCTTTGCCTCCAACACTGAACGGTCCCTTTAAGCGGTCTACCAGTCCGAGTGCAGACAGACAACGCGACGGCGGTCGCGTATATCAATCATCAAGGTGGGACGAGGAGCTTCAGGCTCATGATGGAAGTGTCTCGAATTCTGGTATGGGCCGAGGCCAGAGTGCCAGCCATCTCTGCGATTCACATTCCAGGAGTTCAGAATATCACAGCGGACTTGCTCAGTCGCGAAAAGATGGATTCCGGAGAATGGAGTCTTCATCCAAAAATGTTTGCACTGCTGTGCTCCCGTTGGGGAACTCCCCAAGTGGATTTGATGGCATCCAGGTTCAATGCCAAGTTACCGACGTTCATGTCCAGGTACAAGGACCCGAAGGCTGTGGCGGTGGATGCTCTGGTGGCTCCTTGGGACCAATTCGAGCTAATCTATGTGTTCCTGCCGATATCCTTACTTCCTCTGGTGTTGCGTCAGATCAGACTGGAGAGAGTCCCGGCTATATTGATAGCCCCAGATTGGCCAAGGAGGACGTGGTTCTCGACACTGGTGTCGCTTTTGGCAGCGCCTCCACTTCCACTCCCTCTTCGCCCGGACCTGTTAACCCAAGGGCTCGTTCGTCACCCGGACCTGAAGTCTCTGCGTTTGACGGCGTGGCTCTTGAGACCAAAATCTTGACCCGTCAAGGTTTTTTCAGCCGAAGTCATTGCCACTCTGCGAGCTGCCAGAGGTCCGGCTACTACTAGGATTTATACACAAGACTTGGGAAGCCTTCTTTTCGTGGTGTTCGGGTTCTTCTAGGAACCCGAGGATTTTTTCCATTCCCAATTTGTTGGCCTTTTTGCAGTACGGGCTGGACAAGGGTTTGGCAGTTAGCACTCTGAAAGGACAGGTTTCTGCTCTGTCCTTGCTGTTTCGGAAGGCTATCGCCTCGCGTAGGGACGTACGTTCCTTTTTTCGCGGGGTAACCCGTCAATTTCCGCCGCGGAAGGCGCTTGTGTCTCCTTGGCGGCTCAATCCTGTCTTGGAGGCTCTTCAACATGGGCCTTTTGAGCCTATGGACTCTGTTAATCTTTCCTTTCTCTCTTGGAAGGTTGCCTTCCTAGTGGCGGTCACTTCTTTGAGAAGGGTTTCTGAGTTGGCGGCTCTTTCGTGCTCGCCTCCTTTTCTGGAGTTTCACCCAGATCGCGTAGTGCTTCGCACACGGGGCGACTTTCTACCTAAAGTGGTGTCACAGTTTCATGTTAACCAGGATATTGTGTTGCCCTCGCTTTGTCCGGAGCCAAGGAATGCGAAGGAACGGGCCTTGCACACATTGGATTTGGTGCGGGCTTTGAAGTTCTATTTGTCTATTACTCAAAGTTTTCGGAAGTCGGATTCTCTGTTTGTGATTCCAGCAGGTCGTCGACGTGGGCAACGAGCTTCCAAGGATTCTATAGCTCGTTGGATTCGGTCGGCCATTTTAGAGGCTTACCGACTTAAGGGCGAACCTTGCCCCGATTAAGATTAGAGCTCACTCCACAAGGGCTGTGGGTTCATCGTGGGTTTTTCATCAAGGATCCTCGGCAGCTCAGCTCTGCCGGGCGGCGACCTGGCGCTCCGTCCACACATTTACAAAATTTTATAAGGTGGACGTCAGTGCTTCCGCTGATGCGGCCTTAGGACATAGGGTCCTGCAGGCGGCTGTAGTTTAAAGTTCTTGTGAACTTGTAGTTAGCGCTAGTTGCGCATTTATTTAGGTTGTTGGGTATCTGCCTCTTTTGGTTTTTTTGCCCACCCTTATTTTTGGACTGCTTTGGGACGTCCCACTAGTAATGACTAGTGTGTCTCCCTTCCTTCATCTGCTGCTGAAACACGGATTTTGGTAAGAACTTACCTGTAAAATCCTTTTCAGCGAAGAAGGAAGGGAGACACACATCCCTCCCATGGCAGAAGTGTGTTGTTGTGTTTTCAGATGCGGCGTGACCCTTCTCTGATAGCGATTATCTGGGCTGAGGTCGGCGCGCTAAGGCTCTGTTCCAGCATTGCCAGCTCATCGCAGTGGTCAGGTTCAGTGAGTAGTACCTGGACTGTGTGGTTGTTTCGGCTATATGCATAACCTGTCTTCTTGTTTTTTCTCTGAAGTCCTTCAGAAGGGTTATGTTGCTACGCTGGTGATATTTGCTCTTCCTTAGCTTGGGTACGACTGGAGAGCTGGAGTAGGAGGAGCCCTATAAGCTGGAGGGGCCGGTCAACATTTTTTTAATCTGAGGTGTTTCTATCCTATGTGGGCTCCGCCTACCCACTAGTAATGACTAGTGTGTCTCCATTCCTTCTTCGCTGAAAAGGATTTTACAGGTAAGTTCTTACCAAAATCCGTGTTCTAAAAGGACGTGTTGTTAGACCTACGTAAATTTTCACACACGGGCATGTTGCGTAGTAGATTACATTGCTGGTAGTGCAAGTAATACATTTTCTGATCTTATATTGCCTTGTGTGATCAAAATTTACAAAAGTGTCACTCTTATCTATATTCGTGCATGCGACACATCTGTCTCGACCACGCACCACAATTGTGGGTTTCCAGAGCAATGGGGTACTCAGAGCCGAGCCCATGGAAGTCTATGGGGTTGTCACAGGTAGCGCTGGCTCGGTCTGTGGCCCTGGCGGTCAGGCGTATGTTGGGGGAAATATTTACAGGGGATAGGTATATATACAGTTCGTGACGCCACCTGTAGTTCTCTGATCACTAAGACCAGCGCTGCTGTAGATCTCTGAGGGGATGGTGAGGCAGCTAGATGTCGGGTCCCCTACAGGTGGGACTCTTCCCTCAGGTCGATAGTTATGGTGGGGTTGTGCAGGGATGCAATCAAATAACTCAGTCTCACACCGTCAGCGTCTTTCCATACCTTTTACTTGTCAGATGATAAGGCAGGTCCCAGGGAGGCTGTTCGGGTGGAGGATGTGCTTTGAGATAACAGCTGAACAGGTTATGGGCCTCCTTCACTTTCAAAATGGTGAGTCCGACTAGCATAGAGCCAAGTCCACTCCAAATACTCCAGCTTCTCCAAAGCTGTACTGCCCGGTCAGTTTTGTGGTCGGAGCCTTCCTTTGAGAGAGCTGAGTTCCTACTCTTGTCGTGCACTGACTCAAGGTTCTCACTCTCCCTGACCCCAGTTACGTACCGACACTCCAAGGGCTGCTTTCTGCTACCTAAGGTCCAGTAAGCCTCTGGTTTTTCTATCACTATGCCTGGAGCTATAGTGATGCTTCGGTCCCCAGTGACCGGTGACAATGTGCAGGATACTCCAATCCTTTAAGCACTTCTGAACTCTTCCACTGCGCCTTTCGCCCTGTCCGCGCTTGTAGCATAAGCACTCCACACTTCCAAAGGCTATACAGATCAGTCCCTTCTTGCTTCTCTCCAGAGGTTGCTAACAGGTGCTCAGTAATCTCCTAGTTCAGGAGCACGTCTCTGAACTTCACTGTCCTTGAGACAGGAGACTGAAGGTCCTGCTGCTACTTCCCTTTCCCTCTCACTCCACAACTACCCAACTCCCTCACTCTCCTGTCTGACTGAGCTATTTATATATCCTATGGGTGTGTCTAAGTGTGTGTTGGAGTGAATGTTTATTGAGCATTAAACTGTTATCTCTCCACACATTCTCCAGGGTACTGCGTGTGCCTTCACACCAGGGCTACACATTCCCCCATGGTAAAATACAGCACTCCCGGGCTGTGAAATACAAGAAGACAATTTGTTTTTGCATTGAACATTAACATTAACTCTTCCCATCCGGGAGGTAAGGATTTCTTGAACGTTGCATTAAAACATATAGAAAAATACAAAATACTATGTAGACATTTTCATATAAATAACCGACAATATTCTTGTGAAGGACCCGCACCAAACCTTCAACGTGGGTCCTGGGTGGGCTGCAGGACATCTGAATGCAGACCTCACTCAGTGCCACACCACACGGGTTTTGTATTCAGAGGTAGTTGAGGTGGTTCCATGTAAAACCAATATAATGCATCTTAGTGCAACTATTTACAGGGTACAGTTTTTGGGCTGGCTCAGTCCTCAACCTCAAAGTCCATTGACATAATAAGAGACATGTATATATACATATTTCAAGTATGCATCATTCTTCTATAACTTTTACTTTACCCAACAGGGCATTTTATGTAAAATTATGCATTCAATTTTTCAAATTTTCATCTTGTACCCAGCCGGGCATTCTACTTATTATAATAAAACTATGTAAACATTATGCATAACCATAAAGTGCAAAACAGCAAATATTCCTTTTATCAAAACTTTCTACATCTTCTTTGTTGCGGTAAACCCTGTCTGGGTCCTACCGTTCTTCACATTTTCTTGCAGACTTCAACGACATTTTCCACCCCGGGGGCTGGAACAATACGATGATCCCTAGATCCCATGACCAACAAGTCGTGACCTGCTATCAGAGTTTGGGTCGCTACAGTCCTTGTGCGAACCACTAGGGGCGCGCCGGGCGCTTCCGCTTTGTGAGACGCTGTCTGCGTCACTGTAATAGCCACTTTCTCTCGCGATGCAGAAATAGTCGCCGTGCGCGACGTTGTGTAGACTGCTGATTGCGATGTGGAATGGGTCGCAGATTGCGATGTAGTAGGACAAGGTAGTGAAGAGTACGCAGGGGGCACTTCCAACTGTGATATACTCTCTTGGGGCGATGCCGGGGCACGGCCTGATGCAGCAGTAGATTGTGACTGGGATGTGCTGGCAATGGTGACGTTACCTGCGTCAGGGACGGGGTCACGGACGATTGTGACATTAAGGGCATACCATCCCTTCATACCCCAGTGCCGTGTATAGGTGACTATGTCTCCATTAACTAGGTCCCTCCCGGGATGGCCGATGGGCAGGTGGGATTCTACGTCCCTGCGACTGACAAAGACCCCTGGGTAGAGGCCCGGTTCTCTGATGAAGCCCCAGCCCTTCCGGAGCTGGAACTCTGTCACACACCCCTGCCGCCGCGGTTCCCTTAGAGTACCTTTTTCTCGGCGGACACTTTCCTTGTCCGCGACCAGCTGCTCGTACTGCCGCTGCCGGTTCCGCTGCGCTTCCCGCTCTTCCTCCTGCCGGCGTCGCTGTTCCTCTTCGCAACGCTGCCACTCACGTTCCCACTGGGCGGTGTAGGCGACGTCATCCAGGCGCGCCATCTCATCCCAGTCGACGTCTGGTAATGATGGACAGGACCCCTCCGGTGTCCCTGCCGGGGATCGATCATCTGCTGCGGCCTCCTGGCCGGGCGGGCGTTCCGGAACTGGCGGTACCTCCTCAACCTCCCTCGCCTCCACCGCTTCCTCGGTAGGTTCAGGGTCGGTCCTTTTGGGGGTAGCCTCCGGTTGCTCCTTAGCCTTGGGCAGCAGAAGTTTTGGTAACTCAAATCGTGGGGGGTCGTCGAGGGGAGAGAACACCGCGTCCCACAGCCGCCGCTGCATCTGGGTACGCCGGCGTCTCTCGATCTCCTCCTTGCCAGGTTGTTGCAAAACCATCTTCTTCAATCTGGCATTTTCCTCTTTAATCTCCAGCAATGCTTGCTGCAGGTGCAGGACCACGGATGGTTCCGGTTCTAGTGGCAGCTTGGCTGGGGAACGGGGCCTGCCTTCCTCCGCTTCCCTGCTCGGCTGCACACGTCCTGCTTCCATGATGTTCCAGAACCGACTCCCTTCTTCTAGAGCCGTCCGGTCTCTTCCGTGGAGGCGGGGTTTGCGTCTCCTCCTCTTCGCAGGGAAGGTGAAGAGGAGGCGGACCTCCTTTGCTGTAGGGCAGGATCGCATATTGTAATAGCACTTTGAGAGGGCAGGCATTCTCTTCGCGCCACAGGGGGGCACACGCCCACGAATCCACGCCCACCTTCTTCTCCAGCGCCTGAGGGCGCGAATTTGGCAGCAAAATGGCGGATTTTAGCGCCAAAAATAGCAAACAGTTTTTTTTTCACAAAAACACCTCCACAGGCACACAGGGCTCGCAATTTTGCGAGTTTCGCATCCTGTTCGTGACGCCAAGTTTGTCTCGACCGCGCACCACAATTGTGGGTTTCCAGAGCAATGGGGTACTCAGAGCCGAGCCCATGGAAGTCTATGGGGTTGTCACAGGTAGCGCTGGCTCGGTCTGTGGCCCTGGCGGTCAGGCGTATGTTGGGGGAAATATTTACAGGGGATAGGTATATATACAGTTCGTGACGCCACCTGTAGTTCTCTGATCACTAAGACCAGCGCTGCTGTAGATCTCTGAGGGGATGGTGAGGCAGCTAGATGTCGGGTCCCCTACAGGTGGGACTCTTCCCTCAGGTCGATAGTTATGGTGGGGTTGTGCAGGGATGCAATCAAATAACTCAGTCTCACACCGTCAGCGTCTTTCCATACCTTTTACTTGTCAGATGATAAGGCAGGTCCCAGGGAGGCTGTTCGGGTGGAGGATGTGCTTTGAGATAACAGCTGAACAGGTTATGGGCCTCCTTCACTTTCAAAATGGTGAGTCCGACTAGCATAGAGCCAAGTCCACTCCAAATACTCCAGCTTCTCCAAAGCTGTACTGCCCGGTCAGTTTTGTGGTCGGAGCCTTCCTTTGAGAGAGCTGAGTTCCTACTCTTGTCGTGCACTGACTCAAGGTTCTCACTCTCCCTGACCCCAGTTACGTACCGACACTCCAAGGGCTGCTTTCTGCTACCTAAGGTCCAGTAAGCCTCTGGTTTTTCTATCACTATGCCTGGAGCTATAGTGATGCTTCGGTCCCCAGTGACCGGTGACAATGTGCAGGATACTCCAATCCTTTAAGCACTTCTGAACTCTTCCACTGCGCCTTTCGCCCTGTCCGCGCTTGTAGCATAAGCACTCCACACTTCCAAAGGCTATACAGATCAGTCCCTTCTTGCTTCTCTCCAGAGGTTGCTAACAGGTGCTCAGTAATCTCCTAGTTCAGGAGCACGTCTCTGAACTTCACTGTCCTTGAGACAGGAGACTGAAGGTCCTGCTGCTACTTCCTCTTCCCTCTCACTCCACAACTACCCAACTCCCTCACTCTCCTGTCTGACTGAGCTATTTATATATCCTATGGGTGTGTCTAAGTGTGTGTTGGAGTGAATGTTTATTGAGCATTAAACTGTTATCTCTCCACACATTCTCCAGGGTACTGCGTGTGCCTTCACACCAGGGCTACACACATCGACCACAGGGGGCACATCCACCTCTTGAAGACATATCTTGCAGAAAGTTCCTAGGAGAGGGGCATACATAATGGCTACGCACCAGGATATCTCTCAGATTCCGTGACCTTCTTGCTGTAATAGAGGCTCTTGTGGGCAAGTATCTAGACAAAACTGAATCCGCCTTAAGAATGGGCCAGGATTTTTCTAGGATTTTTTTAAGGGCACCAAATTGTGAGTTGTAGTTCGTAATAAAACGGACTACCTCACTATTACTTTTATTATTCTGAGATTGATATAATAAAGCATTCCTTGATGTATGTTTAGCCCTATTGAATGCTTTTTTGATAATCCTTCCACTGTACTCTCTTTCCCTTAAACGGGATTTTAAATCAGCAGCCTGTTTTAAAAATTCTTGCTCATTTGAGCATAGTCTCCGCAATCTGAGAAACTGACCTGTAGGAACCGCATTAATTATGTGATGTGGATGAGAGGAGGATGCGTGTAACAAAGCATTAGTAGCAGTTTTTTTACGAAAAATGGTTGTTTGAATTTCATCCCTCTCATCTCTTCTCAACAATACATCCAGAAAATCAATCTCATCACTGCTAACCTTGTAAGTAAGATGTATATTATAGTTGTTTGCATTGAGTTCCAAAAAGAATTTATCTAAAAGTTCAAGGGACCCCTGCCAGATCAGGAGGATGTCGTCTATGTACCGCGTCCAAGTGAGGACGCAGCACATAGACGGCAGCCGATCTGACAGGAGGAGGTCCCTCTCCCACAGCCCCAGGAATAGATTTGCATAAGCGGGCGCAAAGTGCGCCCCCATTGCAGTTCCCTGGAGCTGTAGGAAGAAGGACCCCCTGAAAACAAAAAAATTATGGGTTAAAGAAAATTCAAGTAATTCCATCAACAGGTTCCGTATGTTGATAGGAAGAGCCGACATACCTAGAAAGAACTCTATTGCTCTAAGACCATCCTGGTGGCGTATGCTGGTGTACAGTGACTCGACGTCCGCTGTCACCAGCATACTGCCTTTTTCCAGGTGGAGACCGTCAACTTTTTGAAGGAGTGCCCCTGTATCTTTAAGGAAAGAAGGTAATACCTCAACCAGTGGCTGAAGTTTATGATCTATCCATTGATTTACGTTTTCTAGGAAATTTCCCCTGCCTGAAATTATTGGTCGTCCCGGAGGCGAGTGCATACACTTATGGACCTTTGGTAGTAAATAGAAGGTGGGGATGGTGGGCTCAACAACTATAAGAGCCGTTGCCAATTGCTTAGTAATTACTCCACCATCAACAGCCCGATCAATGATGTTTTTTAATTGGGACAAATAGGCGGACAAGGGTTAAACGTTAGTTTTTTATAACATGATTTGTTATTTAATTGTCTGAAAGCTTCTTTCTCATAATCTGCCATGGGTCAGATCACAATGTTGCCCCCCTTGTCCGCCTGTTTGTATACCACCTCCGGAAGGTCCATAAGTTTCTGCAGGCAGGGGAAATTTCCTAGAAAACGTAAATCAATGGATAGATCATAAACTTCAGCCACTGGTTGAGGTATTACCTTCTTTCCTTAAAGATACAGGGGCACTCCTTCAAAAAGTTGACGGTCTCCACCTGGAAAAAGGCAGTATGCTGGTGACAGCGGACGTCGAGTCACTGTACACCAGCATACGCCACCAGGATGGTCTTAGAGCAATAGAGTTCTTTCTAGGTATGTCGGCTCTTCCTATCAACATACGGAACCTGTTGATGGAATTACTTGAATTTTCTTTAACCCATAATTTTTTTGTTTTCAGGGGGTCCTTCTTCCTACAGCTCCAGGGAACTGCAATGGGGGCGCACTTTGCGCCCGCTTATGCAAATCTATTCCTGGGGCTGTGGGAGAGGGACCTCCTCCTGTCAGATCGGCTGCCGTCTATGTGCTGCGTCCTCACTTGGACGCGGTACATAGACGACATCCTCCTGATCTGGCAGGGGTCCCTTGAACTTTTAGATAAATTCTTTTTGGAACTCAATGCAAACAACTATAATATACATCTTACTTACAAGGTTAGCAGTGATGAGATTGATTTTCTGGATGTATTGTTGAGAAGAGATGAGAGAGATGAAATTCAAACAACCATTTTTCGTAAAAAAACTGCTACTAATTCTTTGTTACACGCATCCTCCTCTCATCCATATCACATAATTAATGCGGTTCCTACAGGTCAGTTTCTCAGATTGCGGAGACTATGCTCAAATGAGCAAGAATTTTTAAAACAGGCTGCTGATTTAAAATCCCGTTTAAGGGAAAGAGGGTACAGTGGAAGGATTATCAAAAAAGCATTCAATAGGGCTAAACATACATCAAGGAATGCTTTATTATATCAATCTCAGAATAATAAAAGTAATAGTGAGGTAGTCCGTTTTATTACGAACTACAACTCACCAGCAAAGCACCCCCACCATCACACCTCCTCCATGCTTCACGATGGGAACCAGGCATGTAGAGTCCATCCGTTCACCTTTTCTGCGCGCAAAGCAGTAATCAAAGCAAAAGGTGGCTACTTTGAAGAACCTGGAATATAAGACATATTTTCAGTTGTTTCACACTTTTTTGTAAAGTGTAATGTATAATTCCACATGTGTTAATTCATAGTTTTGATGCCTTCAGTGTGAATGTACTATTTTCATAGCCATGAAAATACAGAAAAATCTTTGAATGAGGTGTGTCCAAACTTTTGGTCTGTACTGTATATATGTATTCTATGTGTATATATCTATTCTTTCTTTTGTGATGTAAAAACTGTCATTGGGATCAATTATATGTCGGTTTTGGAAGCGGGCGAGAAAATCTCGCTGTACGGATGCCATACGGTTGCCACACGGATGTTTTGATGCAAGGAAATCGCATCCTCGCATTGCACACGGATGACATACGGATCACTTTTCAGGGACTTTTCTGCGTATTACGGCCTTATAATACTGTCCGATTTTTTATCGTGTGTGACTCCTACTCTGCACTCATTACCTGTATTAATTGCACTTGTTTGAACTCGTTACCTGTTTGAAAGACACCTGTCCCAACACTCAATCACACTCCAACCTCTCCACCATAGCCAAGACCAAAGAGCTGTCTAAGTACACCGGGGATAAAATTGTAGACCTGCACAAGGCTGGGATGGGCTACAGGACAATAGGCAAGCAGTTTGGTGAGAAGGCAATAACTGTTGGCACAATTACCGTATATACCCATGTATAAGCCGAGATTTTCAGCCCATTTTTTAGGGCTGAAAGTCCCCCTCTCGGCTTATACGCGGGTCATATATGGGGGTCGGCGGGGGAGGGGGAGCGGGGGTGTCGGATCATACTCACCCCTCCGCCGGCGCGGTCTCTGCAGCCCCCCTGCTTCTCCCACGATCTCCGGCTCCTTCCTGCAGCGGTCATATGGCACCGCTCATTAAAGTCATGAATATGCACATATTCATGACTTTAATGAGCGGTAGCACGTGACCGCTGCAGGACTGAAGCGCTGCGGAGAGCGCCGGGAGAAGAGGAGAGGCTGCAGGGACGCGCGGCGGAGGGGTGAGTATAGTGATATTTACCTGTCCCCATGCCACCGTTGAGCACTGTTCCCTCGGTTCTGGCTGTGAATGTTCAGGCAGAGGGCGCGATGATGTCGTTAGTGCGCGCCCCGCCCCCTGCCAGATCATTCACAGCCAGAGGAGTCAGACACGGGGAGCAGCACAGCGGTGCAGAGAGGACAGGTAAATATCTCAGGTGCCGGGGTCCTGAGCGAGCGGTGACACCGGCACCTGGCCCCCAGCGACGAGAGGTGAGTATGTCATTTTTTTTTTGCAGCAGCAGCATATGAGGCCTATACTATGGGGCATAATTGTGCAGCATATGGGGCATAATATGGAGCATATGGGTGGCATAATAATGGAGCATATGGGGGCATAATTACTTGGGGCATAATTTGGGGCAAAAACTTTTAACATATGGGGCATAATTATATGGGGCATAATCTGTGGAACATATGGGGCATAATCTGGAGCATATGGGGGCATAATCTGTGGAACATATGGGGCATAATCTGGAGCATATGGGGGCATAATCTGTGGAACATATGGGGCATAATCTGGAGCATATGGGGGCATAATCTGTGCAGCATATGGGGGCATAATCTGTGGAGCATCATATGGGGGCATAATCATTTTTCACCCTAGGCTTATACGAGAGTCAATAAGGTTTCCCAGTTTTTTGTGGCAAAATTAGGGGGGTCGGCTTATACATGAGTATATATGGTATTAGAAAATGGAAGAAACACAAGATGACTGTCAATCTTCCTCTGTCTGAGGCTCCATGCAAGATCTCGCCTTGTGAGGAAAGGATGATTCTGAGAAAGGTCAGGAATCAACCCAGAACCACACAGGAGGACCTGATCAATGAAAAGAAAAGAGGTGGAACCACAGTCTCAAACACTACTGTTAGTAACACATTACATTAAAATCCTGCAGGGCACACAAAGTCCCTCTGCTCACGCCTGCACATGTCTAGGCTAATTTGAAGTTCAGCAATGACAATCTGAATAATCCAGAGGAGGCATGTGAGAAGGTCATGTGGTCAGATGAACCCAAAATAGAACTTTTGGTATCAACCCCACTCAAAGTGTTTGGAGGAAAAAGAAGGATGAGTACAACTCCAAGAACACCGTCCTATCCGTGAAGCAAGGTGGGGGAAACATCATACTTTGGGGGTGATTTTCTGCAAAGAGGACAGAACAACTGCACCATATGGGTGGAAGGATTGATGGGGTCATATATCGTGAGATTTTAACTAACAACCGCCTTCCCTCAGAAAGAGCATGAAGATGGGTCGTGGCTGAGTATTTCAGCATGACAATGACCCGAAACACACAGCCAGAACAACTAAGGAGTGGCTCCGTAAGAAACATTTCAAGGTCCTGGAGTGGCCTAGCTAGTCTCTGGACTTGAACCCAATAGAAAATCTTTGGAGGGAGCTGAAACTCAATGTTGCCCAGCGACAGCCTCGAAACCTGAATGATCTGGAGAAGATCTGTATGGAGGAGTGGGCAAATACAATTCTATGATGTATCAACAGACGCATACAGTCTAGATCACGTGAAGTCATTATTGCCCTCTACTCCTCTTTGGTCAGACCTCATCTGGAATACTGTGTCCAGTTTTGGGCACCACATTTTAAAAAAGACATCAACAAACTGGAGCAAGTTCAAAGAAGAGCCACCAGAATGGTGACCGGTCTGCAAACCATGTCCTATGAGGAACGGTTACAGGATTTGGGAATGTTTAGCTTGCAAAAAAGAAGACTGAGAGGAGACTTAATAGCTGTCTACAAATATCTCAAGGGCTGTCACATTGTAGAAGGATCATCTTTATTCTCATTTGCACAAGGAAAGACTAGAAGCAATGGGATGAAACTGAAAGGGAGAAGATACAGATTAGATATTAGAAAAAACTTTTTGACAGTTAGGGTGACAAAGGAGTGGAACAGGCTGCCACGAGAGGTGGTAAATTCTCCTTCAATGGAAGTCTTCAAACAGAGGCTGGACAGACATCTGTCTGGGATGATTTAGAGAATCCTGCTTTGAGCAGGGGGTTGGACCAGATGGCCCAGGAGGTCCCTTCCAACTCTACCATTCTATGATTCTATGAATCCCTGCTGCAGTATGTGCACACATAGTTAAGAACTACAGGAAACGTAATTGCAAACAAAGGTTTCTGTACCAAATATTAAGTTCTGTTTTTCTACTGTAACAAATATGTGTCTCATGCAATAAAATGCAAATTAATTATGAAAAAATCATGCAATGTGATTTTCTGGCTTTTATTTTTAGATTCTGTCTATCACAGTTGAAGTGTACCTGTTCTGCCCATCTGAGTACAGGGCAGTATGTTTTGTATTGTGTGCTAGTTTGTTTGTTATAGCACCATCTAGTGGTGGCTGAATTTATAGCCTGTGCCTTTAACAAGCAGATAGTATTACATTGTGGGATTGAAGTAAGGTATGCTGGGAAGATGAATCTCCATTTTCTCCATGTACTTCAAGGAACATACGTGTTCATGTGCTCTCCTGTAACCTCTCCAACTTGAGTTTGCGATCTTGGTAAAGCATATCTGGTAAGATCAATATCTTCTCTAGCAATGCAGTGTTTAGGAGGTTATTAACTGTATAGCAGCCAGTGCATAGAGATGTTATTAGAATCCTGTGTAAAGTTTGCATCATACTGTATACTTTCCTGTTAATTGTAAAGTGTCAGCTGTGTGCCCAATACTTATCTATGTCATTTGTATTTTTATAGTTTTACCGCGCATGTTGTATACTGTTCACCAATAAACAAGTTAGACTACACAGGACAGTCTGCTTATTTGGAGTACGGAATCGTGGTTTATGCTGTATGCTAGATTGCACATCGTGTCAACGTGTATGAAGGCAGAACAGTACCTACGATATAAATTGCAGACCTCTCCATTCTTTGTAGGTGCGAAAATTTGCAATATCGGCAGTGTATCAAATGCTTATTTTCCCCACTGTAGGTGTTTGGTTGGAGTCAGATCAGGAGACACTTGGCCACTGAATCACTTTCACCCTGTTCTTCAGAAATACAACAAAAGTGTTTTGGATCATTGTCATAATGGAAACGTGCACATCTACCAAGGGCACGGAGTGGTGGGAGCATCTTCTCTTTCCGTATAGAGCAGAATATCTGTGATTTCATGATATAATCAATGAAATGTAGCCATGACACCAGCAGCTCATGCAACCCCACATATGGACACTGCCACCACCATGCTTCACTGTAGGCACCATGCAGTTTTTTAAATTCATTTTTAAAAGTTTTTCTAAAACTTGTTTGCTTTTAAAAGTCTTTTTCTAATGCACATTAATTTAATAATTATTAGATCAGGAATTTGATCTATTTTTTTGTTTTACCTCCTTTCATCTAGAACATATTGGATTGTTAGAAGGTATTTCTATTCCTGGTACATTTTACTTTGTAACACAGTACAAGTACACACGTGACCTGTAATGAAGCTCACTCTGCCAACCATCTGTATTTTTGTGTTTTCGCTTTGCTGTTCCTGGCTTGTTCTTTTGGTCTCTTGTCAGGGAGGTTAAGTTATTAAAGAAAAAAAATCCTGAAAAAATAACACATGTAAAGCAGCTGGTTCAATACAAGCAAACAAATCTATCAACGCTGACTTAATGAATGCAAGAAAAAAAATGACAGTCTTAACGTGTGAGGTCCTCCAGTCCCGAGGTCCTCACTGTACAGACTGGACACATGGACCTGAAAAAATCTATCAATGACTTAATGACTGCAAGAAAAAAAATGACAGTCTTAACGTGTGAGGTCCTCCAGGTCCGAGGCCCCACTGTAACAGTCTGGAACATGACCTAAAAGTACAGGGTAAAATGCTAACTTTAATACTGACAAAAAAACCTAATCATATATAATATGTGCACATTTTAAGTTATGTCATCATATAATGGGTTCAGTGTTTCTCAGTGTGACCCCCATGTAAGTGTCATGTGTCCTGATCGTCATATATAGGGTCACCTGGGTTTCACAGTCATGACTCCATCTAAGATCCATGTATCAGATCATCATGTAATGGGGTCATATGGGTTCTGCAGTGGTGACCCTAATGTCCATATGTCCTGATCTCAGTAAGGTCATGTGGGTTCCGCAGTGGTGACCTAAGTTGTCAATGTCCTGATCTCATGAATGGGTCATGTGGGTTCCGCAGTGGTGACCCTATGTAAGATGTTCATGCGTCCTGATTATCATGTAATGGCTTTATATGGGTTGTGCAGTGGTGACCCCATGTAAGATGTTTGTATGTCCTGATCATCGTACAATAGGGTTATGTGGGTTCCACAGTCATGACCCTAAGATGTCCATGTGTCCTGATCATCATACAATGGGGTCTTGTGGGTTCCACAGCCATGACCCTAAGATGTCATGTGTCCTGATCATCATAAATGGGTCTTGGGTTCCACAGCCATGACCCTAAGATGTCCATGTGTCCTGATAGTCATACAATTGAGTGATGTGGGATCCGCAGTGATGACCCCATGTATGATGTCCATGCGTCATCATGTAATGGGGGCACATGGGTTCAATTGTGATGACCCCATGTAAGATGTCCATATGGGGTCATGTGGGTTCCACAGTCATGACGCTATCTAAGATGTCCATGTTTCCTGATCATCATACAATTGGGTCACATAAAATCCAGAGACAACCCTTTAAGAGTATGTGCACGTTAAGTGTTTACAGCAGACATTTCTGCACCAAAACGTGTCTCTTGGAAAGAAAAAAAGCTGCGTATAATATATGGGTTTTCCTGTGCGTTTTTGATATGTTTTCCCCACATGCATTAGAACGAGAGAAAAATGCTGCAAAAACACTGAAAGAATGGACACGCAAAAAGAGTAAGTAGCATGTGTAGGAGATTTCCGAAATCTCACTTTTTCAATACAGTAAAACGCAACTTTTTTTTTTTTGCAGGACAAACGCTTGGACAAAAAGCAGCAAAATCGCTATTTGTGAACAAGCCCTTAGAAGGCAATTAGGATAAATGTTCATAATGATACGTCTGTATTCTAAGTTACCATCACCTACAAAAGATGAGAAACATTCAGCGCTTATGGTCTGTGTGTGTTTTTGCAAGTGTCATTATGTAATTTTCCAATTTCTCACACCTTTTATTGATCATTACTCCGCACGGTGCCGAGATGGCACCTAGCACCTGGCGCTGGGCAGCACCAGCGATGGGTAAATTTAGAATGTTATTGTACACGCTCCACAGCCAACATTAATAGAGCGTTTAATTGTGCTGTGTGACCATTTTGGACAGTTTCTGTGTTTGGAGTAAATGCTCAGTGAAGTGGACGGTTTTCTGGAGAGAGTCCAGAGGTTGCTGTGTAATCTTCTATTAGAGCTTAGGGTGAATCTGAATAGTTACATGAGGCTGATAATGGTTTACAGTATAATACGCTTTTTACCTTGGCTTCCTCTAGCATCAAATGGGCATTTTATATCTGAATTTGGACCAAATTTGGGTCTGGTCAACTAGTTAGATGATTTACAGTTGGGGCTGAGTTTACAGATGTCTGCAATGTCATTCACAGCCTGTAAATCTCGTTTTAAAATGAGACACACACTGAGGAGCCATAACCTGAATGGTGCCAGTACACATAGTGGTGGTTATTGCTCGGAGGTCAAGAAACATGCAGCAAAATAACAGATGGAGTTAATGCTGATTCTTACAATTTTATGCCATGTACTGGTAAAGCATATGGAGGCCGATACACCAGAGCAGTGGCCCAGAACCGGGCCTAGCCCGCCCGTAATTCCAAGTTAAACTGTATCAGCAGCTGCGCTGAGAAGTGAAGGTGCTTCAGAACGCTCGCTGCAGAGACTGAATGAGAAGAGGTGAGTATTTTATTTTTTTAAATCAATAAGTATAGTGTACTATATAATATACTGTATGGAAGGCTACTGTCTTATCCCCACAGTTTTAAGCGTGCCCTAAAAACGCATTTGTCCAGACTGGCCTACCGCCTCAACGCATTAACCTAACTATCCCTGTTGGCCCATTCAAATTTTTTTTTACCATAATCGGGTACCTCGTATTATGTTCTCACACGCTTTATGCATTTAATAGCCCTCTGTGTCAGTACTGTTACATACTTTGGCTGCTAACTGGTTCATGCAGAATTACATGAACACTCAATTCTTACACTATGGCTGGTCCAAACAATGAAAGCAATTGTTACCATTTACCTTTTGTGTCTTCCCGTTTTCCTCATAGATTGTAAGCTTGTGAGCAGGGCCCTCATTCCTCTTGATATCTACTTTGATCTGTGTTTATTGTTATGCTGTAATGTCTATTGTCTGTAGAAGTCCCCTCTATAATGTAAAATGCTGCGGAATATGTTAGCGCTATAGAAATAAAATTATTATTATTATTATTGTAAGGATTCCGGATGTTCCATGGAGCCTGTTTTGCCCTTGTCCAAAAGGAAGTCTGTTACTTCGCTCTGTCCTGGAACTTCCTGTATGTCGTGCTATTTAAGTCCAGGTCGGGAGAACCTCCTTGCCTGAGTATTTTGTTGCTGTTTGCTTCTGAGCTTCTTCCTGGTTTGCCTCTGGAGTTCCTGCTGCTGCTCCTTATTTGGTTCTCTGCTTCACCACTTCCAGCTAGCTGCCTTTAGTCCTCTAAGCTGCTTCCGGATCCTGGCTGGGGTTACCTACTGTCCTGACTTCTGAGACTGTGTCTGTTGCGGGCTGCTGTGTGGGACTTGAGCGGGACTTCTGAGCCAAAAAGTTCTGAACTTCCACGCATAAGTGCGGGTCGCATCCTTGCTGCATACTACTGATGGACTTCCACGTATAAGTGCGGGTTACACCTTTGCTGTACACTACTGCTGGACTTCCACGTAATAGTGCGGGTCACACCCTTGCTGCATACTACTGCTGGACTTCCACATATAAGTGCGGGTCGCACTCTTGCTGCATATTACTGCTGGACTTCTTTGCATTAGCGGTCGCGCCCCGCTACTAAGTTTTCTGGACATTTCTGTTTTGTACTGTGGACTTCCTTACAATTGCAGGAAAGTCTCTGTTAGTGTATGTTCTACTTCTTGCTTTGTTAAATACACTTGTCTCGGCTTTGGTCTCAGACTCGTTTTATCCCAAGCAGATTCCTATATGGAGGACTATGAGGAGTGCATTATACTATATGGAGTATAATGGGGAGTACATTATATACTATATGGAGGACTATGGGGAGCACATTATACTATGTGGAGGACTATGAGGAGTGCATTATACTATATGGAGGACTATGGGGAGTACATATATACTATATATATATACTATATGGAGGAATAAGGGGAGCACATTATACTATGTGGATGACTATGAGGAGTGCATTATACTATATGGAGCACTATGGGGAGTGCATTATACTATATGGAGGACTATGGGGAGTGCATTATACTATATGGATGACTATGGGGAGCACATTATACTATATGGATGACTATGAGGAGTGCATTATACTGTATGGAGGACTATGGGGAGCGCATTATATTTGTTGGCATCATACTTTATGGGTGCAATGAAAGGGGAATCTAGGGCTTCAATAGGAGGAAAATTACTTTGCAAAGATTGCAAAGTTGTGAGATATGATCTTCTGTGACCCCGCCAAATATTTTTTTTATTTTGTTGAAAGAGGGGGTGTAAGGAAAAGGTTGTCGCCATTTTGTATAGGGCCTGTACCAGCCTCCATTTTGTCAGTTCACACAGCCACAGACTTTTAGCTACACAGGGCCTATTAGCATATTCAGTACGGCCAGCTTTGATGTCCACTATGAATCAATAGGCCTTTACATGCTAATTGGTTTAGGACAGGGTCTGAAAAGATGATCAGTCGTATGGTAATTAGCTCAAGCTCAAGGCGTTGTTTCCTGCTCCATATGAATTGCAGGCCAGTTAATATGCGGGCTTCAAAGCAAATGGGGAAGGGCCTAGTAGGTTTGGAAGCTGTAGCCAAGAAGAGACTGGTCTCTCATTCTTTTTCACACTCAGAAGCACCAGGACAGACTTGCCAAATGGAGCTGCAGCACATGCATTGGGGGCTGTCCAGCAAATGAAGACTTTCCTGGGGAACGCAGAGCTCCATGCCTCCCCATGACCATACTACAACCCGGTAATATTGATCTATAGCTAATACCTTTAAGCCTTGTACATTATTGTTGTATTTTTACTCTGACTGCCATTCCATTGTAATTACATTGTATAGCTTTACTGTATATTTCTGTAATTATCTAGTGCGCCCTTAAGGCAAATTAAACCATAAAATTAATCTTGGGCTGATGCTTTTACTCTGATCACGAATCTTAGAATACCCAGTGGGTAGCAGGACACCTTCCCCGGCGGCCATTTGCTCTAGGTGCAGTTCTCTTACTGACCTGAGAGACAAAGGGGGCCCCGGAAAGCTGTACCTGTGGAGTTACGTCCCATTGGTGACGTGGGAGGAAAGGGATCGTCCGTCACATTTGGTAGCGGCGGTGGTATCAGAAGCTGTGATACCCGGGCTACCGTGTGGCGGCCGGCTGAGTTCCTCACAAATTGGTGGCAGCGGTGGGATCAGAGTAATAGTGTGCGTGGGACCCCTACTCCCAGACACTAGAGACTACCAGCAGTACTTTCACTGCTGGGGTCTTAAGGTCAGCCCAGCACTAGACGGTCAGAGTGTAAATATAACAAGTTGTGTGCAAGGTCAGGGTTGCAGCTGTGTTTCAGTAACCAAAGGTTCCCAAGATGGCGGAAGGCACCAGGAGTAGGGCAAAGGGGGAGGCCAATGCTGTGGCCTATGAGGGGTTCGATAACGATGAGGGGGAGCTCAGCCAGGGCTCCCCAAGGAGCCCGACCCCCGTGCTCAGTCTCACAGTGGACTGTCCACCCCCTGCCCGTCCCAGCCTGTCCAGATCGGAGGCCCTTTTCTAAGCGGCTATGGCACAGCTCGAGGCTGGTAATGACGCCGCCTATGAAAGACTCCTGGTGGCGGCAGAGACAGCAGCAGAGCGTGAGCAAGCAGCGGCAGAGAGAGCAGCAGAGCGTGAGCATGCAGAACGTGTGTTGCAGGCTACAGAACGCCGTGAAGCTGCGGAGCGCCAGCACCGACTGGAGATGGCTCAGCACGGGCCCCCGCTGGACGCACCAGGCCCACTGGAGACAAGGGCTCCCAAGGTCCGGGCGGAGGACTTTCCCTTACTTGAAAAGGATGGAGACCTGGATTCCTTTCTGCTTGCTTTTGAGAGGACATGCCTCCAACATCATCTGGCCCCGGATCAGTGGGCAAGGTACCTGACCCCCCGTTTGAGGGGTAAGTCCCTGGAAGTTTTGGGGGACTTACCTGCCGGGGAGGAGCAGGACTACAACAGCATCAAGCGGGCCCTGATCCAGCACTACAACCTCACCCCGGAGTCGTACCGCAGGAAGTTCAGGAGCCTGCAGCGGGGTTCAAAGGACACCTGGACCGACCACATGCGGGCCCTGTTGAGAGCTGCGGAGCACTGGACCTCGGGTCTAGAGCTCACTACCCGTCAGGAGGTCCAGGAACTGTTTGTCGTGGAGCAATTCTTGTGGAACTGCCCAGAGGACCTCCAGCAGTTCCTCCGTGACCGGAAACCAAAGGGGGCTTCTGCTACAGCCGCCCTGGCAGACGAGTATGCCAACAACAGGGCGCCGGAGCCAAAGAAGCCTGCCAGCAGCACCTGGAGAGGGGGTAAGCCCAATCCTGCCCCAGCCCCATATCCAGCCCCCAGAGTGCAAGGGGTGTACCCCCCTGCTGCCCTCTCCAGGCCAGGAACAGAACCCAGACGTTGCCATAATTGCAATCAGCCAGGACACTTTAAGGCTGCATGTCCCCAGCGCCAGAAGGCCCCATCCCTGTCCCAGAAACCGTCCACTGTTTTGTGTGTGGGAGGGGGTGGTGGGAGGTCCCTAGACAATTACCAACCCGTCACCATCGGCCGCTCAGCGGTCATGGGACTGCGGGACACAGGCGCTGAACGAACCCTGGTACGCCCTGAGGTGGTGTCCCTTCAAGACTTGGTACCTGGGAAAACCCTTTCCGTCTCCGGAATTGGAGGCGTTGAACCGGCGCTGCCCGTTGCCAAGGTGTATTTGGATTGGGGTGCCGGGAGGGGGATGCGGGAGGTGGGAGTAACGCCGAATATTCCTGCAAATGTGTTGCTTGGGACCGATTTGGGGCGGCTAGTGTCCCAGTATGTGGCCACTGAACCCCCAAGTCCGGCTCCCCAAGAATGTCATGACTCTACTGTGAATGCTAATGTTAATGTATTGAATGTGCCCCCAACAGTGGAGGAGGGAGTGAAACCTGATGGTAAGCCATGCACTGACACTACACACACAGGGCTCACAGTGAGGACAGGTGAGGAGGCTGTAGGGGAGAGCTCAGAGGTGGAGGGAGGGGCTGCTATGGGCAGTGTAGGGCCCCTAAGTGAATCCAGCCTGCTGAGTCTAGGGCCCCTGCAGGAAGAGGAACAGGCCATGGGGGGAGGGAGCGTCCCGGGAGAGGAGCCACCAGGTAGGACCCCAGGTCAAGAGTTCCCCACATCCGGGATGTCAGGAAGTCAGGGAAGTCTGCCTGACCCGGCGACTTGGTCAGAGGATGAGGGAAAGCAGGCGCTACCCGTGGTCTCAGCTGTCGTGGCCGCTGTTACCAGGAGTGGGAGCGCTGAAGCCCAAGGAGCCTCGCGGAGGTCCGACGGTTTCCCCCTCTCTGACCAAGTGGCTGCCGAGTCAGACAGTAGCCAGGAGACAGATCCCGGGGAACTGACAGAGGACAGGGCAGTTTCATCAATTCTTGCCATATCCAGTCAGGGATTTCAGGCAGCGTTGGAAGCTGACCCTAGCCTGAAGACTCTCAAGGAACAGGCGGCACAGCCTCCCCTGGAGTCCGACCGCGAGCGAGTGGTCTGGGACCAGGGACGGCTGTACCGGGTAACGGTCCAGCAGGGTTCACCGGAAGCGTGGCCCAGGGACCGACAGTTAGTGGTACCCCATCCGTTCAGGGCGGAATTGTTGCGGATCGCACACGAGATTCCAATGGCCGGACACCTAGGGATCACTAAAACCAGGGCCAGGCTAGCTCAGCATTTCTACTGGCCTGGAATGAGGACCGAGGTGATAGCCTACTGCCGTTCGTGTGACACCTGTCAGAGGATGGGGAAGGCGGGGCCGCGCCCCAAAGCCCCACTGGTAACTCTGCCCATCATCGAAGAGCCTTTCTCGAGGGTGGCTGTGGATCTCATTGGACCTCTGTCCACTCCCAGCCGCTCCGGGAAATGCTTCATACTAACGGTAGTGGACTATGCCACCCGGTACCCGGAGGCGGTAGCTTTGTCGTCCATTCGGGCCGACAAAGTGGCCACTGCCTTACTGGAGATTTTCTCCAGAGTGGGGTTTCCCAAGGAAATGCTCACCGACCGAGGGACCCAGTTCATGTCGCAGCTGATGGAGTCTCTCTGTAAGCAGGTACAGGTGCAACATCTGGTGGCCAGCCCGTATCACCCACAGACCAATGGCTTGTGTGAGCGGTTCAATGGCACCTTAAAGCAGATGCTGAAGATGTTGGTCGACTCCCACGGGAGAGACTGGGAGCGGTATCTCCCACACCTGCTGTTTGCCTACCGGGAGGTTCCACAGGCCTCAACGGGGTTCTCCCCCTTTGAGCTCCTGTACGGGCGACGTGTACGGGGCCCCTTGCTCTGGTGAAGGAAGCATGGGAAGGGGATTTAGCCACCCCTGGAGTATCGGTCATTGAGTATGTCGTGCGCTTCCGGGACCGAATGATGGCCTTGACGCGGCTGGTGCATGACAATATGGCCCAAGCTCAGGCTGACCAGAAGCGATGGTACGACCAGAATGCTTGTGAGCGGACCTACCAGGTGGGTCAAAAGGTGTGGGTACTGGTCCCCGTACCACAAAACAAGCTTCAGGCGGCCTGGGAGGGTCCATACCTCGTGCACGAGCAGCTCAACGCCGTCACCTACCTGGTCCACGCCCGTGGAAGGAGGAAGGCCTTCCATGTGAACATGATGAAGGCCCATCATGAGCGGGAGGCTTATGCCCACCCAGTGTGCAACCTTCCAGAGGAAGGAGAGGACAGAGAGTCAGAAATCCTCGTGGATCTGCCACCCTAGCCAAAGAGAGGGTGCGGTAGGGCGCATGGGGGAACACAGGAATGTGATACCCCCTAGCGCCCTCAAAAGCAGGGAGGTGTAAGGAAAAGGTTGTCGCCATTTTGTATAGGGCCTGTACCAGCCTCCATTTTGTCAGTTCACACAGCCACAGACTTTTAGCTACACAGGGCCTATTAGCATATTCAGTACGGCCAGCTTTGATGTCCACTATGAATCAATAGGCCTTTACATGCTAATTGGTTTAGGCCAGGGTCTGAAAAGATGATCAGTCGTATGGTAATTAGCTCAAGCTCAAGGCGTTGTTTCCTGCTCCATATGAATTGCAGGCCAGTTAATATGCGGGCTTCAAAGCAAATGGGGAAGGGCCTAGTAGGTTTGGAAGCTGTAGCCAAGAAGAGACTGGTCTCTCATTCTTTTTCACACTCAGAAGCACCAGGACAGACTTGCCAAATGGAGCTGCAGCACATGCATTGGGGGCTGTCCAGCAAATGAAGACTTTCCTGGGGAACGCAGAGCTCCATGCCTCCCCATGACCATACTACAACCCGGTAATATTGATCTATAGCGAATACCTTTAAGCCTTGTACATTATTGTTGTATTTTTACTCTGACTGCCATTCCATTGTAATTACATTGTATAGCTTTACTGTATATTTCTGTAATTATCTAGTGCGCCCTTAAGGCAAATTAAACCATAAAATTAATCTTGGGCTGATGCTTTTACTCTGATCACGAATCTTAGAATACCCAGTGGGTAGCAGGACACCTTCCCCGGCGGCCATTTGCTCTAGGTGCAGTTCTCTTACTGACCTGAGAGACAAAGGGGGGCGCCGGAAAGCTGTACCTGTGGAGTTACGTCCCATTGGTGACGTGGGAGGAAAGGGATCGTCCGTCACATTTGGTAGCGGCGGTGGTATCAGAAGCTGTGATACCCGGGCTACCGTGTGGCGGCCGGCTGAGTTCCTCACAGGGGGCAATTAGAACTACTGCTATGGAGCCCCATTATGTCCATGTACGCCACTAAGTCTGGCATTTTATACTCCAGGCATAAGGAATAGAATTCTTGCGTACGATACACCTCTAAATGAACATGGGGCATAGATGCGATAGTAGAAAAAAATGGGCTGGAGTAATTTTCACCACTTTCGTAGTCTAAAATATGATGAATTTGTCAGTTTGGGCTCGGCTTTGCTCCCTTCCGTTAAGCTACGCCAACTTTTCAAAAAGTTAACAGAGCTGGCATAAAAGCACCAAATGTAAAAAAAAGCACTTTTGCATGACTGATTTGCTCAAAAACTTTGTGAGATTTTAAATAGTTTAAGAAAATGTGGTGGAAATTGATGAATCGACCCTATGGTTTTAATGTTTTTCAACTGTGTTTGCCACAAAAGTATGACAATTCTGCATAACCGGTAATGTATGAACTAATGATAAATCTATGGACCACTTAACACTACTGATGGTGGATTAAATAACACTGGTTACCACTATGGCATCTGTGAAGGATGGGAAATATTCGGCAACAAGTGAACAATCTGAATTGCATGCAAATAAGTAATTCTTTCATAGGAAAAAAAAATTCTGTGTTGACAACTATTGGACTAATGATAAAAGAAATTCTCCTACTGCCGGCGATTCTGGATTGACTGGTATGCTTAGACATACTACAAAGCTGGGTCAAAAGGTAGCTACCACCAATAGTTGGTGAAGAAGGAAAGTGACTAATAGGCATGAATGTGGTAATATTAACAAGCCTGATTTTTATTTCATTAATATACACATTTCATACATTGTACACAAAAATGAGCAAACATCAATTTGCTAATTCACTCAGTCATCTGAAATGGAAGATGTGGAATGGAGAACAGATCCTTAAGAGAACATATCCTTTCCACCCTTTACGTTCCTCAAGTCTCATGTCATTACCTCTATGTCTGAGTCAGTCGGCCCCCATCTAAGACCAGATGAACTCCTGTTGGGAACCAGTATACTGTAATCACAGATGTATTCCAATCAACCAGCAGATTGTTTTCTTTAGATGGACCCATTGACTTTCTTGACCTACAAGTCTATTCTTCCTGGGCGAATCATGGGTTATTCGCCTATTATATTGCTTTTTGTTTTTTTTTACATGTCTCATGATCATGTATAAAATAAAAGAAATGCAGCATTGTTGTATTGGAAGGCCGTGATTTTTTTTTTGTTAACAGAAACGAAAAACAATGATAACTCCTACTAGACAACATGTCAAGAATGGGCAGTGATGACACTTTATAAATAGGATGAGTGATTGGAATTGGCCTTTTCTGTCCCTCTGAAAAACAGAATTTCTCAGGAAGACTGCGCTATAGACTAGCCCTTCCAGTGTGGATATACATATATATATATTATTAGTGTTTACAAAAACACACAGCAGCCACACTTCTTCGTAAGCAAAGTTGGTGGTCTCTCTTCCAGGACCCTTGCGCAAGGGAAGGGTCTACACAACCATGCTTAGCTCAGGCAAGTTTTCTGTCCTTTTGCTCTACGTGTTGACCCCACTGTGAAGCGACACTCACACCCACGTATCAGACAAATAATTGTATTCTCTCCCGAATGCCCTGCCTACAGATGGGGCAGGAGGTGAGTGACGTGCTGCATTCTGCGCAGGAGCCGTGCCCGCACTGGAACACCAGCTTGATGTGACTGTCAATGCAAATCGGGCAGGTCATCCTTTCCTCCATTTGGCGATATCGGTTTTGAAGCTCTTCCATCACCTTGCGTTGATCTGACGCTTCTAAGCTGGGAACACTGTCTACTTCTGTACTGTCTACAAAGAAATACAGAAAAACAATAACATATCGTTACATCCATTGCGTCTCGTTCTGGAGGTCCCAGCATATCCATATACTGACATACTGTAATGCTTCACACAGCCTGTGAGGGGTGCTGCAGGAAAACATTAACCGACAGATCCCTTCTGATCAATGTGAATTTCTGCAGCAAGACCCCAAATGATCAGCCTATCATTCATAAACCCTAAGGCCGGCGTCACACTTGCGAGTGTGATGCGAGTAAGACGCATGACTTTCTCGCATCAACACCCGGCACGGCCGCCCGCTCTCGGACCCGAGTGTGCGGCTGCATAGAAATACATGCAGCCGCACACTCGGGTCCGAGAGCGGGCGGCCGTGCCGGGTGTTGATGCGAGAAAGTCATGCGTCTTACTCGCATCACACTCGCAAGTGTGACGCCGGCCTTAGAGGGAAAGTGTCATCAGAACATTATTACTGTACATACATACATGTACAGGAACAATATATGATTTGCATGTTTTATTAAAACTATATGTTTTTGTTCATGTGATAATCTGTAATCAAAACAAATACAAAATGATCTGATTAAAAAAATATACGAGGTATATATTTTTTTTAATTTTCCCTTTTATACATTTTCCATATGACCCTTTACATAAAAAATTCAGAACTCTCGAAATTTTTACACTGATCACTACCAAGCTTAAATAATAATAAGCTCATACTTCTAGTTCTGTACAGAAGACTTTTCAGCAGCCACATGGATATAGGCTACAACAGACACTGGCTATGACTCACTCACTTCTAGAGTTTTCTAGGCATGCTGTGATCTGTGCAGGGAGCTTTGGGCAAAGAGGGTGAAGAGGTGATCTGCAACATCAACTATTGTGAATAGTGGATTTTTTTTTCTACTGTATGTAGAGGTGTTACTTTTCACTGTAATCTTGCCTTTGATGATAATGAAACGGTTGAAAAGTGATCTGTACAGAACAGGAATTGCAGGACAATTTGTCAAAGCCGGTTTGGCACCCATTTCTTATTCTGTACAGATCAATTTCAACAGTTTAATTATCATCAGAGGAAAGGGAGGAAAAAAAGAGAGGGAAAAAAGGGGAGAAAAAAAGGGGGAGGGAAAAAAGGGGAAGGAAAAAGGGAGAAAAAAGGGGAGGAAAAAGGGGAGAAAAAAGGGGAGGAAAAAAGTTTTTCTCTACATTCCTGCTATTATGTGCAGGAATGTACAATTTATAAGGTAAAAAGTTGTCAAAAGTCGTCTTTAACATAGAAACCTGATTTAAACAATAGATAATTTTTTCTTTACATGGAGCACATTTTAAAAGCAGGACATTAGGCTGCAGCACATAAAAGATACACAGTGTGGGTTGATTCTTACATGTTTAAAATGAACAGCAAATTGAGGAAAAATTAGTTCAGTGCCCGAATCCAATGCCGAACGCTGGATACTGTAATAACAAACAGGCCACACGCTAAGAAGCGGCCTCATGAACCTGGGCTATGTAAGAAATACTTCACATGTGCACATGGAGACTGGATCGTGTTTGTTTTCCCTCCTCACGTGAAAGACTGAATCAAAATTGACCTTGTTACACATTTCTGGCAGAAATATCCAAAATTCCGCTCCGCATTTTCCACAATTTAGGCCTCCGGGACATTTTGGTAATAGGTGCCATAGTAAGGATTTATTGGAAATTCTTTACCTCTAGTATTTTTTAATACCTAACTTCAGATAGTGACATGTATTTTTTTTTCTTTAGTCTGTTTTTAGTTTTCAGATTGTAGATTTTAGTTTAATTCTTTTTTTTCTATACATAATAATGGGGGTGGCTGTCTTGTCTGAACTGCTCTTAACAGTACCGTATTTTTCGGACTATAAGACGCACCCCAAATTTTCAAAAGGAAAATAGGGAAAAAAAAATAATGTGTCAAAAGGGGGTCCGTCTTACAGTCCGAATTTAGCTTACCGTGGGGATATCGGCACAGGTGCAGGAGTGGTCACAGGGGTTCTTTGGTTGTCCTGGCTGGTGCAGTGGCCTCCGGGAAATCCCACCCCAGGCTGGTGCGACAGCGATGCTCTGTGCTGCGGCAGCGCTCTGTGCTGGGGTGGCGGCGGCTCTCTGCGCTGCATGGGGTGCTCTGCTGGTATTTTGTCAAAGCCGGAGGCCACTGCACCTCCACTGCTGCGATTTGGTGGCCTCTGGGAAAATGGCCGCTGGGGGGCGGCACATGCTCAGATTCAGATCTCGGCCCCACCACAGAGCGCCGCCGCCGCAAAGAGCACCGCTGCTGCAGCATTTGTAAGTATATTCTGACTATAAGACGCATCCCCATTTTCCCCCAAAATTTTTTTGGGAAAAAAGTGCGTCTTATAGTCAGAAAAATATGGTACTTAGATCTTGGACTATGCACAGAAACAGTCAGGATCTCACTTTTATAGGATAGTTCTCTAAACATGCTCTGTGACCTGTGCAAAGATCATTGCACAGAGAGGAGAAGGAGCTGTGAACATCATCTATTTTGAATGGTGTGCTCCTGTGCAATATATGTATATAGAGGGACTACCTGTTGAGGTATGCAACAGCTACAATCTTATGCAGCAGAGGTACTGTGTTGAGCAGACAGCAAATGGTACTGTATTAATGATTACAATTTGTTAATGTGTGCAGCCAAGACTGTACTGTATGACCACTCAGCGTCACTGTTTCTTCTCCGTGTTGTGATGATGCAGAAAATGTTCCCAACTAAATCAGTTCATTCTCCCACAATGCCAGACTGCAGAATAATTCTGCTGAAAGCTGCAAAAGCTGCAACATTGGCTTCATTGTAATCCTACCTGTCATTATAATGAGGCAACTATAAATAAAGTATCAGTCTATAGTCTAGTGGCTAGCATGAAAATAGCAAGATGTGTTTTTTTATAGTAAAATGTAAAAAAATAAAGTTAACTGAACTTAAGAAATGAGCGGCTGCGAGGAAAATATAACTTAATTTTCTCGCTGCAGCCAAAAATCTAATTAGACACCCACCCACATATGATGTGAACACTATTTACCTGCAGATTCAACCCACGGCTGGAGGTAAAGGCTATGTGGCACACAGAGTTTTTTGTTTTTTTTTGAGAGGTGTTTGAAGCAGAAACTGAGCGGCAACTCTCCAAATCTTCCTCAAAAGTGCAAAACTCCTCAAAAACTTGGAGGTTCTCTTCAGTTTCTGCTCTGAAAACCCTGAAAAACACGGATTTTGGTAAAGACTTACCTGTAAAATCCTTTTCAGCGAAGGAAGGAAGAGAGACACAGTATTCATTACTGATGGGTAGGCGGAGCCCCAGATCAGGATGTTACCTCAGATCAAAAGAGTGATGACTGGCTGGCCCCTCCAGCTCGGGCTCCTCCTACTCAGCTCCAGTCGTATCAAAGCTTTTAGGAAAAGAGCCAAGATCACCAGCGGAGCAACATAACCCCTTCTGAAGGAACTTCAGAGAAAAAACACAAGGATACAGGTTATGCATGCAAAGAAAGCCAAAAACCACAGAGTTCCAGGTACTACTCACGGAACCTGACTACTGCGATGAGCTGGCGATGCTGGAACAGAGCCTTAGCGCGCTGACCTCAGCCCAGATAATCGCTATCAGATAAGGGTCGCGCTGCATCTGAAAACATCAACACACTTCTGCCGTGGGAGGGTGCTGTGTCTCTCTTCCTTCCTTCGCTGAAAAGGATTTTACAGGTAAGTCTTTACCAAAATCCGTGTTTCAGCTGCAGATGAAGGAAGAGAGCCACAGTATTCATTACTGATGGGACGTCCCAAAGCAGTTCAAAAATAAGGGTGGGAAAAAACCAACAAAAGGCAGAAACCCAACAACCTTAACAACAAAGCGCAACCAGCGCTAAACACAAGTTCATCCAGAACTTTAAACTACAGCTGCCTGCAGGACCCTACGTCCGAGGGCTGCATCAGCGGAAGCACTGACGTCCACTTTATAAAATCTTGTAAACGTGTGGACAGAGCGCCAAGTCGCCGCTCGGCAAAGCTGCACTGCCGAAGCACCTTGATGAAAAGCCCACGATGAAGCCACAGCTCTCGTGGAATGGGCTCGAATCTTAATCGGGCAAGATTCACCCGAAGACGGTAAGCTTCCAAAATAGCTGACCGGATCCAACGAGCTATAGAACCCTTGGAAGCTCGTTGACCACGCCGACGACCTGCCGGAACCACAAACAGGGAGTCCGTCTTACGAAAACCTTGAGTAATAGATAGATAAAACTTCAAGGCCCGCACTAAATCCAATGTGTGTAAATCTCGCTCTTTCGTATTCTTCGGATCCGGACAGAGTGAAGGCAACACAATATCCTGGTTAACATGAAATTGTGACACCACTTTAGGCAAAAAATCACCCCGAGTGCGAAGCACTACACGATCCGGAAAAAACTCCAGAAAAGGAGGCGAGCAAGAAAGAGCTGCCAATTCAGAAACTCTCCTCAAGGAAGTGACTGCAACAAGGAAAGCCACCTTCCAAGAAAGTAAAGAAAGGCTAGCAGAAACCATAGGTTCAAAAGGTTTATGCTGAAGAGCCTCCAAAACAAGGTTGAGCCGCCAAGGAGACACGGGTGCCTTCCGCGGCGGAAACTTACGAGAGATACCTCGGAAAAAAGAGATCACGTCTCTATTCGAAGCAATGGTTCTCCGGAACAATAAGGACAGAGCAGAAATCTGACCTTTCAGAGTGCTAACTGCCAAACCCTTGTCTAGCCCATGCTGCAGAAAAGCCAACAGGTTGGGAATGGAAAATTTTCTCGGGTTCCGAGAAGACCCCAAACACCACGAAAAGAAGGTTTCCCAAATTTTGTGGTAAATCCTAGAAGTAGCCGGACATCTTGCAGCACGAAGGGTAGCAATGACCTCGGCTGAAAAACCTCTACGGGTCAAGATCTCGGTCTCAAGAGCCACGCCGTCAAACGCAGGGACATCAAGTCCGGATGACAAATGGGCCCCTGAGTCAACAAGTCCGGTTGAAGAGGGAGTGGAAACGGAGGTGCCGCCAACAGCGACATTATTGTCGAGAACCACACCCTTCTTGGCCAGTCTGGAGCTATCAGAATAGCTGGAATTCTCTCTAGTCTGATCCGACGCAGCACTAGAGGAAGTAAGGATATCGGCGAGAATACATAGATCAGCTTGAACTGATCCCACTGAGCCACTAGAGCATCCACCGCCACCGCCTTCGGGTCCTTGTACCTGGACATGAATGTCGGTAACTTGGCATTGGACCTGGAAGCCATCAAATCCACTTGGGGGGTTCCCCAGCGAGAGCACAGTAGTGCAAAGACTTCCGGGTGGAGGCTCCATTCCCCGGGATCCATCCTTCTGCGACTGAGAAAGTCCGCTGTAATATTCTGAACCCCTGGAATGTGAATCGCCGAAATGGCTGGTACATTGGCCTCTGCCCAAATCAGAATTCGGGACACCTCTACCATGAGTCTGGAACTCCTTGTCCCACCTTGGTGATTGATATACGCGACAGCCGTCGCATTGTCTGTCTGCACACGGACTGGCAGACCGCTCAAAGGGACCGTCCAATGTTGGAGGCAAAGAAAAATCGCCCTCAATTCCAGGATGTTGATCGGAAGCACAGACTCTTCCGGTGACCATACCCCCTGAATCCAGAGATTGTTCCAAACACCCCCCAGCCCGTCAGGCTGGCATCGGTGGTTATGACTGACCACTTCAGAGGGAGGAAAGACTTCCCCAGGGAGAATGCCCCTGGACGTAACCACCATTCTAGAGAATCCCGCACCGCGCGAGAAATGGTGACACTGCAATCCAGCGATTGCGACTGATTCCATCGACTCAAGATGAACCTTTGAAGAGTCCTGGAGTGGAACTGGGCAAAAGGAATTGCCTCCATGGACGCCACCATCAGTCCCAGAAGACGCATACACTTCCGTAGGGACATTGCCGTTGAGGATGTCATAATCTGTACATGTCGAAGAAGACATGACTGTTTGTCTGGTGGTAGGGAAACTACCGACCGAAACGTGTCGAGATGCATTCCCAAAAAGAGAATTGTCCTCGATGGTTCCAGGGACGACTTCTCCCAATTGACCAGCCAACCGAAGTCTTTCAGAAACTGAAGAGACAAATCCCGAGCCGTCAATGCCTCCTCCTCCGAGGAAGCCACGATCAAAAGATCGTCCAGATAAGGGAGAATCGTAATCCCCTGTCTTCGAAGGAGTGCCATGAGGGGCGCCAGAATTTTTGTAAAGACCCTTGGCGCTGAGGCTAAGCCGAACGGCAGAGCCACGAACTGGTAATGATTCTGACCTATGGCAAATCGAAGAAAGCGCTGATGAGCCTTTCCGATGGGAATATGCAAATAGGCGTCGCGAATGTCGATTGACACCAGAAAATCGTTCTGTGACAGAGCTGCCACAACGGAACGAAGCGACTCCATGCGAAATTTCCGGGCATGGACATGCCGGTTCAATCGCTTGAGATCCAGAATCGGGCGAAATTTGTTCTCCTTTTTGGGAACTATAAAAAGGTTGGAATAAAAACATTTCCCTCGGTCCTCTGACGGAACCGGTATCACTACACCCTTTTGTAGTAGCGATTCGACCTCTCGCTGTAGAGCGACAACAAGCTCGGGTTCCGACGGAACGCGAGATTGACAAAAAACATTTGGGGGTTGAGAAGCAAACTCTATGAAATAGCCTGCCGACACTATCCGCGTTACCCAGGAATCTGGAACGCGAGCCATCCAAGTCTCCTTGAAAAGAAGCAGGCGACCCCCCACTCGAGAATCCTCGAGTGGACCCCTGGCGTCAATCCGACTTTGCGGTTTTCTTGTCAAGTTCCGCTTGTTCTGGCGGAAACTCTGCTTCCAGGGAGTACGAGTTTTCTGAGAGGATTTCTTTCCTGAGAAAGAAGGACGACCCGATCCCCACGAGGAGTGACTAGATCGTCCTCGGCCCCGAAAGGACCGCCGACCACTATAAACACCAGGCTTACTGGACACCGAGGCCATGGCCCTTCGCTGTGGTAATGCTGATTCCTTCGCCTTAGCCTTGGAAATCAGCTCTGTGAGGTCGGATCCAAAAAGATGGCCACCCTTGTAAGGTAAGGCCAACAACCCTTGTTTGGAAACTGCGTCCCCGGCCCACTGTCTGAGCCATAAAGCTCTTCTGACTGTGACCGCTGAAGCTTGCGCTTTGGCCAGCAGAGATGCCGTATCCAGACCGGCATCAAAGATATAACAGGCTGCCGTTTCTAACCATTCACAAGTTTCCCGTATCTCAGATAACGGAGATTCATTTTGCAACTCCGTCTTCAGACGTGCCAACCAGCTTAGAGAAGCTCTAGCAGCACACATGGATCCTAGCACTGCTCGAAATCCATGACCCGCAGCCTCATAGCTTGCTTTTGCCGCCAATTCTGCCTTTCTATCCAAAGGCTCCTGTAAGCTCGCTTTTCCCTTAATAGGGAGTAGAGAGGATGTACTAAGCTGAGACAAAGACACATCCACTTCAGGAGCAGAAGTCCAATTAGCCTTTAACTCCGTAGAGCAAGGATAAAGTGTATCAAAGAAATGCGTTCCATGAAAACGCTTATCTGGACATAGACGTTCCTCCTCTATTACACCATTAAGCTCATCCAGAGCTGGCAATGTTGTGCGCGAAGCACGGGACTCCTGGAACATGCGTGCTGATTTACCAGGACGACTAGTTACCTCCTCCGGTAACTGTAGAATATCTCTCATGGCTTCAATTAATGCCTCCGTACGCTTCGTCATAGAGGAACGCCCCTGCGGCTCGTCCGCATCTGAATCGGATATTTCTCCATCCGAATATAAAGGGGAACTCTGCCCAATATCAGATACATCTGACTCGCTCCGTGTAGAGGCCGGTAACGGCCTGCGTCGCTTCCTCTGAGAGGAATTAGCAGACACATATTGACCTAAAAGGTCAGATAAGTTATTAATCGATCGAGCGATATCATCCAATTTTCCACCGCTGTCGACCGCAGCGCTAGACGCTGTGGAGGTCTGCGTATCTGATTGCCGCAATGGCACTGGGACGTGATCCGCGGCATCTGAACTCTGTTCAGACATGTCTCATCTGTATGAGCAGGTCAAAGCGGTAATACCAGCAAAAAACTATGCGGTTTTTTTTTTTTTTTTTTTTTCAAACGCTGAAGGGTTAACGCTCCACCAAGCAGAGTTACCCCAGCGGTATTCAGTCAGCAAATTTAGCAGGTAGAAATAACCCTCAAAGGGGTTAATATTGCAAACTCACCAAAATATATATATATTTGTGAGCCCCAGCCAATTTTTATGTCTCTGATGAGACTGCAGCTGCAGGATAGCGATCGCTGCGCTGCGGGGTGAGGAATCCACACTCACCCAGCTGGCCGTGGTGTCTATATGAGGAGGGGAGCGGTCCGAGGAGCCCAGGAGCCTGAGTAATGGCCGCCACAGTGAGGGGGTCGCAGGAGAAAAGCCAGAGCGCGCGTCTTCCTGCTCAAAAGACCGGGATAGATAGGCCACGCCCCCTGCTAGCTCAAATAATGAGCGCGAACTCTCCCCGCTCCTGCTCCCTCCCTGTCCTGCAGCTATCTGCCTGCGGACAAAAAATCACCACATCTTCATGTAGTAGCGCTGTCACAGCAGCGCTGAAGCATACTGACATTACATGTAGTAGCGCTGTCACAGCAGCGCTGAAGCTTACTGACATTTACATGTAGTAGCGCTGTCACAGCAGCGCTGAAGCATACTGACATACATGTAGTAGCGCTGTCACAGCAGCGCTGACGCATACTGACATAGTAACGCTGACATTAGTAATAGCGCTGCTCATTCAGACGCTAAAGCACTCACACATAATTATTATTAAAATTTGTGTGGAGTACTCACCAGCCAAGGCGCCACAGGGACCCTCAGGGGTTTCTGGCGCAGTGCCCATGCTTCCCCCAGGGCGAAGAACGCAGTGACCGCACGTGTGGTTTGCGTTCCCGCCAGAGAAGCTCTCCTCATCCCCCAGGGCCGGCAAGGATTCTGCAGGGACTTTGAGTAAATACAGATCCGCCAAGGGAGAGGTTGGGGTACAGCAGCGCTGATACCCCTGAGACCTCTAGACCAACTAGTGATCCAAGTCTCCTGTCCGAATATTAAAACACGGATTTTGGTAAAGACTTACCTGTAAAATCCTTTTCAGCGAAGGAAGGAAGAGAGACACAGTATTCATTACTGATGGGTAGGCGGAGCCCCAGATCAGGATGTTACCTCAGATCAAAAGAGTGATGACTGGCTGGCCCCTCCAGCTCGGGCTCCTCCTACTCAGCTCCAGTCGTATCAAAGCTTTTAGGAAAAGAGCCAAGATCACCAGCGGAGCAACATAACCCCTTCTGAAGGAACTTCAGAGAAAAAACACAAGGATACAGGTTATGCATGCAAAGAAAGCCAAAAACCACAGAGTTCCAGGTACTACTCACGGAACCTGACTACTGCGATGAGCTGGCGATGCTGGAACAGAGCCTTAGCGCGCTGACCTCAGCCCAGATAATCGCTATCAGATAAGGGTCGCGCTGCATCTGAAAACATCAACACACTTCTGCCGTGGGAGGGTGCTGTGTCTCTCTTCCTTCCTTCGCTGAAAAGGATTTTACAGGTAAGTCTTTACCAAAATCCGTGTTTCAGCTGCAGATGAAGGAAGAGAGCCACAGTATTCATTACTGATGGGACGTCCCAAAGCAGTTCAAAAATAAGGGTGGGAAAAAACCAACAAAAGGCAGAAACCCAACAACCTTAACAACAAAGCGCAACCAGCGCTAAACACAAGTTCATCCAGAACTTTAAACTACAGCTGCCTGCAGGACCCTACGTCCGAGGGCTGCATCAGCGGAAGCACTGACGTCCACTTTATAAAATCTTGTAAACGTGTGGACAGAGCGCCAAGTCGCCGCTCGGCAAAGCTGCACTGCCGAAGCACCTTGATGAAAAGCCCACGATGAAGCCACAGCTCTCGTGGAATGGGCTCGAATCTTAATCGGGCAAGATTCACCCCGAAGACGGTAAGCTTCCAAAATAGCTGACCGGATCCAACGAGCTATAGAACCCTTGGAAGCTCGTTGACCACGCCGACGACCTGCCGGAACCACAAACAGGGAGTCCGTCTTACGAAAACCTTGAGTAATAGATAGATAAAACTTCAAGGCCCGCACTAAATCCAATGTGTGTAAATCTCGCTCTTTCGTATTCTTCGGATCCGGACAGAGTGAAGGCAACACAATATCCTGGTTAACATGAAATTGTGACACCACTTTAGGCAAAAAATCACCCCGAGTGCGAAGCACTACACGATCCGGAAAAAACTCCAGAAAAGGAGGCGAGCAAGAAAGAGCTGCCAATTCAGAAACTCTCCTCAAGGAAGTGACTGCAACAAGGAAAGCCACCTTCCAAGAAAGTAAAGAAAGGCTAGCAGAAACCATAGGTTCAAAAGGTTTATGCTGAAGAGCCTCCAAAACAAGGTTGAGCCGCCAAGGAGACACGGGTGCCTTCCGCGGCGGAAACTTACGAGAGATACCTCGGAAAAAAGAGATCACGTCTCTATTCGAAGCAATGGTTCTCCGGAACAATAAGGACAGAGCAGAAATCTGACCTTTCAGAGTGCTAACTGCCAAACCCTTGTCTAGCCCATGCTGCAGAAAAGCCAACAGGTTGGGAATGGAAAATTTTCTCGGGTTCCGAGAAGACCCCAAACACCACGAAAAGAAGGTTTCCCAAATTTTGTGGTAAATCCTAGAAGTAGCCGGACATCTTGCAGCACGAAGGGTAGCAATGACCTCGGCTGAAAAACCTCTACGGGTCAAGATCTCGGTCTCAAGAGCCACGCCGTCAAACGCAGGGACATCAAGTCCGGATGACAAATGGGCCCCTGAGTCAACAAGTCCGGTTGAAGAGGGAGTGGAAACGGAGGTGCCGCCAACAGCGACATTATTGTCGAGAACCACACCCTTCTTGGCCAGTCTGGAGCTATCAGAATAGCTGGAATTCTCTCTAGTCTGATCCGACGCAGCACTAGAGGAAGTAAGGATATCGGCGGGAATACATAGATCAGCTTGAACTGATCCCACTGAGCCACTAGAGCATCCACCGCCACCGCCTTCGGGTCCTTGTACCTGGACATGAATGTCGGTAACTTGGCATTGGACCTGGAAGCCATCAAATCCACTTGGGGGGTTCCCCAGCGAGAGCACAGTAGTGCAAAGACTTCCGGGTGGAGGCTCCATTCCCCGGGATCCATCCTTCTGCGACTGAGAAAGTCCGCTGTAATATTCTGAACCCCTGGAATGTGAATCGCCGAAATGGCTGGTACATTGGCCTCTGCCCAAATCAGAATTCGGGACACCTCTACCATGAGTCTGGAACTCCTTGTCCCACCTTGGTGATTGATATACGCGACAGCCGTCGCATTGTCTGTCTGCACACGGACTGGCAGACCGCTCAAAGGGACCGTCCAATGTTGGAGGCAAAGAAAAATCGCCCTCAATTCCAGGATGTTGATCGGAAGCACAGACTCTTCCGGTGACCATACCCCCTGAATCCAGAGATTGTTCCAAACACCCCCCCAGCCCGTCAGGCTGGCATCGGTGGTTATGACTGACCACTTCAGAGGGAGGAAAGACTTCCCCAGGGAGAATGCCCCTGGACGTAACCACCATTCTAGAGAATCCCGCACCGCGCGAGAAATGGTGACACTGCAATCCAGCGATTGCGACTGATTCCATCGACTCAAGATGAACCTTTGAAGAGTCCTGGAGTGGAACTGGGCAAAAGGAATTGCCTCCATGGACGCCACCATCAGTCCCAGAAGACGCATACACTTCCGTAGGGACATTGCCGTTGAGGATGTCATAATCTGTACATGTCGAAGAAGACATGACTGTTTGTCTGGTGGTAGGGAAACTACCGACCGAAACGTGTCGAGATGCATTCCCAAAAAGAGAATTGTCCTCGATGGTTCCAGGGACGACTTCTCCCAATTGACCAGCCAACCGAAGTCTTTCAGAAACTGAAGAGACAAATCCCGAGCCGTCAATGCCTCCTCCTCCGAGGAAGCCACGATCAAAAGATCGTCCAGATAAGGGAGAATCGTAATCCCCTGTCTTCGAAGGAGTGCCATGAGGGGCGCCAGAATTTTGTAAAGACCCTTGGCGCTGAGGCTAAGCCGAACGGCAGAGCCACGAACTGGTAATGATTCTGACCTATGGCAAATCGAAGAAAGCGCTGATGAGCCTTTCCGATGGGAATATGCAAATAGGCGTCGCGAATGTCGATTGACACCAGAAAATCGTTCTGTGACAGAGCTGCCACAACGGAACGAAGCGACTCCATGCGAAATTTCCGGGCATGGACATGCCGGTTCAATCGCTTGAGATCCAGAATCGGGCGAAATTTGTTCTCCTTTTTGGGAACTATAAAAAGGTTGGAATAAAAACCTTTCCCTCGGTCCTCTGACGGAACCGGTATCACTACACCCTTTTGTAGTAGCGATTCGACCTCTCGCTGTAGAGCGACAACAAGCTCGGGTTCCGACGGAACGCGAGATTGACAAAAAACATTTGGGGGTTGAGAAGCAAACTCTATGAAATAGCCTGCCGACACTATCCGCGTTACCCAGGAATCTGGAACGCGAGCCATCCAAGTCTCCTTGAAAAGAAGCAGGCGACCCCCACTCGAGAATCCTCGAGTGGACCCCTGGCGTCAATCCGACTTTGCGGTTTTCTTGTCAAGTTCCGCTTGTTCTGGCGGAAACTCTGCTTCCAGGGAGTACGAGTTTTCTGAGAGGATTTCTTTCCTGAGAAAGAAGGACGACCCGATCCCCACGAGGAGTGACTAGATCGTCCTCGGCCCCGAAAGGACCGCCGACCACTATAAACACCAGGCTTACTGGACACCGAGGCCATGGCCCTTCGCTGTGGTAATGCTGATTCCTTCGCCTTAGCCTTGGAAATCAGCTCTGTGAGGTCGGATCCAAAAAGATGGCCACCCTTGTAAGGTAAGGCCAACAACCCTTGTTTGGAAACTGCGTCCCCGGCCCACTGTCTGAGCCATAAAGCTCTTCTGACTGTGACCGCTGAAGCTTGCGCTTTGGCCAGCAGAGATGCCGTATCCAGACCGGCATCAAAGATATAACAGGCTGCCGTTTCTAACCATTCACAAGTTTCCCGTATCTCAGATAACGGAGATTCATTTTGCAACTCCGTCTTCAGACGTGCCAACCAGCTTAGAGAAGCTCTAGCAGCACACATGGATCCTAGCACTGCTCGAAATCCATGACCCGCAGCCTCATAGCTTGCTTTTGCCGCCAATTCTGCCTTTCTATCCAAAGGCTCCTGTAAGCTCGCTTTTCCCTTAATAGGGAGTAGAGAGGATGTACTAAGCTGAGACAAAGACACATCCACTTCAGGAGCAGAAGTCCAATTAGCCTTTAACTCCGTAGAGCAAGGATAAAGTGTATCAAAGAAATGCGTTCCATGAAAACGCTTATCTGGACATAGACGTTCCTCCTCTATTACACCATTAAGCTCATCCAGAGCTGGCAATGTTGTGCGCGAAGCACGGGACTCCTGGAACATGCGTGCTGATTTACCAGGACGACTAGTTACCTCCTCCGGTAACTGTAGAATATCTCTCATGGCTTCAATTAATGCCTCCGTACGCTTCGTCATAGAGGAACGCCCCTGCGGCTCGTCCGCATCTGAATCGGATATTTCTCCATCCGAATATAAAGGGGAACTCTGCCCAATATCAGATACATCTGACTCGCTCCGTGTAGAGGCCGGTAACGGCCTGCGTCGCTTCCTCTGAGAGGAATTAGCAGACACATATTGACCTAAAAGGTCAGATAAGTTATTAATCGATCGAGCGATATCATCCAATTTTCCACCGCTGTCGACCGCAGCGCTAGACGCTGTGGAGGTCTGCGTATCTGATTGCCGCAATGGCACTGGGACGTGATCCGCGGCATCTGAACTCTGTTCAGACATGTCTCATCTGTATGAGCAGGTCAAAGCGGTAATACCAGCAAAAAACTATGCGGTTTTTTTTTTTTTTTTTTTTTCAAACGCTGAAGGGTTAACGCTCCACCAAGCAGAGTTACCCCAGCGGTATTCAGTCAGCAAATTTAGCAGGTAGAAATAACCCTCAAAGGGGTTAATATTGCAAACTCACCAAAATATATATATATTTGTGAGCCCCAGCCAATTTTTATGTCTCTGATGAGACTGCAGCTGCAGGATAGCGATCGCTGCGCTGCGGGGTGAGGAATCCACACTCACCCAGCTGGCCGTGGTGTCTATATGAGGAGGGGAGCGGTCCGAGGAGCCCAGGAGCCTGAGTAATGGCCGCCACAGTGAGGGGGTCGCAGGAGAAAAGCCAGAGCGCGCGTCTTCCTGCTCAAAAGACCGGGATAGATAGGCCACGCCCCCTGCTAGCTCAAATAATGAGCGCGAACTCTCCCCGCTCCTGCTCCCTCCTGTCCTGCAGCTATCTGCCTGCGGACAAAAAATCACCACATCTTCATGTAGTAGCGCTGTCACAGCAGCGCTGAAGCATACTGACATTACATGTAGTAGCGCTGTCACAGCAGCGCTGAAGCTTACTGAATCATTTAGCATGTAGTAGCGCTAGTCACGAGAGCGCTGTAAGAGCTATACTGACATACATGTGTAGTTAAGCGCTGCACTTAGTAGCAGCGCTGACGCATACTGACATAGTAACGCTGACATTATAATAGCGCTGTCATTCAGACGCTAAAGCACTCACACATAATTATATTAAAATTTGTGTGGAGTACTCACCAGCCAAGGCGCCACAGGGACCCTCAGGGGTTTCTGGCGCAGTGCCCATGCTTCCCCCCAGGGCGAAGAACGCAGTGACCGCACGTGTGGTTTGCGTTCCCGCCAGAGAAGCTCTCCTCATCCCCAGGGCCGGCAAGGATTCTGCAGGGACTTTGAGTAAATACAGATCCGCCAAGGGAGAGGTTGGGGTACAGCAGCGCTGATACCCCTGAGACCTCTAGACCAACTAGTGATCCAAGTCTCCTGTCCGAATATTAAAAAATCAGGATTTTTGGTGATAGAGGACTTGACCTTAAAATCTTATGAGCGAAGGAGAGGAGCAGTGGAGGGGCACAGTATTCATACTTTGATGGTAGGGTAACCCTGATCGGATGCTTACCCATCAGAATGAATGACTGTGGCCTCATCGCTCCTCCTACTCAGCTCCAGTCGTATCAAAGCTTTTAGGAAAAGAGCCAAGATCACCAGCGGAGCAACATAACCCCTTCTGAAGGAACTTCAGAGAAAAAACACAAGGATACAGGTTATGCATGCAAAGAAAGCCAAAAACCACAGAGTTCCAGGTACTACTCACGGAACCTGACTACTGCGATGAGCTGGCGATGCTGGAACAGAGCCTTAGCGCGCTGACCTCAGCCCAGATAATCGCTATCAGATAAGGGTCGCGCTGCATCTGAAAACATCAACACACTTCTGCCGTGGGAGGGTGCTGTGTCTCTCTTCCTTCCTTCGCTGAAAAGGATTTTACAGGTAAGTCTTTACCAAAATCCGTGTTTCAGCTGCAGATGAAGGAAGAGAGCCACAGTATTCATTACTGATGGGACGTCCCAAAGCAGTTCAAAAATAAGGGTGGGAAAAAACCAACAAAAAGGCAGAAACCCAACAACCTTAACAACAAAGCGCAACCAGCGCTAAACACAAGTTCATCCAGAACTTTAAACTACAGCTGCCTGCAGGACCCTACGTCCGAGGGCTGCATCAGCGGAAGCACTGACGTCCACTTTATAAAATCTTGTAAACGTGTGGACAGAGCGCCAAGTCGCCGCTCGGCAAAGCTGCACTGCCGAAGCACCTTGATGAAAAGCCCACGATGAAGCCACAGCTCTCGTGGAATGGGCTCGAATCTTAATCGGGCAAGATTCACCCCGAAGACGGTAAGCTTCCAAAATAGCTGACCGGATCCAACGAGCTATAGAACCCTTGGAAGCTCGTTGACCACGCCGACGACCTGCCGGAACCACAAACAGGGAGTCCGTCTTACGAAAACCTTGAGTAATAGATAGATAAAACTTCAAGGCCCGCACTAAATCCAATGTGTGTAAATCTCGCTCTTTCGTATTCTTCGGATCCGGACAGAGTGAAGGCAACACAATATCCTGGTTAACATGAAATTGTGACACCACTTTAGGCAAAAAATCACCCCGAGTGCGAAGCACTACACGATCCGGAAAAAACTCCAGAAAAGGAGGCGAGCAAGAAAGAGCTGCCAATTCAGAAACTCTCCTCAAGGAAGTGACTGCAACAAGGAAAGCCACCTTCCAAGAAAGTAAAGAAAGGCTAGCAGAAACCATAGGTTCAAAAGGTTTATGCTGAAGAGCCTCCAAAACAAGGTTGAGCCGCCAAGGAGACACGGGTGCCTTCCGCGGCGGAAACTTACGAGAGATACCTCGGAAAAAAGAGATCACGTCTCTATTCGAAGCAATGGTTCTCCGGAACAATAAGGACAGAGCAGAAATCTGACCTTTCAGAGTGCTAACTGCCAAACCCTTGTCTAGCCCATGCTGCAGAAAAGCCAACAGGTTGGGAATGGAAAATTTTCTCGGGTTCCGAGAAGACCCCAAACACCACGAAAAGAAGGTTTCCCAAATTTTGTGGTAAATCCTAGAAGTAGCCGGACATCTTGCAGCACGAAGGGTAGCAATGACCTCGGCTGAAAAACCTCTACGGGTCAAGATCTCGGTCTCAAGAGCCACGCCGTCAAACGCAGGGACATCAAGTCCGGATGACAAATGGGCCCCTGAGTCAACAAGTCCGGTTGAAGAGGGAGTGGAAACGGAGGTGCCGCCAACAGCGACATTATTGTCGAGAACCACACCCTTCTTGGCCAGTCTGGAGCTATCAGAATAGCTGGAATTCTCTCTAGTCTGATCCGACGCAGCACTAGAGGAAGTAAGGATATCGGCGGGAATACATAGATCAGCTTGAACTGATCCCACTGAGCCACTAGAGCATCCACCGCCACCGCCTTCGGGTCCTTGTACCTGGACATGAATGTCGGTAACTTGGCATTGGACCTGGAAGCCATCAAATCCACTTGGGGGGTTCCCCAGCGAGAGCACAGTAGTGCAAAGACTTCCGGGTGGAGGCTCCATTCCCCGGGATCCATCCTTCTGCGACTGAGAAAGTCCGCTGTAATATTCTGAACCCCTGGAATGTGAATCGCCGAAATGGCTGGTACATTGGCCTCTGCCCAAATCAGAATTCGGGACACCTCTACCATGAGTCTGGAACTCCTTGTCCCACCTTGGTGATTGATATACGCGACAGCCGTCGCATTGTCTGTCTGCACACGGACTGGCAGACCGCTCAAAGGGACCGTCCAATGTTGGAGGCAAAGAAAAATCGCCCTCAATTCCAGGATGTTGATCGGAAGCACAGACTCTTCCGGTGACCATACCCCCTGAATCCAGAGATTGTTCCAAACACCCCCCCAGCCCGTCAGGCTGGCATCGGTGGTTATGACTGACCACTTCAGAGGGAGGAAAGACTTCCCCAGGGAGAATGCCCCTGGACGTAACCACCATTCTAGAGAATCCCGCACCGCGCGAGAAATGGTGACACTGCAATCCAGCGATTGCGACTGATTCCATCGACTCAAGATGAACCTTTGAAGAGTCCTGGAGTGGAACTGGGCAAAAGGAATTGCCTCCATGGACGCCACCATCAGTCCAGAAGACGCATACACTTCCGTAGGGACATTGCCGTTGAGGATGTCATAATCTGTACATGTCGAAGAAGACATGACTGTTTGTCTGGTGGTAGGGAAACTACCGACCGAAACGTGTCGAGATGCATTCCCAAAAAGAGAATTGTCCTCGATGGTTCCAGGGACGACTTCTCCCAATTGACCAGCCAACCGAAGTCTTTCAGAAACTGAAGAGACAAATCCCGAGCCGTCAATGCCTCCTCCTCCGAGGAAGCCACGATCAAAAGATCGTCCAGATAAGGGAGAATCGTAATCCCCTGTCTTCGAAGGAGTGCCATGAGGGGCGCCAGAATTTTTGTAAAGACCCTTGGCGCTGAGGCTAAGCCGAACGGCAGAGCCACGAACTGGTAATGATTCTGACCTATGGCAAATCGAAGAAAGCGCTGATGAGCCTTTCCGATGGGAATATGCAAATAGGCGTCGCGAATGTCGATTGACACCAGAAAATCGTTCTGTGACAGAGCTGCCACAACGGAACGAAGCGACTCCATGCGAAATTTCCGGGCATGGACATGCCGGTTCAATCGCTTGAGATCCAGAATCGGGCGAAATTTGTTCTCCTTTTTGGGAACTATAAAAAGGTTGGAATAAAAACCTTTCCCTCGGTCCTCTGACGGAACCGGTATCACTACACCCTTTTGTAGTAGCGATTCGACCTCTCGCTGTAGAGCGACAACAAGCTCGGGTTCCGACGGAACGCGAGATTGACAAAAAACATTTGGGGGTTGAGAAGCAAACTCTATGAAATAGCCTGCCGACAATATCCGCGTTACCCAGGAATCTGGAACGCGAGCCATCCAAGTCTCCTTGAAAAGAAGCAGGCGACCCCCCACTCGAGAATCCTCGAGTGGACCCCTGGCGTCAATCCGACTTTGCGGTTTTCTTGTCAAGTTCCCGCTTGTTCTGGCGGAAACTCTGCTTCCAGGGAGTACGAGTTTTCTGAGAGGATTTCTTTCCTGAGAAAGAAGGACGACCCGATCCCCACGAGGAGTGACTAGATCGTCCTCGGCCCCGAAAGGACCGCCGACCACTATAAACACCAGGCTTACTGGACACCGAGGCCATGGCCCTTCGCTGTGGTAATGCTGATTCCTTCGCCTTAGCCTTGGAAATCAGCTCTGTGAGGTCGGATCCAAAAAGATGGCCACCCTTGTAAGGTAAGGCCAACAACCCTTGTTTGGAAACTGCGTCCCCGGCCCACTGTCTGAGCCATAAAGCTCTTCTGACTGTGACCGCTGAAGCTTGCGCTTTGGCCAGCAGAGATGCCGTATCCAGACCGGCATCAAAGATATAACAGGCTGCCGTTTCTAACCATTCACAAGTTTCCCGTATCTCAGATAACGGAGATTCATTTTGCAACTCCGTCTTCAGACGTGCCAACCAGCTTAGAGAAGCTCTAGCAGCACACATGGATCCTAGCACTGCTCGAAATCCATGACCCGCAGCCTCATAGCTTGCTTTTGCCGCCAATTCTGCCTTTCTATCCAAAGGCTCCTGTAAGCTCGCTTTTCCCTTAATAGGGAGTAGTGAGGATTTACTAAGCTGCGATAAAGACACATCCACTTCAGGAGCAGAAGTCCAATTAGCCTTTAACTCCGTAGAGCAAGGATAAAGTGTATCAAAGAAATGCGTTCCATGAAAACGCTTATCTGGACATAGACGTTCCTCCTCTATTACACCATTAAGCTCATCCAGAGCTGGCAATGTTGTGCGCGAAGCACGGGACTCCTGGAACATGCGTGCTGATTTACCAGGACGACTAGTTACCTTCTCCGGTAACTGTAGAATATCTCTCATGGCTTCAATTAATGCCTCCGTACGCTTCGTCATAGAGGAACGCCCCTGCGGCTCGTCCGCATCTGAATCGGATATTTCTCCATCCGAATATAAAGGGGAACTCTGCCCAATATCAGATACATCTGACTCGCTCCGTGTAGAGGCCGGTAACGGCCTGCGTCGCTTCCTCTGAGAGGAATTAGCAGACACATATTGACCTAAAAGGTCAGATAAGTTATTAATCGATCGAGCGATATCATCCAATTTTCCACCGCTGTCGACCGCAGCGCTAGACGCTGTGGAGGTCTGCGTATCTGATTGCCGCAATGGCACTGGGACGTGATCCGCGGCATCTGAACTCTGTTCAGACATGTCTCATCTGTATGAGCAGGTCAAAGCGGTAATACCAGCAAAAAACTATGCGTTTTTTTTTTTTTTTTTTTTTTTTTTCAAACGCTGAAGGGTTAACGCTCCACCAAGCAGAGTTACCCCAGCGGTATTCAGTCAGCAAATTTAGCAGGTAGAAATAACCCTCAAAGGGGTTAATATTGCAAACTCACCAAAATATATATATATTTGTGAGCCCCAGCCAATTTTTATGTCTCTGATGAGACTGCAGCTGCAGGATAGCGATCGCTGCGCTGCGGGGTGAGGAATCCACACTCACCCAGCTGGCCGTGGTGTCTATATGAGGAGGGGAGCGGTCCGAGGAGCCCAGGAGCCTGAGTAATGGCCGCCACAGTGAGGGGGTCGCAGGAGAAAAGCCAGAGCGCGCGTCTTCCTGCTCAAAAGACCGGGATAGATAGGCCACGCCCCCTGCTAGCTCAAATAATGAGCGCGAACTCTCCCCGCTCCTGCTCCCTCTCTGTCCTGCAGCTATCTGCCTGCGGACAAAAAATCACCACATCTTCATGTAGTAGCGCTGTCACAGCAGCGCTGAAGCATACTGACATTACATGTAGTAGCGCTGTCACAGCAGCGCTGAAGCTTACTGACATTTACATGTAGTAGCGCTGTCACAGCAGCGCTGAAGCATACTGACATTACATGTAGTAGCGCTGTCACAGCAGCGCTGACGCATACTGACATAGTAACGCTGACATTAGTAATAGCGCTGCTCATTCAGACGCTAAAGCACTCACACATAATTATTATTAAAATTTGTGTGGAGTACTCACCAGCCAAGGCGCCACAGGGACCCTCAGGGGTTTCTGGCGCAGTGCCCATGCTTCCCCCCAGGGCGAAGAACGCAGTGACCGCACGTGTGGTTTGCGTTCCCGCCAGGGAAGCTCTCCTCATCCCCCAGGGCCGGCAAGGATTCTGCAGGGACTTTTAGTAAATACAGATCCGCCAAGGGAGAGGTTGGGGTACAGCAGCGCTGATACCCCTGAGACCTCTAGACCAACTAGTGATCCAAGTCTCCTGTCCGAATATTAAAATAATAAATTTTCTGAGGAGCTGCATTAGCAGCGACCATCCTCTGGACCTCAAATCTTAGACTGGAGCTGAGTAGGAGGAGCCCGAGCTGGAGGGGCCAGCCAGTCATCACTCTTTTGATCTGAGGTAACATCCTGATCTGGGGCTCCGCCTACCCATCAGTAATGAATACTGTGGCTCTCTTCCTTCATCTGCAGCTGAAATAATAAAATTTTCTGAGGAGCTGCATTAGCAGCGACCATCCTCTGGACCTCAAATCTTAGACTGGAGCTGAGTAGGAGGAGCCCGAGCTGGAGGGGCCAGCCAGTCATCACTCTTTTGATCTGAGGTAACATCCTGATCTGGGGCTCCGCCTACCCATCAGTAATGAATACTGTGGCTCTCTTCCTTCATCTGCAGCTGAAAGACTCATTTTTTTCAGGTTCCCTTTAAAGGAAGGAGATTTTTCTGAAACCTATCGCTGGCAAGACATCTTGCTGGTCTTGCAAGAGGCGAAAAGGCAACACTGCTAATTATACCTCACCTTGTCTAATCTTCTTGGTGATTGATACTTGACACTTTATACATTTCTTCATTCTCCGGGAACATTCTGCAACAGAAAATTAAATGGCGACTAGTAATGAGTTTCCACTAAGGCCGCCAGCGGTAGAACAATCCGTCAATAGCAAAGCGACATAATTCTAATAAAGTGATGTTCAAGATGTGCCGTAAATGTCCGACACGTTCCTACTTCATCAATCTCAAGAATGGGTCCTGGAGACAGCCTTACTGAATGCGAGTTTGGACAGATTTGAGACCGTCTGGGCTCCCTGGGACTATTTTAGGGCCCAAAATAACAGGAGCATGTTGGTTTTTGAACAGATTACTTCCCTTTCCTTCCCTATGTGTATCATCTTATTTAGTATTGTGGTTTTGTAAGAATTGTAATTTGATTATGGGGATGGAGTCATCTTAACCTGGCATCATTTAGAACTGCTGTTGGACTTTCTGTCTTTTTCTGTTCTATTGCACAATATGTTTTGATGCCACTAGTGGGAAACGTCTTCCAAGAGTTCATTCTAATTGTACCCCATTATTTCTGATAATCTAATTTGTAAGCCAAATTGTGATTCTTTTGTCTCATTTCTGAATGTAAAATTTTATAAAATTTAATAAAAATTACAGTTTAAAAAAAAAGAATGGGTCCCAGTGTGCGCTGCAAGGAGCGAAGAGTCGGCCAAGAAGGCGCAGTTCTCAATATTCTCTTCTATGGGAACTCCAAAAATTGCTGTTTCTACTACTTGGCCATCGCACAAACACACAGAGAATGATGGCGGCCCTCTCTTCTTACCTTCACACACTATGCTATGCTGACACGGGAAGAAGCTGATGAGCATGGCCAGTTCTGAACACACAAGGCATTCGGAAGGCGTAGTAGCACTTGATAAGCTGAGGTTTGTCATTGTGTTTGGAGTAGTGTGAACCCTGCGGAGGGTGCAGTTGATGGTGGATGATTCCGTTTCAGCATGTTCCCTAAAATTTATATAAAAGAGCATGATAAAAGGCAATGGAAGAGAAAGGCGGTTGTTACCACATCCTGTACATGAAGCGTCTAAGGTCTACTCGCCTACTTTTCTGGTCATATGACATCCCCCCCCCAAAAAAAATGGAATAAAAAGCGATCAGAACTTTGAATGCAAAAAAATGGTAATAAAAACTACAGCTTGGCATGCAAAATTTAAGCCCCCATACGTCTCCATGAAAGAAAAATAAAAAAAAGTTCCGGTCTTGAAAAATGGTCACACAAAACAAAATTTAGGTTTTTCTTTTTACAAAGTTATGATTTTTTTTAAATCACTAAAATTTACAACAACTATACAAAGATCGGTATCGCTTGAATAAACTGGAATTTTTTTCCTTTTTTCAGTACATTATATGGTATAGAGAAAGGGTTAATTCAAACTTACAACACGTCTCGCAAAAAACAAGCCCTCACACGGCTATGCCAATTAAAACCCTGTCCCAAACTGGCAAATTTTTTGGTTTTGCCCTTTTTTTTCCCTCCCCTTCTTCCAAGAGCCATAATTTTTAGTTTTCTTAGTCTTACATGGAGATCCACCTAGAAGAAGCACTTCGGTGCGATGTACCTGAATTTCTGAGAGAAGCTCTTCACAAGATGTGCTATCCTTCCATCAATGATCAGGTCCAGCGGTGACTTTCCACGATGATTGGCATAGTTAATGTCTGCACCTGACAACGCCAAAAAGCAGGCGATTGCTGCGCTGACATTTAGTTCTGTGTTTCCGAGCAAACCAGTAGCCCCAAGCTGAAAAGGAAACATAAAAAAAACACGGATTTTGGTAAAGACTTACCTGTAAAATCCTTTTCAGCGAAGGAAGGAAGAGAGACACAGTATTCATTACTGATGGGTAGGCGGAGCCCCAGATCAGGATGTTACCTCAGATCAAAAGAGTGATGACTGGCTGGCCCCTCCAGCTCGGGCTCCTCCTACTCAGCTCCAGTCGTACCAAAGCTTTTAGGAAAAGAGCCAAGATCACCAGCGGAGCAACATAACCCCTTCTGAAGGAACTTCAGAGAAAAAACACAAGGATACAGGTTATGCATGCAAAGAAAGCCAAAAACCACAGAGTTCCAGGTACTACTCACGGAACCTGACTACTGCGATGAGCTGGCGATGCTGGAACAGAGCCTTAGCGCGCTGACCTCAGCCCAGATAATCGCTATCAGATAAGGGTCGCGCTGCATCTGAAAACATCAACACACTTCTGCCGTGGGAGGGTGCTGTGTCTCTCTTCCTTCCTTCGCTGAAAAGGATTTTACAGGTAAGTCTTTACCAAAATCCGTGTTTCAGCTGCAGATGAAGGAAGAGAGCCACAGTATTCATTACTGATGGGACGTCCCAAAGCAGTTCAAAAATAAGGGTGGGAAAAAACCAACAAAAGGCAGAAACCCAACAACCTTAACAACAAAGCGCAACCAGCGCTAAACACAAGTTCATCCAGAACTTTAAACTACAGCTGCCTGCAGGACCCTACGTCCGAGGGCTGCATCAGCGGAAGCACTGACGTCCACTTTATAAAACCTTGTAAACGTGTGGACAGAGCACCAAGTCGCCGCTCGGCAAAGCTGCACTGCCGAAGCACCTTGATGAAAAGCCCACGATGAAGCCACAGCTCTCGTGGAATGGGCTCGAATCTTAATCGGGCAAGATTCACCCCGAAGACGGTAAGCTTCCAAAATAGCTGACCGGATCCAACGAGCTATAGAACCCTTGGAAGCTCGTTGACCACGCCGACGACCTGCCGGAACCACAAACAGGGAGTCCGTCTTACGAAAACCTTGAGTAATAGATAGATAAAACTTCAAGGCCCGCACTAAATCCAATGTGTGTAAATCTCGCTCTTTCGTATTCTTCGGATCCGGACAGAGTGAAGGCAACACAATATCCTGGTTAACATGAAATTGTGACACCACTTTAGGCAAAAAATCACCCCGAGTGCGAAGCACTACACGATCCGGAAAAAACTCCAGAAAAGGAGGCGAACAAGAAAGAGCTGCCAATTCAGAAACTCTCCTCAAGGAAGTGACTGCAACAAGGAAAGCCACCTTCCAAGAAAGTAAAGAAAGGCTAGCAGAAACCATAGGTTCAAAAGGTTTATGCTGAAGAGCCTCCAAAACAAGGTTGAGCCGCCAAAGAGACACGGGTGCCTTCCGCGGCGGAAACTTACGAGAGATACCTCGGAAAAAGGAGAGCACGTCTCTATTCGAAGCAATGGTTCTCCGGAACAATAAGGACAGAGCAGAAATCTGACCTTTCAGAGTGCTAACTGCCAAACCCTTGTCTAGCCCATGCTGCAGAAAAGCCAACAGGTTGGGAATGGAAAATTTTCTTGGGTTCCGAGAAGACCCCAAACACCACGAAAAGAAGGTTTCCCAAATTTTGTGGTAAATCCTAGAAGTAGCCGGACATCTTGCAGCACGAAGGGTAGCAATGACCTCGGCTGAAAAACCTCTACGGGTCAAGATTTCGGTCTCAAGAGCCACGCCGTCAAACGCAGGGACATCAAGTCCGGATGACAAACGGGCCCCTGAGTCAACAAGTCCGGTTGAAGAGGGAGTGGAAACGGAGGTGCCGCCAACAGCGACATTATTGTCGAGAACCACACCCTTCTTGGCCAGTCTGGAGCTATCAGAATAGCTGGAATTCTCTCTAGTCTGATCCGACGCAGCACTAGAGGAAGTAAGGATATCGGCGGGAATACATAGATCAGCTCGAACTGATCCCACTGAGCCACTAGAGCATCCACTGCCACCGCCTTCGGGTCCTTGTACCTGGACATGAATGTCGGTAACTTGGCATTGGACCTGGATGCCATCAAATCCACTTGGGGGGTTCCCCAGCGAGAGCACAGTAGTGCAAAGACTTCCGGGTGGAGGCTCCATTCCCCGGGATCCATCCTTCTGCGACTGAGAAAGTCCGCTGTAATATTCTGAACCCCTGGAATGTGAATCGCCGAAATGGCTGGTACATTGGCCTCTGCCCAAATCAGAATTCGGGACACCTCTACCATGAGTCTGGAACTCCTTGTCCCACCTTGGTGATTGATATACGCGACAGCCGTCGCATTGTCTGTCTGCACACGGACTGGCAGACCGCTCAAAGGGACCGTCCAATGTTGGAGGCAAAGGAAAATCGCCCTCAATTCCAGGATGTTGATCGGAAGCACAGACTCTTCCGGTGACCATACCCCCTGAATCCAGAGATTGTTCCAAACACCCCCCCAGCCCGTCAGGCTGGCATCGGTGGTTATGACTGACCACTTCAGAGGGAGGAAAGACTTCCCCAGGGAGAATGCCCCTGGACGTAACCACCATTCTAGAGAATCCCGCACCGCGCGAGAAATGGTGACACTGCAATCCAGCGATTGCGACTGATTCCATCGACTCAAGATGAACCTTTGAAGAGTCCTGGAGTGGAACTGGGCAAAAGGAATTGCCTCCATGGACGCCACCATCAGTCCCAGAAGACGCATACACTTCCGTAGGGACATTGCCGTTGAGGATGTCATAATCTGTACATGTCGAAGAAGACATGACTGTTTGTCTGGTGGTAGGGAAACTACCGACCGAAACGTGTCGAGATGCATTCCCAAAAAGAGAATTGTCCTCGATGGTTCCAGGGACGACTTCTCCCAATTGACCAGCCAACCGAAGTCTTTCAGAAACTGAAGAGACAAATCCCGAGCCGTCAACGCCTCCTCCTCCGAGGAAGCCACGATCAAAAGATCGTCCAGATAAGGGAGAATCGTAATCCCCTGTCTTCGAAGGAGTGCCATGAGGGGCGCCAGAATTTTTGTAAAGACCCTTGGCGCTGAGGCTAAGCCGAACGGCAGAGCCACGAACTGGTAATGATTCTGACCTATGGCAAATCGAAGAAAGCGCTGATGAGCCTTTCCGATGGGAATATGCAAATAGGCGTCGCGAATGTCGATTGACACCAGAAAATCGTTCTGTGACAGAGCTGCCACAACGGAACGAAGCGACTCCATGCGAAATTTCCGGGCATGGACATGCCGGTTTAATCGCTTGAGATCCAGAATCGGGCGAAATTTGTTCTCCTTTTTGGGAACTATAAAAAGGTTGGAATAAAAACCTTCCCCTCGGTCCTCTGACGGAACCGGTATCACTACACCCTTTTTTAGTAGCGATTCGACCTCTCGCTGTAGAGCGACAACAAGCTCGGGTTCCGACGGAACGCGAGATTGACAAAAAACATTTGGGGTTGAGAAGCAAACTCTATGAAATAGCCTGCCGACACTATCCGCGTTACCCAGGAATCTGGAACGCGAGCCATCCAAGTCTCCTTGAAAAGAAGCAGGCGACCCCCCACTCGAGAATCCTCGAGTGGACCCCTGGCGTCAATCCGACTTTGCGGGTTTCTTGTCAAGTTCCCGCTTGTTCTGGCGGAAACTCTGCTTCCAGGGAGTACGAGTTTTCTGAGAGGATTTCTTTCCTGAGAAAGAAGGACGACCCGATCCCCACGAGGAGTGACTAGATCGTCCTCGGCCCCGAAAGGACCGCCGACCACTATAAACACCAGGCTTACTGGACACCGAGGCCATGGCCCTTCGCTGTGGTAATGCTGATTCCTTCGCCTTAGCCTTGGAAATCAGCTCTGTGAGGTCGGATCCAAAAAGATGGCCACCCTTGTAAGGTAAGGCCAACAACCCTTGTTTGGAAACTGCGTCCCCGGCCCACTGTCTGAGCCATAAAGCTCTTCTGACTGTGACCGCTGAAGCTTGCGCTTTGGCCAGCAGAGATGCCGTATCCAGACCGGCATCAAAGATATAACAGGCTGCCGTTTCTAACCATTCACAAGTTTCCCGTATCTCAGATAACGGAGATTCATTTTGCAACTCCGTCTTCAGACGTGCCAACCAGCTTAGAGAAGCTCTAGCAGCACACATGGATCCTAGCACTGCTCGAAATCCATGACCCGCAGCCTCATAGCTTGCTTTTGCCGCCAATTCTGCCTTTCTATCCAAAGGCTCCTGTAAGCTCGCTTTTCCCTTAATAGGAGTAGAGAGGATTTACTAAGCTGAGACAAAGACACATCCACTTCAGGAGCAGAAGTCCAAATAGCCTTTAACTCCGTAGAGCAAGGATAAAGTGTATCAAAGAAATGCGTTCCATGAAAACGCTTATCTGGACATAGACGTTCCTCCTCTATTACACCATTAAGCTCATCCAGAGCTGGCAATGTTGTGCGCGAAGCACGGGACTCCTGGAACATGCGTGCTGATTTACCAGGACGACTAGTTACCTCCTCCGGTAACTGTAGTATATCTCTCATGGCTTCAATTAATGCCTCCGTACGCTTCGTCATAGAGGAACGCCCCTGCGGCTCGTCCGCATCTGAATCGGATATTTCTCCATCCGAATTTAAAGGGGAACTCTGCCCAATATCAGATACATCTGACTCGCTCCGTGTAGAGGCCGGTAACGGCCTGCGTCGCTTCCTCTGAGAGGAATTAGCAGACACATATTGACCTAAAAGGTCAGATAAGTTATTAATCGATCGAGCGATATCATCCAATTTTCCACCGCTGTCGACCGCAGCGCTAGACGCTGTGGAGGTCTGCGTATCTGATTGCCGCAATGGCACTGGGACGTGATCCGCGGCATCTGAACTCTGTTCAGACATGTCTCACCTGTATGAGCAGGTCAAAGCGGTAATACCAGCAAAAAACTATGCGTTTTTTTTTTTTTTTTTTTCAAACGCTGAAGGGTTAACGCTCCACCAAGCAGAGTTACCCCAGCGGTATTCAGTCAGCAAATTTAGCTGGTAGAAATAACCCTCAAAGGGGTTAATATTGCAAACTCACCAAAATATATATATATTTGTGAGCCCCAGCCAATTTTTATGTCTCTGATGAGACTGCAGCTGCAGGATAGCGATCGCTGCGCTGCGGGGTGAGGAATCCGCACTCACCCAGCTGGCCGTGGTGTCTTATGAGGAGAGGAGCGGTCCGAGGAGCCCAGGAGCCTGAGTAATGGCCGCCACAGTGAGGGGGTCGCAGGAGAAAAGCCAGAGCGCGCGTCTTCCTGCTCAAAAGACCGGGATAGATAGGCCACGCCCCCTGCTAGCTCAAATAATGAGCGCGAACTCTCCCCGCTCCTGCTCCCTCTCTGTCCTGCAGCTATCTGCCTGCGGACAAAAAATCACCACATCTTCTTGTAACAGCGCTGTCACAGCAGCGCTGAAGCATACTGACATTACATGTAGTAGCGCTGTCACAGCAGCGCTGAAGCATACTGACATTACATGTAGTAGCGCTGTCACAGCAGCGCTGAAGCATACTGACATTACATGTAGTAGCGCTGTCACAGCAGCGCTGAAGCATACTGACATTACATGTAGTAGCGCTGTCACAGCAGCGCTGAAGCATACTGACATTACATGTAGTAGCGCTGTCACAGCAGCGCTGAAGCATACTGACATTACATGTAGTAACGCTGTCACAGCAGCGCTGAAGCATACTGACATTAGTAATAGCGCTGCTCATTCAGACGCTAAAGCACTCACACATAATTATTATTAAAATTTGTGTGGAGTACTCACCAGCCAAGGCGCCACAGGGACCCTCAGGGGTTTCTGGCGCAGTGCCCATGCTTCCCCCCAGGGCGAAGAACGCAGTGACCGCACGTGTGGTTTGCGTTCCCGCCAGAGAAGCTCTCCTCATCCCCAGGGCCGGCAAGGATTCTGCAGGGACTTTGAGTAAATACAGATCCGCCAAGGGAGAGGTTGGGGTACAGCAGCGCTGATACCCCTGAGACCTCTAGACCAACTAGTGATCCAAGTCTCCTGTCCGAATATTAAAATAATAAAATCTTCTGAGGAGCTGCATTAGCAGCGACCATCCTCTGGACCTCAAATCTTAGACTGGAGCTGAGTAGGAGGAGCCCGAGCTGGAGGGGCCAGCCAGTCATCACTCTTTTGATCTGAGGTAACATCCTGATCTGGGGCTCCGCCTACCCATCAGTAATGAATACTGTGGCTCTCTTCCTTCATCTGCAGCTGAAAGATGAAATTTCATTATTATCCAATGCTTCCATCAAAATTGAAAAATCACTCATGAAATGTCACTTTTTTATTGTAGACATTTTAAAGTTATAGCTCATAAGTAAGGGCAGGTTCACCCTGTATATACAAAGAGCTCACAATCAGCCTATACTACAGGGAGAGACACTCCCACAAGGGAAAAAAAAAATCTAAAAATGGACTCAGGGTGAAACCTGCATATCAGAGAGTCCAAAAGTGAATTAACTGACCACTAAAGTATGTAAAAATCACCCCAGAAGTGTCACTTTTTAATGTAGACATTTTTGGGCTATAGCTCATAAGTCAGTGCCGCTTTACTCTGGAAACACACAGAGCTCACATCCAGCCTATATTACAGGGAGAGACACTCACACAGGGGAAAAATCTAAAAATGGGCTCAGACTGCAACCTGCATATCAGAGAGTCTGAAAGTGAATTAACTGACAACTAAAAAATGTAAAAATCATATAAAAATTGAGTCCACAGCCTTTGTCCTTTTTAATATGATGTAGAAACAAAATATTTAGAAGAACATAGAGACTTTGTGGAGAAAATTGACCAATGTGTTTTCTCCTAGACTTTAGCCAAAAATGTGTTGCATCAGGAGTTCCACCTATTTATATGTTTTAGACACTTTTTTGTCCTTATTGGAAAAGGAGGGTAAGTCTTAACAGCAAAAGTAGACACTAAGAGGAAATAGGGGTTTGACAACAAGTGCCAAAATATAGGGCCAAATAATACCGTAACTGATGTAAAGTTAGACAAAAGTGTCTAAAGATGCACCAAATTTATCATCCACACTGAGCTACTTTGATAAATTTGACAAAGGTTTGCACTGTCAAAAATGGGCAGAAATAGTAAATCAGGCCCATTATCTCATGCTTTACAAACCAGTAGTGGCCATCTAGTGGGGTATAAGGATCTTTAAGGTGCCCTTTAAACGATTAATAACACCGACTTTGGCCTCGAAGATTTATAAAATCATTTGCCCCTCTGAATTGGATTAGACATTTTTTTCATCAATGTAACTATGTGAGATCTTGCGACAAATGCTGGAATTGTTGGAATTTTTGCAATTATCAAGTCACCTGCAATTTTTCCTTCGTTTGCCATTTTTTTTTCTCATCAAAGGTCTCTTGCAAGCACATTTTTTTAATTTTTACCTTGGCTAGAATAGCTGAGCCATTGCCCTCTGGATCCAGACAGGAGAGATGCTGCTGGACAACCACTATATGCATTGATGTGTCGCCATCCTCATCCTCTGCATTTACGTCGGCCTCTTCTGTTACCAGCAGCTGCACCAGGTTGATATGACCGTGTGTCACTGCCAGATGCAGAGGCGTTTGGTTTCTGTTGTTCCTGAGATTGACATCGCAGCGACCCTGACGAGCGAAACAGCAAATACATGAAACACCCTCCAGCAGGAGATTACAGGCTTCTAATAAAAGTGGCAGCGCCAATTTGGGCCCATTGGTACAGTTGATGGATACATCAGGTGCTTTCTTGCTGCACACGGACCTTACAGTAGGAATGCACTCAAAACCAACATGCCAGAGAAGAAATGTGTCTTTGTGAACCATAGTACAAACCAAATGGCCATGAACAAGGTGTTTTACCTCTTTAACTAAGATGTCCACAACTTCTTGGTGGTTGTTGAGTGTGGCCAGATGCAGCGCAGTGAATCCATCTTCCTTCTTGGAATCCACTAACTGTCGGGCCCGATGTAGAATTTTTCTTACAGCTCTAGAGAAGAGACCACAACAATCGATTAGTACTCATTTTTACAATGCTTATGGTAACTGATACTGAGATTCAGCAGCAGAATACCAGAGCCACAGTGAAGGCTTACAGCAGAAGCGGACAACATTTTTTGGTCCAAGGGCCACGTTGTCATACTGAACCAATCATTTTTTTAAAGAGGTACTTACATGAATACATCGCTAGCACCACCATCAGTACATTAATGCATCACCAGAACCAAGTTTTCAATATCTGAGGATTTGGAGAGTTTCTGCTCCAAAAAAACAATCAGTATGAATACACATTAACTTAAACGAAGTTTTTGCAACAGAAACTCGCCAAATCTTCCTCATAATTTCAAATCTCTAAATTTTGAGGATTTTTAAATTTTAACATAACTATCCATATTGTGCTTTATGGCTATGTGTACAAGATTAGAACCATTGTCAGGACATGTATGCAGCGCCAGAACCACCATCAGTACATGAATGCAGCATCAGAACCACCATCAGTACACGAATGTAGCACCAGAACCAGAAGTCAGTAAATGTATACATTTGAATCTACAATTCCCAGTAAACCTTAGGGGATGTTTGCACAGGGGCATGTATGTTGCATATTAAAGTAGCCACATTGTGGATGAGATTTCACGGTATGAAAATTAACGGTAGGTTTTGCCATAGTGAACGTCCATGTGGAAATTAAGCAGTTACGTCCCGTGGGAGCATACCTATAGGGCTTGTTCTTGTGGTCAGGATATCCAACATGTCAAGACAATTTACATCTGATGTTTAAACTTCTGACGTGTATTTGCTGCATTGAAATTCAGTGAATAACGAGCATGCTGCGGATCATAAAATCCATGTCGCAGTCATTAAAAATGCTGAATAACAATAGTGAAAAACTTCAGCAAGGGAACAAGTCAGATGGACTTTCTGTAATATTTGCATAAAAATTAGCAATTAAAATGGAACTGGATCAGTCGAGAGTCTGTTACTCATTGTGGTAAAGCATTAAAACTGGAAAATAAGATCAGCTAAAGGCGCGTGTTCAATACAAAACTATTTTGAGGTCTATACCGCATTTCCTCTATTGATTGGCGGCAGCTGCGGCCGTGGCTTGTGAGCAGGATTGCATAATGTGTTGACGAAAAAAAGCAAGATTTCACAACCAAGCCTTTCGTCACTGAGCCAGGGACTAGGAGTCTAAGCTGTCTCCATCATATTACTAATGCTGCCCATAAGTCATTGTGGCTTTTGTTGACTACTTCGGCTCTATAACACGATGCATGATTTTGGACAGCATTTTCAAGGTGCAGGTTTACTTTTAAGGATTAAGTTTACTCTCCTAAACAAAAATCTTATTTAGAAATCTAATGAAAAAGAAAAAAAGATGCAATTTTCATATTTAAATGAATTACCTGGAAATGTAATAGTTTTGGCCAATTCTTAAGACAGGTCGTCAATATATCACCAGTAGGTGTCCGACTCCCAATGTTATATTCTCCCTCATTACTATCTACCCATTGAGTCAATAAGTCATTGTGTTTCCGTATTAACCCCCTTTGCTTCATAATCTTCGTAACATAAAAGTAGCAGAACGGTCAGTAAAATGTGACCTATAACCTTCATCTATAGGATGTGAATGGCTTTCCAGGGCATTTTCGTGCACACCACATTCTCTACATGGAATCGCCTGGGTATTTTACTGGCCCGGCAGTGGCTGCTTTTATGTCCCATGCAAACACAAACGTGTAAATCCCACTCACAATCTGGCCATCATCCTGTATGGAAACATTTTGCTTGGACTGGCCCTTGTAATACGGACTCCTCATTTCTGGCCACTCATGTTTACTGGGATTCATTCCAAATTCTAATATTTTTCTTTCATTTTATTAGTGGAGAGCGCAGGTTATTTATAATCTGGGTGACGTTTTAGAAAAATAACTGTAAAGAGGAAAGTTATTGGTCATTTGAGTTTCCAAAAGAATAAGAGACTTGGACAATTGGAAGTGAACAAAGATGTAGTTATGGTGACTGCTGTCGCCCCCTCTGCCATGTAAGAAGACATTATTATAAATCTTACATGTGGGCGAGTGGCCCAGGTACAGATGTTGCATTGGGGTGATGAGATAGTTTTTCGGCAAGATTCTACTGACTACTGAGGGCACTTACAGCAGCATCAGAACATTTACAAGCCTTACATCATCAAGCACAATGCTGAGCGTCGGATTGAGTGGTGTAAAGCAGTCACCACTAAACTCTGGAGGAAACGTGTTCTGTGCAGTGACGGATCACACTTTTCCATCTAGCGTCTGATTGAATCTGGGTTTGGTGAATGCCAGGAGAACGTTATCTGCCTGACTGCAACTGTAAGGTTTGGTGGAGTTGGGATGATCCTATGATGTTGTTATTAGGAATCGGCCTTGGGCTCTTTTCCATTCCAGTGAAGGGAAATCTTAATGCTTCACCACAAGACATTTTGGACAATATTCCAGCTTTGTGGGAACAATTTTGGGAAGGTCCACGGCAGTGACCAGTCCACAAGATCCATAAAGACATGGTTGGGGGTGTTTGGTGGGAAGACCACGACCAACCAACCGCTCACAGTCCGGACCTCTACCTTTAGGATGACCTACAATGGAGACTGTGAGCCCGGCCTCTCCCCGACATCAGTGTCTGACCTTACAACTATTCTTCAGGATGAAGGGGCATAAAGCCCCACAGGTGCACTTATTACACTGCCATCACTGCTTGCAGCAATGTTAACAAACCAGACTTTCTTCTTTCCTTTCAGCTTGTGGTAAGTACCAGGCTGCCAAACATAGCCATGTGGCTTAAAAATAACATGCGGTATAAAATGAAAGATGATATTATTGTTTTGGACAAGATGAAATGCTGGAGATAACTCAAAGAACCGTCATGATGCTGGATCTCTGAAAAGTCATCTCTACACATTTAATGTCACTTTCCTTGTGTCCAATTTATTAACTTGCAATATTACACTTCTATTTAGAAACGAGACTCCACTTTTTACGCCAGCCCCTTACAGGAGTGAGTTTTTGTGACTATTTTGCAACTTTTTTTTTTAAATCTGTTTAATACATCCACTTTAGTAAATGATTTTAGTGTAAATCAAATAAAGGTGCAACATCATGTAAAAAAATCAAGTAAAGTTTGTGAATTTTTGACAGCAGACAACTTGCACAAAAGTCTTAAAACCTTCTCAAGTCAAACCCACCTGAATTTTTCTTCAGACATATTAGAAATTATCATCTGCAAATATCCATGAGCAGAGGCTAAGTACAGAAATGAAGACGCTTGGGGTCTCTATAAAGTGCCCAATACCCTGTGATGTCTTGAGGTTCCAGTTGGGCTTATTGTGAAGATCCTTTTACAAGTGTGGATAATTGGCGTTACGAGTAGCCATGGGAACACTTAGGCTGTGTGCCGACGTTGCATTTTTTAAGCGTTTCCGCAGCGGCAAGGCCACTGCGGAAACGCTTAAAAAATGCTAGTTAAAACGCATCCCATGCAATCCTATGGGACTCTGCAGTTGCTGTGCCCATGCTGCGTTTTTTTCCGCAGCGTAATTGCATTGCGGAAAAGAACGCAGCATGTTCATTAATTTTGCAAAATCTGTCGATTCCGCCGCCATAGGAATGCATTGAAACGCTCACTTTACGCATGTGCCCATGCCCACCATGCGTAAAGTGAGTGTTTCATGTGCGGATGGTACCCAGGGTCTGGAGGAGAGGAGACTCTCCTCCATGTCCTGGGTACCATATTTCTGTTAAAAATAGAATTAAAATAAAAAATAGGGATATACTTACCCTCTGTCGGCCCCCGGCGACTTTGTTCCCAAGAGTGTTTTGCGCCAAAATGACTTTTGTGACATCGCGGTCGAGTGACTGCTACGTCATCAGAGGTCATTCTCGCAATGACTCACTGGGAACAGAACTTGCCGGCAGCGCCGCTGAGGACCGGGAACGCCGCTGAGGAGATTGGGGGCCGACAGGAGGTGAGTATATCTATATTTTAAAAATTTTTTTAAATTATTTTTAACATTCTATCTTTAACTATTGATGCTGCATAGGCAGCATCAATAGTGAAAAGTTGGTCACACTTGTCAAGCACTATGCTTGACAAGTGTGACCAACCTGCCAATCACTTTTCCAAGCGATGCTTCAAATAGCTTGAAAAGCGCTTGAATTCCGCAAGCTAAAAACTCTTGCATAACGCTTGTGTTTTGCGGGAAAACGCATGCGAATTCCGCATGCGTTTTACCCGCGTCGGGGAGTTGCGGAAATGCTGCGGACAATTCCGCAGCATTTCTGCAACGTGGGCACATAGCCTTATTCCTGATCACTGACCTCTGTAAACTTTGGCAGTGGTGATTGTATCTCTTATCGGCAGCACGTCTATCAAGGGATGTGCTGCCGACAAAATGCAAAATGTACGGGGGCCAAATGATCAAATAAGTATTGTTCACCTCAGTTTGCATGGGTCCATGTAAAAAGGAGTTTAATCAAAGACTTGCACTCGGTATGGGCATAAATCTGATCGTGGAAATGCAGCCTTTAAGATTGGGGTCTACGTAGTGACAACCCCCAATTTCTTAAAAGCTTTGCCCACTTTGAATAATCCCTTTTTCTTCAAAGGGTCCTCTAACATTAAGATAATCACAGGACGGCCTGTTGCAATGATGATCAATTGTGATCTACAGGTCAACTCGTCAGTAATAGTACAATTCCCCAGCAGCGCCTCCACAGGAGATATGATGCAATGCACAACTTGGTCTAAAATCAATTGTCTCTCCTTATAAAACACAGACATGCATCCAAAAATAGAAGGAAACACTCTGTACATCCTTTAGCTAATTGATGAAGGCCCCAAATAAGAGACCCCACTGTGTACAAATGGGTTTTCTAGAACAGACAATGTTTTTAAAAGCAACGAGAACGACAAACAGTCTGATCTATAGCTAATTGTGATGCACACTGTATCCCATCATATTAGTGGGGCATGAATGAGCTACGTTGTTAAACATAAAGTGCTAAGGTCTTCCCAGCAGACGCTTTGCATAATCTGTCTTGTAGACGTAAGACCCAAATGGTTTCCTTAGATCAGCTTGATGAGCTCTAATGTCAAAAGATGAAGAGGATCAGATGCTAAAAAAGAAAAGAAAACTTACAAGACATTTCCTTTCAGAGCGGAGTGATGTAGAAGATTAAAGCCTTGCTGATTCTGGATGGTGAAATCAATGTTCGGTACATCAGTAAGGATCTCGATGATGTTTCTATAATCCGCAGTAATGGCATAGTGAAGAGGGGTATCCCCATGCAAGTCCTAGAGACAGACAGCAAGTTACACACTGTAGTTCAACATGGTGTCATTAATGCATCATATACAGGATGTCTGTACCTGTATGTGGGCTGAGAGGGTCAGTATAAAGTGGGCGCATTGAACAATGTGCTGCTAATTAACGATTGACAGTCAATATGGCGGCAAATAATAATAGTGAATGTGCTTGATACTAAAGCAAAATTTCAACGCAACCACGTTCAGTATCATTACTTGCTATTTTATCAGAGTGACATTGAAATCTTAATGCCCCATGGCAAAAGAAGCCAAGTAGCCTTGGCCTCACCAAGTAGCATTAGCTTTGTCATGTAGAGTTGGCCCCGCCGTGTAGCCTTGGCTCCGCTGTGCAGCCTTGGCTCCTCCGTGCAGCCATGGCCCCGCCGTGCAGCCATGGCTCCGCTGTGCAGCCTTAGCGGTCATAAAGACTTGGCCTCGCCATGTAGCCTTGGAATCTCCATGGAGCCTTGGCATTTCCATGTAGCCTTGGAATCTCCATGGAGCCTTGGCATTTCCATGTAGCCTTGGAATCTCCATGGAGCCTTGGCATTTCCATGTAGCCTTGGAATCTCCATGTAGCCTTGGCCTCGACATGTAGCCTTGGTCTCGACATGTAGCCTTGGTCTCGACATTAGGCCTCTTGGCCATATAACTTTCCGTGAAGGCCATTGGCTTTCAGGTCTCATGTCTGCTGCCTGTTTATTGTTATGGTCGAACTCCTTTAAAAATGTGAATATTGCACTTTCCTAAAGAAGCAAGAGGTGGAGAGACGCTACTTAGTAATATGTTAAATGGGTTTTCAAACAATTGACATTTATCAACCATCCACAGATTAGGTGTTACATGTCTGGTTGTGGGACAACACCAATTACTAGAATACAGTCATGGCAAAAGTTTTGAGAATGACACAAATATTATATTTTCACATGATCTGCTGCCCTCTGGTTTTTATGTGTGTTTGACAGTTTTTATCACAGACAGAAATATAATTGCAAAACATATGAGTAACAAAAGCTTATATTGACAGTTAGAATGAGTTAATGCAGCAAGTCAATATTTGCAGTGTTGACCCTTCTTCTTCAGGACCTTTGCAATTCTCCCTGGCATGCTCTCAATCAACTTCTGGACGAAATCCTGACTGATAGCGTCCATTCTTGCACAATCAATGCTTTCATTTTGTCAGAATTTTTAGGTTTTTGTTTGTCCACCCGTCTCTTGATGATTGACCACAAGTTCTCAATGGGATTAAGATCTGGGGAGTTTCCAGGCCATGGACCCAAAATCTCTATGTTTTGTTCCCTGAGCCATTTAGTTATCACCTTTGCTTTATGGCAAGGTGCTCCATCATGCTGGAAAAGGCATTGTTGATCACCAAACTGCTCTTGGAGGGTTGGAAGAAGTTGCTTTTGGAGGACATTCTGGTACCATTCTTTATTCGTGGCTGTGTTTTTAGGCAAGACTGTGAGAGAGCCGATTCCCTTGGCTGAGAAGCAACCCCACACATGAATGGTTTCAGGATGCTTAACAGTTGGCATGAGACAAGACTGGTGGTAGCGCTCACCTTGTCTTCTCCGAATGAGGCGTTTTCCTGATGTCCCAAGCAATCGAAAAGGGGATTCATCAGAGAAAATAACTTTACCCCAGTCCTCAGCAGTCCACTGCCTGTACCTTTTGCAGAATATCAGTCTGTCCATGATGTTTTTTCTGGAGAGAAGTGGCTTCTTTGCTGCCCTCCTTGAGACCAGGCCTTGCTCCAAGAGTCTCCGCCTTACAGTGCGTGCAGATGCACTCACACCTGCCTGCTGCCATTCCTGAGCAAGCTCTGCACTGCTGGTAGCCAGATCCCGCAGCTGAAACACTTTTAAGAGACGGTCCTGGCGCTTGCAGGTCTTTCTTGGGCGCCCTGGAGCCTTTTTGGCAACAATGGAACCTCTCTCCTTGAAGTTCTTGATGATGCGATAGATTGTTGACTGAGGTGCAATCTTCTAGCTGCGATATCTAGCTGCGATACTCTTCCCTGTTAGGCCATTTTTGTGCATTGCAATGATGACTGCACGTGTTTCTTTAGAGATAACCATGGTTAACAGAAGAGAAACAATGATGCCAAGCACCAGCCTCCTTTTAAAGTGTCCAGTGGTGTCATTCTTACTTAATCATGACAGATTGATCTCCAGCCATGTTCTCATCAACACCCACACCTGTGTTAATGGAGCAATCACTGAAAAGAGGTTAGCTGGTCCTTTTAAGGCAGGGCTGCAATGATGTTGAAATGTGTTTTGGGGGATAAAGTTCATTTTCTAGCCAAATATTGACTTTGCAAGTAATTGCTGTTAAGCTGATCACTCTTTATAACATTCTGGAGTATATGCAAATTGCCATTAGAAAAAGTGAAGTAGTAGACTTTGTAAAAATTAATATTTGTGTCATTCTCAAAACTTTTGTCCATGACTGTACAGTGCCTTGCGAAAGTATTCGGCCCCCTGGAACTTTTCAACCTTTTCCCACGTATCATGCTTCAAACATAAAGATACCAAATATAAATTTTTGGTGAAGAATCAACAACAAGTGGGACACAAATGTGAAGTTGAACGAAATTTATTGGTTATTTTAAATTTTTGTGGGAATACAAAAACTGAAAAGTGGGGCGTGCAATATTATTCGGCCCCTTTAACTTAATACTTTGTTGCGCCACCTTTTGCTGCGATTACAGCTGCAAGTCGCTTGGAGTATGTCTCTATCAGTTTTATACATCGAGAGACTGAAATTCTTGCCAATTCTTCCTTGGCAAACAGCTCGAGCTCAGTGAGGTTGAATGGAACCATTCCATTGTAGATTTTGATTTATGTTTGGGATCATTGTCTTGTTGGAAGATAAATCTCTGTCCCAGTCTCGGGTCTTTTGCAGACTCCAACAGGTTTTCTTCAAGAATGGTCCTGTATTTGGCTCCATCCATCTTCCCATCAATTTGAACCATCTTCCCTGTCCATGCTGAAGAAAACCAGGCCCAAAACATGATGCTGCCACCACCATGTTTGACAGTAAGGATGGTGTGTTCAGGGTGATAAGCTGTGTTGCCTTTACGCCAAACATATCATTTGGCATTGTTGCCAAAAAGTTCGACTTTGGTTTCATCTGACCAGAGCACGTTCTTCCACATGTTTGGTGTGTCTCCCAAGTGGCTTGTTGCAAACTTTAAATGACACTTTTTATGGATATTTTAGAGAAATGGCTTTCTTCTTGCCATTCTTCCATAAAGGCCAGATTTGTACACTGTACGACTGATTGTTGTCCTATGGACAGACTATTCCACCTCCGCTGTAGATCTCTGCAGTTCATCCAGAGTGATCATGGGCCTCTTGGCTGCATCTCTGATTAGTCTTCTCCTTGTTTAAGATGAAAATTTAGAGGGATGGCCGGGTCTTGGTAGATTTGCAGTGGTATGATACTCCTTCCATTTCAATATGATTGCTTGCGCAGTGCTCCTTGGGATGTTTAAAGTTTTGGAAATCATTTTGTATCCAAATCCGGATTTAAACTTCTCCACAACAGTATCACGGACCTGCCTGTTGTGTTCCTTGGTCTTCATGATGCTCTCTGTGCTTCAAATAGAACCCTGAGACTATCACAGAGCAGGTGCATTTATAAGGAGACTTGATTACACACAGGTGGATTATATTTATCATCAGTAGTCATTTAGGACAACATTGGATCATTCAGAGATCCACAATGAACTTCTGGAGTGAGTTTGATGTGCTGAAAGTAAATGGGCCGAATAATATTGCACGCCCCACTTTTCAGTTTTTGTATTTCCACAGAAATTTAAAATAACCAATACATTTCGTTCAACTTCACAATTGTGTCCCACTTGTTGATTCTTCATCAAAAATTTACATTTGGTATCTTTATGTTTGAAGCATGATATATGGGAAAAGGTTGAAAAGTTCCAGGGGCCCGAATACTTTCGCAAGGCACTGTAGGTGTCGTGAGTCCGCTGACTACTTTTCACTAAAGGGTTGTCAAGCAAGTGTTAGCTGCAACATGCAAAGTCCATGCGGTTGATGGATATATCCGAGGGCTAAGTGATAAATGTTACTTGTGAAAACCACATTAAACAGTATAGTGCCAACATTATAGTTCACCTCCAACAGGGCTGCTGACTCCTGCGCTAGTCAAGAGGACAAAGACCTGTGAAAGGTTTTACATCTACATCTAGGTTACAGCACCTTTAAAGGAGGTTGGTAATTTACACTAAGCCAGCCTACAAGTTAGATGGCTGTCGCCGACGAAGCCATTTTCCATAACAGAGCGCTCCTGTGTTCTATGAAAGCCGTCAAAAGACAAGGCTCATCTCTATAAGAATACAGTGATAGGCAGTCTGAAATCAGACATGCCTGATCAACATTTCCAGCCGATAGGTTGGTGTAAGGAGGCGGCGGGGACCCTCAGTTGCTCCCTCTCCCCTTCCCTAATGTGGCCCCCATGCGGTTCCCCGACTGCAAGTTATGCATAAATGTGTATTGTCTTGCAATGTTCACTATATGTATTAATGTAATGGGTTATGCTGTGCTGTGTTTGTCTTGTCCCAATGTTTTGCTATTGTACAATGTTAAGTATACAGCTTAGGGTTAATATAGGGTTAAGTTAGTGTGCTGGGTCAGCAGCCTCCAAGCATACAGGAAGTCCCTTAATGCAAGTCAGAGTCCAGGCAGCATGGCCTGAGGCAGACGTCTATCCCGTCCGAGACGGCTTGGACCCACGGCTGAGGGGAATATAGGCTGCCAAGACTTGTGGTAAGTGGAAGTGGGCACAGGGACTGGATGTGTGCCACACCAGAAACTTTTCACTCTGGAGAGCCTACTGGGATTTATTGCCTGGACTGCTGCAGCCGTTGCTGAGCACAGGTATAGGGACAGTTTAGGAATTGTACCTCCTTTTCTTCATCACCTTTATTAAATACAAGTTACCACTGTTGGGCCATACAACGTGTGAGGTGTGATGCATCTGTTCCAGCATGGAGAGGAGCCAAATGTCTGAGGTAACCCACGGTGACCTGGGGCTGGGACCAGAACTGTCTATTCATGTACAAGGGGTCGGGGTGTGGACTGACTGTGACTCAGGGGACTCGGCTATGACTACCACCCCGTGCCACCTTGTTACATTGTCATAGGCTCCATACACATTACACTGTTGGCAGAACCCGTCAATATCAGAGGATTTGTCCAACATTAGCTTAATGCTTATGGGGGGCTTACGTGTTAGACCAATTGCACACATCCGTGTTCAGAGGTCTATACTCGACTTGTGTTGCACAGACTGGACACAGATTTCCATAGGCATATATCTGGGTCATGGAACCAACGACCAGCCTATGCACTGTGGTACAAGCATGGCCCGGGAAAGATGGATGCGTAGAGTAACCCTGTGGCTCAGTGGTTAGAATGATGTCTTACAGCGCTGGGTTAAAATCCCACCAAGGACAACATCTGTAAGGCGTTTGTATGTTCTCCCCATGTTTGTGTAGGTTTCCTCCGGGTTCTCCGGTTTCCTCCCACACTCCAAAGACCATATTGGTAGGGAATCTAGATTGTGAGCCCCAATGGGACAGTGATAATAATGTCTGCAAAGCGCTGCGGAATATGAGCAACTAAGATAAATAAGGTGTGCAAAATCAGGCTGTCATCCAAAAACCTGAAACCTAAATACTATTCACATCTACCCCCTCACCTGCATATTAATAGCAGAATTAGGAACACATAGGACTTGCACCACTTCAGTGAAGCCTTTATTGACAGCGATGTACAGAGCAGAGCACTTGGCATTGTTGAGGAGTTCGGCATTGGCTCCCTTGGCCAATAAGACTCTGGTGACAGCGGCCTGGTTACTGGGAGAAATGGCAAATGTTAGAATAACAAAAGGTGATCGTTTTATCCTGATAGGATTTTAAAGGGCTTGTCCATTATTTGATACTAATGACCGTTCCTAAGGATAGGTCATCAATATCAGATAGGTGACACGTCACCCCCATCGATCAGCTGGTTTCACCTCTGGCCGGATGTAAAAAGTGAAAAAAGCTGGAACTGCATGGATCCAGTCACTGTTTTGTGGGTGCTGCCGTTCATCTCTTATTCCCTTGCTGATCGGTGGGGGGTGCCAGTTGTTGGACCACCAACAACCAATAACCATTATTAATGACCTACTAAGGGTAGGTCATCAATATTAAAGTAGTGGGCAATTCTTTTATATTAATGTTCTGATATTGAAAAAGGGGCAAGTAGTTGGGACATGTATTTAATGTTTTACACTTCAATTGAGTCAACGGCAGTATCTGAGGCCCCCATAATGAAGTGAGATGCCCACCCTATCTAAACATAGTATGCATGATTCTTTCCCATGGGTTCAATTGCATATGTCAGTTCAATCTGTTGGTTGGTTTTCTAAATAGTAGACCTTCTTCTAAATTACAGTTTATTTTCCTTACATGCCACTGGTATACTATAAAAAGATGGAGAAGATCAATACATGCATTCATCTCTCTTCACTTTCTGGACACATCTTACCCATAAGCAGCATAATGTAAAGCAGAATCTCCCTCGTCATCCTTAAGGTCAATGTTTGCATTGGCTTGAAGCAAGACCTTCACCACCTCCAAGTGTCCCAAGTGGGACGCCACCTGTAGGGCTGTCCGGCCTTCATTCCTTATATCCACCTATGATGGAAAAAAAGAGGCAATAATGAACCTTATGAGTATTTTTCAGAGAAGAGAGGTGAAAGTCGGGTCTCTTATCCTTTGCCCGGTGTTGTCCTTTCTTGGAAGTATGAAACCAGTGTCCGACTTCTGCTGAATATCAGCTGGAGGAGACCCTGGCCAAGGGTGACACAGTCACTTTTTTTTTTCGCTTTGATGTGGGTTAAAGTGTAATATACTTGAAACTTTGTTTTAATCATCCAGAATGACAGTGATTTTAAGCAGGCTGAGTTCTGGCTTGCCTCATTTTAAGGGGTGGAATTCTGTTTGGAGGGCGGCCAAATTCATCACACCAAGCCCACGGTCAATTATGTAAAAAGGGCTGTTCTACAAGGAGGAACGCACTGGGTATATAGACTTAATCCAATGAATGCAGGGATAATGCTGACAATTATAGGATACCATAGTAAGCCTATATTATGAGGGGTACCTTGTCTGGGTGTTTCAGGAGCGTTTCCCTCACTCGGACTGTGTTTCCCTGAGCCGCTTCAATAACCAAAGAGTTTGGGCTTTCACAGTCGTTCTTCTGAGCAAGTATCTTCTCCAAAATGGAAACCAACGTTCCTGCCAAAAAAAGGAAGGTATAGCAATACTGCTAGAATAAGTCATTAATACTCACCCATTGATGTAGAGCCACATCCCCAAATTTCCCAAATGCAGCCATTACCCTGCGGAGGAGCTTGTAGCTCATGGGCACCGATGCCAAATTTCCAACAGAGCTCCAACTACTTTGGGTCTTTTAATAGAACTCTTCTTCTCATATGGGCCAAAAGGATCTTTGGATCTTTAACCCACTTGACCACTGCAGCCAGTTATTGACCAGTGATTGGTCGCAGCAGCCACGTAATGGGATATGGGCAGTGACGGCTGTAGCTAATGATCAACAGAAGACCTGCAAAGAGATTTGGGGATGTGGCGAGGAACGACAAAGATTCTGGGAGTTGGACCCCCCACCAATCTGATAGGTCTTCTCAGGAAGACGGATTTTTGGTAAGACCTTACTTGTAAAATCCTTTTCAGCGAAGGAAGGAAGGGAGACACAGTCATTACTAGTGGGTAGGCGGAGCCCACACAGGATAGAACACCTCAGATTAAAAAAGAGTGTTGACTGGCCCCTCCAGCTTGGGCTCCTCCTACTCCAGCTCTCCAGTCCGTACACAAGCTAAGGAAGAGCAAAAATCACCAGCGGAGCAACATAACCCCTTCTGAAGAACTTCAGAGAAAAAACAAGAAGATAGGTTATGCATATAACAGAAAAAAACCACACAGTCCCAGGTACTACTCACTGAACCTGACCACTGCGATGAGCTGGCAATGCTGGAAAAGAGCCTTAGCGCGCCGACCTCAGCCCAGATAATCGCTATCAGAGAAGGGTCACGCCGCATCTGAAAACAACACACTTCTGCCATGGGAGGGATCTGTGTCTCCCTTCCTTCCTTCGCTGAAAAGGATTTTACAGGTAAGGTCTTACCAAAATCCGTCTTTCAGCAGCAGATGGAAGGAAGGGAGACACAGTCATTACTAGTGGGACGTCCCAAAGCAGTCCAGAAATTAAGGGTGGGCAAAAAAACCAACAGAGGCAGATTCCCAACAACTTAAATAAATGCGCAACTAGCGCTAAATACAAGTTCACAAGAACTTTAAACTACAGCCGCCTGCAGGACCCTACGTCCTAAGGCCGCATCAGCGGAAGCACTGACGTCCACCTTATAAAATTTCGTAAATGTGTGGACGGAACGCCAGGTCGCCGCCCGGCAGAGCTGAGCTGCCGAGGCCCCTTGATGAAAGGCCCACGATGAACCCACAGCCCTTGTGGAGTGAGCTCGAATCTTAATCGGGCAAGGTTCACCCTTAAGTCGGTAAGCCTCTAAAATGGCCGACCGAATCCAACGAGCTATAGAATCCTTGGAAGCTCGTTGCCCACGTCGACGACCTGCTGGAATCACAAACAGAGAATCCGACTTCCGAAAACTTTGAGTAATAGACAAATAGAACTTCAAAGCCCGCACTAAATCCAATGTGTGCAAGGCCCGTTCCTTCGCATTTCTCGGCTCTGGACAAAGCGAAGGCAACACAATATCCTGGTTGACATGAAATTGTGACACCACCTTAGGCAGAAAGTCGCCCCGTGTGCGAAGCACTACACGATCTGGGTGAAACTCCAGAAAAGGAGGCGAGCAAGAAAGAGCCGCCAATTCAGAAACCCTTCTCAAAGAAGTGACCGCCACTAGGAAGGCAACCTTCCAAGAGAGCAAAGAAAGGCTAACAGAGTCCATAGGCTCAAAAGGCCCATGTTGAAGAACCTCCAAGACAAGATTGAGCCGCCAAGGAGACACAAGCGCCTTCCGCGGGGAAACTGACGGGTTACCCCGTGAAAAAAGGAACGTACGTCCCTACGCGAGGCGATAGCCTTCCGAAACAGCAAGGACAGAGCAGAAACCTGCCCCTTCAGAGTGCTAACTGCCAAACCCTTGTCCAGCCCGTACTGCAAAAAGGCCAACAAATTGGGAATGGAAAAAATCCTCGGGTTCCTAGAAGAACCCGAACACCACGAAAAGAAGGCTTCCCAAGTCTTGTGATAAATCCTAGTAGTAGCCGGACCTCTGGCAGCTCGCAGAGTGGCAATGACTTCGGCTGAAAAACCTTGACGGATCAAGATTTCGGTCTCAAGAGCCACGCCGTCAAACGCAGAGACTTCAGGTCCGGGTGACGAACGGGCCCTTGGGTTAACAGGTCCGGGCGAAGAGGGAGTGGAAGTGGAGGCGCTGCCAGAAGCGACACCAGTGTCGAGAACCACGTCCTCCTTGGCCAATCTGGGGATATCAACATAGCCGGGACTCTCTCCAGTCTGATCCGATGCAACACCAGAGGAAGTAAGGATATCGGCGGGAACACATAGATTAGCTCGAATTGGTCCCAAGGAGCCACCAGAGCATCCACTGCCACAGCCTTCGGGTCCTTGTACCTGGACATGAACGTCGGTAACTTGGCATTGAACCTGGATGCCAACAAATCCACTTGGGGAGTCCCCCAACGGGAGCACAGCAGTGCAAACATTTCCGGATGAAGACTCCATTCTCCGGGATCCATCTTTTCGCGACTGAGGAAGTCCGCTGTGATATTCTGAACTCCTGGAATGTGAATCGCAGAGATGGCTGGCACCCTGGCCTCGGCCCATACCAGGATCCGAGACACCTCCATCATGAGCCTGAAGCTCCTCGTCCCACCTTGATGGTTGATATACGTGACCGCCGTCGCGTTGTCTGTCTGCACTCGGACTGGTAGACCGCTTAAAAGGACCGTCCAATATTGGAGGCAAAGGAAAATTGCCCTCAATTCCAGGATGTTGATCGGCAGGACAGACTCTTCCGACGACCATACTCCCTGAATCCAGAGATCGTTCCAGACACCCCCCCCCAGCCCGTCAGGCTGGCATTGGTGGTTATGATCGACCACCTCGGAGGGAGGAAGGACTTCCCCAGGGATAACACTCCCGGACGTAACCACCATCCTAGAGACTCTCGCACCCTGTGGGAGATGATGACACTGCAATCCAGTGAAAACTGCAATCGATCTCAACGGTTCAAGATGAGCATTTGGAGAGCCCTGGAATGAAATTGGGCAAACGGAATTGCCTCCATTGACGCCACCATCAAACCCAGAAGGCGCATACACCTTCGAAGGGACATTGCTGTCGAAGACTTCATAACCTGTACATGTCGAAGAAGACTCGCTTGCTTGTCTGGAGGCAGAGACACCACTGCTCGTACCGTGTCTAAATGCATTCCCAAAAACAGGATTGACTGCGACGGTTCCAGAGATGACTTCTCCCAATTGACCAGCCACCCGAAGTCCTCCAGGAGCTGAAGGGATAGATTGCGAGCCGTCACCGCCTCCTCCTTTGAGGACGCCACAATCAAAAGGTCGTCCAGATAGGGAAGAATCGTAACCCCCTGTCTTCGCAGAATCGCCATGAGAGGTGCCAGAATTTTCGTAAAAACTCTGGGTGCTGAGGCCAACCCGAATGGCAGGGCCACAAACTGGTAATGGTCCTGACCTATGGCAAAACGAAGGAAGCGTTGGTGGGCCCTTCCGACGGGAACATGCAAATAAGCGTCGCGAATGTCGATTGACACCAAAAAATCGTTCTGCGACAGGGCCGCCACAACGGAGCGAAGTGACTCCATGCGGAATTTCCGGGTGCGGACATGCCAATTCAATCTTTTGAGATCCAGAATGGGGCGAAATTTGTCCTCCTTTTTGGGGACCACAAAGAGGTTGGAATAAAACCCTCTTCCCCGGTCCTCCGGCGGATCCGGTACCACCACACCCTTCTGCAGAAGGGAATCGACCTCCCGCAGTAGAGCGGCAAATAGCTCGGGCTCTGACGGAATGCGAGATTGGCAAAAACTGTCTGGGGGTCGAGAAAGAAACTCTATGAAGTAGCCTGCTGACACAACCCGCGTCACCCAGGCGTCCGACACGCGGGAAGCCCAAGTCGGTTCGAATTGGAGCAGGCGACCTCCCACTCGAGAGCCCTCGAGTGAGACCCTGGCGTCAGTCCGCCTTAGCGGGCTTTTTGGCAGCTTCCCGCTTGTTTTGGCAGAAGCTCTGTTTCCAGGGAGTGCGGGATTTCTGAGCGTTCTTTTTTCCTGAAAAAGATGGACGACCCGATCCCCAAGAGGGCTGACCGAAACGTCCCCTGGACCGAAAGGACCGCCGACTACTACTGGCACTATGCCTGCCAGACGCAGAAGTCACAGCTCTTCGCTGCGGTAAAGCTGTTTCTTTTGCCTTTGCCTTGGCAATCAGCTCCGTGAGGTCAGATCCAAATAGCTGACCACCCTTGTAAGCTAAAGATAGCAAACCTTGCTTGGAAACCGCGTCTCCGGTCCACTGCCTAAGCCACAGTGCGAGGATTGCGCCCTGGACAGTAGTGACGCAGTATCCAAACCTGCATCACTGCCATATCGGGCTGCATTCTCCAACAACTTGAAAAGCCCATCTACCTCGGATAGTGGGGATCCATCTTGCCACGCCGTCCGTAGACGGTCTAACCAGCTCAGGGAAGCTTTACAAGCACACATGGACCCTAGTACTGCTCTGAATCCATGACCCGCGGCCTCGTAGATGGATTTCGCCGCCATCTCCATTTTTCTGTCCAGCGGATCCTGCAGACTCGCCTTCCCTTTAACAGGAAGTAATGAGGATTTGCTAAGCTGGGATAAAGGGACATCCACTTCAGGGGAAGGAATCCAATTATCAATCAACTCCGTCGTACACGGATACAGCGTCTCAAAAAACCGTGTCCCTGAAAACGTTTATCTGGACACAGGCGTTCCTTCTCCACTGCCCCATTAAGCTCATCCAGAGATGGTAATGCTGATCGCGACCTATGCGACTCCTGAAACATCCGGGCCGAACTTACTAGGACGTCTAGTTACCTCCTCCGGTAACTGTAACGCCTCTCTCATGGCTCCAATAAAAGTCTCTGTACGGCCTAAAAGAGAGGCAGAGTGTCCCTGCCGATCCTCCTTATCTGAATCGGACATCTCCCCATCCGAGCTTGAAGGGGAACCCTCCATGCCCGAGATCTCCGAGTCGCTACGCGGGAAGGATGGCACCGGCCTGTGTCGCTTCCTACCATGAGAGGATCTAGCTGACACCCAATAACCTAGAAGGTCAGAAAGGCCATCAATAGAACGAGCGAGGGCCTCCATTTTGACATCACTGACACCTCCGACCGCTGCGCTTGACGCCGTCGAGGTCTGCGTGTCAGATACGCGAGACTGATCCTGTAGCGGATCTGGGAGACGGTCCGCACCTCCTGGACCCTGATCTGACATGCCCTCACACAGTATATGGCAGGTTAAACCTGTCAGCAACTAGAACAGTGTGGTTTCTTAAAGGCAAAACGAACGCTGAAGGGTTAAAGCTCTTAAAGAGAGAGCTACCCCAGCGGTCCCCAATTAAGGGTTAACCGCCAAAGAAGGGGTTAATGTCGCAGACTCCCCACAACCCCTGTTAATGAAAAGGGTGTGCGAGCCCATGTGCCTCTTATGAGTAGCAGCTGCAGGACAGTGCCTCAAGGGTATGCCACACTAAACAAGAACGCCAACGAGATCGCTAACATATTGCGCTGATTTGTACATCGCAATGACCGCCAAAGTCGTTAAGGAGATCGCTAACCACTTATGCGTCGTTAATGAGAACGTCCACAGTGGCAGCTACTAGCGACAATAAAAACGATCACAAAAACGATCGCATTAGTATGCGTCGTTATCGTGATCGATAGCGGGAGCGTTCAGTGTGGCAGTCCTTCAGAAAAGTGCCCTGCGCTGGGGGGGGTGAGGGGGTTAAGCTTCTGCCCTGACAGGCAGAAGCGACTCACCCAGCTGGCCGCGGTGCTGTTCCTTTGGTCGGTCGGGGGGAGCGGAGAGTGAGGAGCCCGAGGAGGCCGTCAGTAATGGCCGCCGCGCTAGAGGAGAGAAGCCGGAAGAGGAAAGGCAGGGTAAAGCGCGCGCTCAGAGCGCTTCCTGCCCGCGAAAAAACGGGAAAGCGCGAAGCCACGCCCCCGCCGGTTTCAAAAAAGGCGCGCGACTCACTCCGCTCTCCGCTCCTGCCCCGCTCCCATGTCCTGCAGGCATCCACCTGCGGACAAAAGTACACAATCACCACACTGAAGACATGTAGCAGCGGCTGCCGCAGCAGCCGCTGAAGCACTCAAACACATATTTAAAATGTTGAGTACTCACCCAGCTGAGCGCCACAGGGACCCCCAGGGATTTGTGGCGCTGTGCCCGTAGCTTCCCCCCAGGGGGGGAACGCAGTGACCTCAGAAGCGCGGTTTGCGTCCCCGCCAGGGAAGCAATCCTCATCCCCCAGGGCCGGCAGGGTTCTGCAGGGACCTCCTTAAAGGGTAATACAGATCCGCCAAGGGAGAGGTGGGGGTCCAGCAGCGCTGAGACCCCTGAGACCTCTAGACCACGGGGGTCCAAGTCTCTGTCCGATAAAAATAAAAAAATTTCTGAGGAGCTGCTCCAGCAGCGACTATCCTCTGTGACCTCAAATTTTAGACTGGAGAGCTGGAGTAGGAGGAGCCCAAGCTGGAGGGGCCGGTCAACACTCTTTTTTAATCTGAGGTGTTCTATCCTGTGTGGGCTCCGCCTACCCACTAGTAATGACTGTGTCTCCCTTCCTTCCATCTGCTGCTGAAAACTCGTTTAACAAACATGTACTGTTTTGCATTTCTGCATGCGCTGACTCTTGTGGGGTTCAGGCAGGGTTACTGGCCATCAGGTAGGTGCCAGGAGGATTTATTTATTAGGGAGTGAATAATTACAAGGGTATCATTTTTCAGGACACTTTCATGTATTTATAAGACTCGTCTTAGTACTTACGTTTCGGTTCCTTGGCGTTTTCCGTGGTCATCAGGTTTGCTTCATCATCTCTCTGATAAGAAGTCAGGCATGCCGGATTAAAGGTCCAGGACTGGCCACCGACAGACACTCTCATGTCTCCGTCCTCAAACACTTTGATGACTTTGCCAATTTGGCCTAGTGCCTAATGCAACAAAATGGGGATTGTAAAATAGTGATAAATTTCAGGATTTTGTAGCTGCTGTGAGATTTTTCCCAGCTTCCTTGCACAGAAGTTAATGTAAAAGCTGCAATTAATCAACTGTATGTTGTTACTGATGAAGACAAGAGGACAGATTAATTAAACCAAGAAGACAGCGGTGTTGTCTGTAGCAGCCAATCAATATAAAGCCTAAGAGCGCGACCCTGTGGCTTACATGGATATCTACAATGGACTTCTTGGCCGTTACCAGTAAGTGCGATGACATTACAGAAAATAAGATAAAAGGCTTTAAAGAGGATTTATCACTTTTTGAGAAAACAAAAAACGTGACAGTAGATGAAATAATAAAACTTTTCTCAAATACATGTTAATAGTAAATCTGGAGATTTTCAGCAATATTACATGGATTCAGGTTCTACTTACATTTTACAGGATGGAGTGTAAAATCTGATGGGAATCTATCTCTGGGAGATACCAAGTGTGTGTGGTGGAAGGGGGGGACTGATTCTATACAGCGGAATGCTAGATAGAGATTTGTTCTTGCATCCGGCAGGACTTATGGAGAACTTATAAATTCACCTGTTTTACAGTTTTGTAGAGTCATTGGTTCAGACAATGATAGGAGAACCCATTTGACTTCTTACTGTGCAATATTGTTCTCAGTGCACAGTGGCAGTGCGCTCCCTTGCCAGCTCTAATGAGAAGTGACGAGCCGGCAACAGAGAACACTGGCAGTGTGTATTGTAAGGAGAGAAGGAGGTAAGAAGAACAGCTCTGTTCCAGAAAGTGACAACTGTTTCGGGGCTGGACTGGTCTCTGTTCACCGTGTGCTCTCTGACAGTGCGCTCTGTTGGCTGCTTGTCACTTCTCATTAGAAGGGAGCGCACTGACACTGGGCACCAAGAAGAATACTGCAGTGTCAGCTCAGTACAGCAGGAACTAGCTTAGCCCCTGAAACGGACGTTCGCTGACGACGCGCCTCATATCAGTGTTGGAACAGAGGCTGTGACAGTGACCGCAGCCTCAGCCCCTGACCACTTCCCATTTGAGAATCCCAGCATGCACTGGGGATTCTCAAACAAAGCGTCATTACAACGGAAATAGGTAAAAAAAAATAAAAATAGAGTAGCTGGATTCGAGAGGCAAGAGTAACAACTATTTAATGAAACCATATTAGAAAAACTATTATACCATGAGAATAGAGAGACATTTAGGATAAAAAAATCAATATTAGTTTTGGATCACCCCTTTAAATACAGTAGATTGTTATTTATCAGCCATGTAATAAGAGTGCCTCTTTATATTATATATCCTAGATAAAAAAAAGAGGACAAAGCAGCTTCTAAAGGGTTAATCTACTAGAAGACAACATTGCTGCTTGTAAGGCAGAGCCAACAGCAGCTACAATGAAGAATGGACTGAAAAGATTTATTTTTATTGCTGCTTTTTTTTAACCCTCTTCCTCTTAATATTTTATAATATATAGGACTCCATTTTACTTTCTCACAAATACAACTAAATCCAAGTGCATAAAGTAAGAGTGCAGCACAAATATCCCCATATGTTTACAAGATGCCCACAGTCTCCCCAACATATCCACCCACACACACTGTGGTGTCTCTAGTCTCAGAAGCAGGAAGTCTCAAACAGCTGAAAAATAGTGAGCGACTTCTGCTGACTTCAGGTTCCCTCTCTTAAAGTGGAAAGCTTTTAATTGCCAATTTAGAGAGGGAAAATGGTATTTTTCCTAATGAAATATATCTGAGAAATGTTTTATATTTTGGTCACTTTTTACATCATGAAGTTTCATGGGAGTTGATGAGTCCTCTTTAAGAAATATACTGTAACAATTCTATCAACCATTTTGAACAAATTTCATCCATCCAATTACTATATTATCATGCACCACAATTCACACTGAGGAGGTTCCTTATCTGTGCAAATAGCTTTCTTTAAAAAAAAAAAAAACTGAGCTCAATAGAGGAGTCTATGATGCTACGAACTGTCAATTAATGGAACAACCCGTCTAAAGCTCATACATTGTGATGAGCACGGACTGAGGGGGCAGAGCCTGATACACAGGCTCTCTTCTCTTTCTCGTGTTCTCTAAATACCAATGTCAAGCCAAATCCCCATAGTACCTTCACTCAGCATAGCACAGCATAGAATGTTAATCTGGAGTATTCCTTTATAACAGGTAAATACTATAAATACGGTATTACATATGCTGATGGTGACACCCAATGAAGTTAGCATTCAAAGGTGTAACTCCAGTGCAAAATACAGCCAATATGACATTAATTTTCAAAGTAAGTACACCAGCCTCATCCGGTCTAATACATCTGTTCAGTAATGTATGCAGTTTGTATTGTGAAATCTTCTGAAAATCTGTTATCTGGTGTAAAAAACAGCCAGTCTGACATGGATTTTCAAAGTAATTACACCAGCCTCATCCGGTCCAATACAACTATTGAGTGATGTATGCAGCGCGTATTGAGAAATCTGCTGAAAATCAGTGATCCGGTGCAAAAAACAGCAGTCTGTCATCACTTTTCAAAGTAAGTACATCATCCTTGTCCGGTCTAAGGGCCCCGTCTCACATAGCGCCACACCAGCGATCCCGACAACGATCATGATCGCTGGTGTGTCGCTACATGATCGCTGCTGAGCTGCCCAACAGGCAGCGATCAGGACAGCGACACTGCGGGTAACGTCGCCGCGCGGTGCCTGGAAACCCGACGTGTACCTTGGTTACCAGCTCCCCTGCAGCAGCGCGCTGGTATCCAACGTACACGTTGGGTTTCCAGGCACAGCCCCGCGCCTGGAAACCTGATGTGTACCTTGCTGGTCTCCTGCCTGTTACACGCAGCGATGCGTGCTGGCCAGCGGGAGACCAGCGATCATCTATAAGTCCTGGCATTTCTGACACGACTAGCGATTCACAGCAGGGGCCTGATCACTGGTACGTGTTAGACATAGCGAGATCGCTGCTGAGATCGCTGTTTAGCAGCGATCTCAGCAGCGATCTCGCTATGTGAAATAGGGCCCTTAGAGTTCTATTTAGTGATGTTCACAGCTTTTATTGTTATATGTGTTAAGCAAATGTGTTCAAAATGGGTGATTGATCTGAGAGCAAAGAAGAGACAGATGAGGAATTGACAAATTTGCACAGAGTTAAATGATACTGATAAGAAGCACTGTGTGGTTCTTAGTGCTTGCTGTTTAACATCACTCACAGGGGCCATATCATCTGTCCATTCCCCATGACCAACTTGTAGCTTCTTGACTGTATCCATGTCATCCATCACACGCACAACATCACCAACCCAAATGCTGTTGTGCTATAAAAAGGAAACAAAAATAATAAAACAAAAAGCTTTTTTTCTATATCAAGCACAATGGAAAGGGAGCAACTTATAGCATATACAAGGCGTCTAGGAGAAGGTAAAGCATAAGGTCATACTGGGACACTGGCGGAGGCACTAAGTCATGAGCACACGTATCACACCACCAAGAACAAGTAGCCAGACAAATGTGATGGGATGCACAAGTCATTCTTTACAGCCATCATCTCCAGCAGCAGCACCGTGGGCACTAAGAGCCCAGATGCAACCACTAGTACACTCATGGATAAGTCAAGGAGTCAACAGACGTAATGTTCTCTTTGCATGAAGAACAAGTGTGATATCCTGATTTTGACGATGTTTCTGGATCTACTGCAGAATGAACCTCTGTGGCCTCAACTTCATATATTTATATCAGTCTAAGCATTTCATATCTATCTCAGATATTTCTATTTCTCGATCCATCTATATAACCACTGCCCACTTATCTAGTCATCTACAAGGAAAATAAATTAAGCAGAACCAAGACTTTGAGATAATGGGGTGTAAGGCCTCTAAAGTACGTACTAAACCTTTTCAAGAAATCCACAAAAATGGAAGAAGCGCTCCAGCGATATAGTGCAAATTCTAGACTTCTACTGGCCCATGTGGCAACTTTTAGGTTCAAGATAACGAACTTGGGCTTGAGAAAGGCTAAGTGTTTTGAACCAAAACATTGCCACATAGGCCAATAAAAGTCTAGTATTTATTAGCACTATATCGGTGTAGTGCTGCTTCCATTTTTGTAGATTTAAATAGTGTATTTATCAAATAATGTCTCTATCTATTCATTGACACATAAAACCATCCATTAACCCTCTCAAGTACATATCACTTACCTGTCCATCCACACATCAGTCCATTGAACCACAGATCAATCAACCCTTTTATCAAATCATCAAAATACCCATCAGTCCATTGAGCCATTCATCTATCCAACTATCTGTTCAGAAGAAACATTCATCCATTTACACACCCAACCACCGACTGATTCATCGATCAACCCATCCATCAATCCACCCTTTCATTCATCGACCTGTACACATCCACTGATCCATCAACCCACCTATCATGGACCCATTCATTGACCAGTCCATCGATCTATTTATAGACAAATCTATCCTTCCACTGACCATCCAATCAACCTACCCATCCCCTATCTAAGTGACCCACCCATCCGTCCACCTATCCAACCATTGACCCATTCATCTATCCATAAATCAACCCACCCTTTCATCCATCGATCTATCCATCAACCCACCAATTGTTGTCCCTTTCACTGACCTGTCCATCCATCTATTCATTGATGTATATATTCATCCACCAACCATCCAATAAACCAACCCATGACCCAACCCTCCATCTATCCATAAATCAATCCACCTTTCATTCATTATTGACCCATCCAACCACTTATTGTTGACCCATTCATTGACCTGTCCATCCATCTATTCATCGAGTTATCTATCCATCCACACACCATCCAATCAACCCACCCATCCACAACCTAAGTGACTCAACATCAAATGACCCATTCATCCACCCATTAACCCATATATCCATAGACTATCCATCCATTGATCTATTCCTCTATTACTACAAAGTGCAGCACTTCAGCACCTCAGTAAATCAAAAGAAAAAAGAAAGAAATTAAGAAGAAATATAAAATCCTGAATATCACTGGACATATTGTAAAATATTAAATCACAAAGTGTAAGTCATCTAATAGTGACTATCAGAACTTCTATGACAACACAAGTGTGAATGTGATCATCCCGGCAATACCTCCCCAGCAGACAAAGTGACTAAAAAGCACCGAATATACTGTACATAAGATGAAATGATGTCACGTGTCTCTACTTAACATTACTAATGGTTCATAATGTTTTCATAGATGTACAATTGTAACCTGGTCTCCAGATACCTTGGTGAGAGCTCCAGGATGGAAGGTCCAGCGCGTTTCACTGTTGTACTGAACTCTGACGTCTCCTCGCTCTGTAATCCGGTGAACAGTTCCGGTCTGACCTATAAACTGCAAAACCAATCAAAGTTATAGTCAGAAAATAATGTAACAGGTTAAGAAAGGACAATAATACGAAACATCCGGCATCATACACGTCTCATTATTCTACGGCTTCTAAAAAGAAGCATCTGGAAAAACCTATGTGATCCACTCAATGATCAGATGCACAAAAAAGGTATTTGTCAAGACTCAGCTGTCGGTTGACCCGGACCAGTGGCTCCTTCCCTGTACCTAACATTAGAGGCACCCTAGCTTGCCCTATTCCCCGGGATACTTGGAAAGTGAAGATGCCGGGGCCGCCACCCTTGCCTTATCTCCTTAGTTAGCGCTCCGTCAGTTCTCTTCCCCAAACAGGTGCGCTACTGTGCACCGCAGTACACCAACCTGACAAACAAGGCTTCACAAACAAGGGTAAACTGAAAACACCAGGCAAACAAATATTAACTCACATATAACAGGGGAATGCACCGGGGAGTGGAGGATGGGGAAAAATACAAAGTAGAGAAGGGAAAGAAATTACCACACTTACAAACTATGCAACAGTCACAGATAGCTCCTCCAAAACGCCTTCTCATATGAACATCTCTCCTCCTCAGCCAAGCAACAAATGCTAGCTCTGACATGGGTT
>JARQOD010000003.1:348308319-348357730 GCA_033576555.1 Oophaga sylvatica | reverse complement strand
CACTGTGTACCCTGGGACTGCGGGGCACTTGAACTTGTTTGGGTATTAGTCGAGGTTCTTTATCCACCATCCGCACAATCTTGCGTTGAAATCTCTCGTAAATTTTTTTCTTTTCCTTCCACATCTAGGGAGGTTAGCCACAGTGCCATGGGTTTTAACTTCTTGATGACATTTGCGCACGGAAGACACAGGAACATTCAGTCTTTGGAGTGGACTTGTAGCCTTGAGATTGCTCATGCTTCCTCACAATTTTTGGTTTCTCAGTCCTCAACAGTTCTTTGGTCTTCTTTCTTTTCTCCATGCTCAATGGGGTACACACAAGGACACGGGACAGGGGTTTTTGAGTCAACTTTAATCCATGTTAACTGGCGGCAAGTGTATTTAGTTATTGCCAACACCTGTTAGGTGCCACAGGTAATTACAGGTGCTGGTGTTTTCACGAATTAAGAAGCATCACATGATTTTTCAAACAGTGCCAATACTTTTGTCCACCCCCTTTTTTAGGTTTGGTGTGAATTTAAATATCCAATTTGGCTTTAGGTCAATTCTTTTTGTGTTTTTTCATTGAAGACAAAATTAAATGAAGATAATAATACCAAGAATTGGGTTTGTTTGCAATCATTTTCAGGAAGAAACTGAGTTTTTATCTGACAGAATTGCAGGGGTGCCAATACTTTTGGCCACCACTGGTAGATATAGAAAATATATGTTCCCTTTAAATGTATAAATTATCTGAACATCCAGCCTCGATTCTAGACCTCCTACAGCAGAACGTCTTCCTGCCTCATTCCTTTGCTCTGCAGGGATGTTGAGTATTCTCCATACATAAGAGATGCTCCCGGTCATTCCAGCAGTCGCTCTCTGGCAGATTTTACAGAAGATTATGTTTCAGCAAGGCATGCTAATTTTTTGGGGAGATTGTCTCAGATGATTTTGATGTTCTTTTCAGAATTTGCCAATTAGCTGAGAACACATGTAATTTTTTTTTTTTTTTTTAACAACCACAACAATTATTCTATTGCCAAAAGCAGGAGTACTTAACGAGGAAAGAAATATATACATCTTCAGACAACACAAAGCATCAGATAATTAAGGTTTTAATTTTTCGGGTTTTTATATTATGAAGCCTGGTGTAAATGTAAAATTTTGATAAGATAGTGACTTCTGCGGCAGCGATGCGCTGTATAGTCTTATATAAATCTCCATTACTTGCCCATTAAAGGAGGGGGGTCGCCCTCTATTGGTGGAGTGCAGATCTGCAATTCGGAGCATGAGATCCATTCCCTGTGGGTCTGTATACTCCCCTACTTCTCACCCCCAAAAAAAATTTTTTTGACCATGGGTCTAACTTAGTATATACATTTATTTCCTATACAACATCAAATTTTGGCGTACCTTTTCCTATAACTACATTGTGCCGTTATTCTGTTACTTTATCCAGGGAAAATTTATGAATAAAATGACAAAATGGTATCATCATGTCCCAGTCATATGTACAGTATATGTAAGGAGAAGACCGGGCTCCTGCCAAGCTGCATCAAAAGGTTGTCCGGAGGAAAAAATAGGGGACTGGACAGACCTTGTCACCCGGAAGGAAGGGGCATGGCAATAGTAAAGCGCGCGTAGCGCCGGACAGTTTCCTGCCGTCGGGGACAGAGCAGGTGTGAGTGCAGCGTGTTCCACTTAGCATGCAGCAGCACCGCAAGGTAGCTCAGGTGGCTTCACATGAGCACGCCACTGAGACCAGCAGCAGAGAAAAGGCTGTGAGCGCCGTTAAACTGAGTGCCAAGCGCGGGCATAGGAATGGGGGTCGTGTTCAGGACTGTTCGTTGTGGCCCTCTTTGCCGGACAACACACTGCAGATCTCCCTTAATAATAGAATGTATGCCGCTCCCTTGACTTTGGCTGCACAAGTTTGTGGACTATTGGCTCAGTGGGTAAAACCGGAAAACGCCCGTTGCCACCAGAAATAAACCGTGAGCTGTGGAATCTCCCCTGAGGACTTTGCACTGGCCGTTGTTAGGACTACAACCTTCATAGGAACATCCGTGCCCGAGTAAACCACGAACACGATAAGTTTATTGAGTGCACAGTATTCACATTGTTGTCTATTTCCTTATCATTTACCATTTAACTGTTCATCTCCCTTGGAGGAGCATCTTTACTGTTCAATTAAATTGTTAACCCTTGCTCAGCCTTTCTTGCATCATTGCATCCCACAACCTGCTTACACTTGGGTAGTCGGCAGGATGCAGCCCACGGGCGCAGAGGTGGCAGACCAAGTGGCCGTGGGTGTCCCAAGGGCCAGCTTGCCGCTGGGGGCCATGCTCAGCAATCTCCTAAAGTTTACAGGGAGCAATTCACTGCTATGGGACTGGTCCAAGCAGGTTAAAGGCATGCTCAGAATGCACCCCATTACCCCCGCTAAGCAGGCAGAGATTGCTGTAATGGCCCTGGATGGGGAAGCTAGATGCTCTGTCATGTTCCGGCCCCCGAATGAGTGGAACACCTTCACCAAGGTTTTGCAAATCTTGGAAGAGATGCATGGGGACCGCACGGATGTCGTTGAATTGCGGATGCGCTTCCAAAGGTAGGGGGAGTCCGTGACCCAATATATGAACACGATACAGGAGATCCACGCAGCGAACGCTAAGTGAGATGATGTGGGTGTCGGACCGCCTGACGTGATTTTAAGAGACCAACTGGTGGCAGGCAACAGGGATGCGCTGCTTAAACAGGCTTTGCAGGAGCACTTGCGGGCCAATCTGCGCATGTCTTTCCTGGAAATCAGGCGGAAGTGCGCGCGTGTGAGCAAGAGCAGGGGACGGCAGCCTCGACAGGGAAGGTCCGGAGCGGGGAGGTGTTCCTGCCACCCGCAGTTGCACCAGGATCGGTCAAGGAAATTCGGAAAGACATACAGGACATGCGGGAAGAGTGGTCCGGCTTAAGAAAATCCCTCTTGGTGTTTCAGAACTCTTCCAGAGACAGAACTGACCCTGAGCCCCGTCAGGAAATGGGGCAATCCCGAACAGGGAGACATCCGATTTGTTTTAAGTGTGGGGACATTGGACATTGTGCCCGAGAATGCGCAAGGTGGGGGAGGCCGTTAAGCTAGTGGGCTCCGTTGCTGGGGCCGCCGCCCGGAGCATCCAAGGAGGAGAGAGGGTAGTCCCGCAAGCTTGATTTCCCTGAGCCCCCCTCGTATGGGCTGAAATGGATGGTCGGGCCGTCCGCTGCCTAGTTGATACCAGTTCCCAAGTGACCACAATGCCAGAGACTTATTTCAGACGTCATTTTTCTGAGGTGATGCGGCCTGAATGGGGCCCAGTGATCAAGTTAACAGCGGCCAATCAATTGCCCATCCCGGTCACAGGGGTGGTCTGGATGCAAATCAACGTGTGCGGCAAAGATGTGGGCCGGAAAGGAGTTGTGTTGACCGTCGGAGACCCTGGCAATGGCCCCACAGTGACTTTAGGAATGAATGTGCTGAAGGAACTCGGAATCATCCTGATCAGAGAGTCACCAGATGCTTTTCTCAATCGGTGGAGCCCGTCCCAAAGGACGGTGTTCCAACAACTGATACGGGTTGCCCAGGCTCAAGAAACACTGACTGAAGGAAAGGTCCTGGGGAAAGTAGTAGTCCCGGCTGCTGCTAAACTCGTCCTGCTGCCCGGTCAAACTGTGCTCACGCTGCCTGTGTGAGCTTGTAGACCCCTGGAAGGGGTAGAAGTCCAGATAGAGCCTGCCTTGATGGATCAACTACCCGCAGGGCTCCTCATTGCCCAGACATTAGCCCCCGTCCACGACGTTAACGTAGTGGTGCGGTGTGTCAACCTAGGGGTTCTCTCCTAGGTTCTTACGCTCTTGCCCAAGAGTGGAGTGGCGCAGGTGCTGGGCATGCCGAAAGAAATTATGCAACCGGAGGCTGTTCAGTAGGCAGTGAAACAAGGGATCCCTGGACTGTAGCCGTTACTATGTCCTCAGAGCATCCGACTGGCAGCATGAAAGAAGGGCACAGGATCCGGGAGCAGATGCGGGCTGGACTGACGGGACTCTCGCCACAACAGTGCAACAGGTGGAAGCTGTGCTGGAGCGTTACCAGGATGTCTTCGCCCGTCATGACGACGACTTTGAGTGCACCACAGCCATAACCTACGAGATACCCACAGGAAGTGCCGCACCGATTTGGGAGCGATATCGAGAGATTCTGCCACAAATGTACCAGGAAGTGAAAGAAATGCTGGCACACATGCTACAGAGTAGAGTCATATGGGAAAGCCAGAGCCCGTGGGTGGACCCTATCGTTCTAGTTCGGAAAAAGGACGGAACTCTGCGTTTTTGTGTTGACTATAGGCGACTAAATGCCTGTACAGTGCAAGACTCGTATCCTCTACAAAGAATCGAAGAGTCATTGTCTACTCTGGGAAAAGCGAAGTACTTCTCGTCATTGGATCTGGCCAGCGTATATTAGCAGGTGCCCATGGCCGAGCATGACCTGCTGAAGAACAGCATTCACACTGCCCATGGGGTTGTTTAAGTTCAATCGGATGCCCTTCGGCCTTACTAATGCCCCTGGAACCTTTCAGTGGCTGATGGAGAGATGTTTGGGAGACCCGAACTTCGAGGCTACCCTCATTTATCTGGATGACATCATCGTCTACACAGCCACTTTTGAGGAACATCTCCAATGGCTGGAGCAAGTGCTGAGACGACTGCAGAAACACGGCCTGAAAGTGAAGCCTAAAAGTGTCACCTTTTCTGCAAGCAAATTGAATATCTGGGACATGTTGTATCTGCTTAGGGAGTGCGACCTGCGTGTGAGAAGATAGCGGCGGTGCAGGACTGGCCCACCCTGAAGACAGTGATGGATGTGTGGGCCTTTCTGGGGCTTACTGGGTACTATCGATGGTTCGTGAAAAACTTCACCTGTATTGCTAACCCACTGCTGGATTTATTGAAAGGAGTGCCATCCAGTGCAAAGAATCGGATCATTCAGTGGGGGGATGGCCAGGAAGAAGCCTTTCGTGACCTGAAGATGGTCCTGACTGAAGCACCTGTACTGGCCTATGCAGACTTCTCTCAATGTTTTATCCTTCACACCGATGGAAGCCTACATGGACTAGGGGCTGTGTTGTCACAGATGCAGGAGGGAAAGGAGCGAGTGATTGCCTACGCGAGCCAGTCTCTCCATGACTCAGAACGAAACGCGGACAACTACAGTTCTTTCAAGCTGGAATTACTGGTGCTAGTGTGGGAATGACCGAGAAATTAGCTGAATACCTGTCATGACCGAAGTCTTGGTATGCACCGATAACAATCCTCTGGCCCACCTAGAAAACGTGAAACTGGAGGCCTTGGAACAAAGATGGGTGACCCGTATGGCGAAATACTGATACAAGATCACGTATCGAAAAGGATCTGAGAATACACATGCCAATGCCCAATCCAGAGTGACCCATGGGCGACCTGGACGTGACCGCGACGAAGAATTGGAGGCAGAAGAGATCCCTGGGTTTCGGAACCTCGCCAGGACGTTGACGGCGACGCAGGGACAAGTCAAAAAGACGTTGAGGGAACACATGCCGGGACGACCTCGTGATGACTGGGTGCAGCTTCAGCGGAAAGATGGAGAACTTGCTCAGTTGAGGCAGTGGGTGGCCCTAAAACAACTCCCCAGCCGAAGTGAGAGAGACGCCCTGTTTGCAGAAAGGCTGCAGATTCTCCGGCAGTGAGAGAGGCTCCAATTGGAAGACGGCTTGCTGTATCGGAAAGTGCAGTTAGAACGAGAGTTGGGAGTCACCTGGCAAGTGGAACTCCCGGAAAAGTTGATTAGTGAGGTGGCCACGGAAGCTCATGAGAGAGGGGTTCACTTTGCCCAGAGAAGACGTATCAATGGTTACAGAAGTTAGTCTATCATCCCCGATTGAATACTGCAGTGGAAGTGGCCTGTCGGCAATGTCGAAGTTGTGAATTAGCTAAACCTCCGGAACAGAGAGCCCCTACGCAAACCATTGTGACTTCTGCTCCCTTAGAATTGTTGATGATCTGTAGGGAGTATAGGGGACAGTTTCAACCCTGCACATGGTTCTATGTCCCTGCCAGTGCTGGTGTATTTGATGTATATGTATTTGATGTTATGTGGTATAATGTTGTTATGATGTATAATGTGCTGCACATATGTTCCTGTTCTGTATAGATATAGGGAAAGCGTAGTATTTAGACTAGCCCACTAGAGGGGGGGAACAATAGGACAAAACAGGCTAATAGGATTCTTAGGAGGGGCCAACTGGGATAAGTTAGAGAGCTTCCTGGGTTTAGTCAGAAGGGCCTGAGAGCCCAGCTCGTCCAGGGCCTAGGAGCAACGGTTACCGGGGAGGTGAAGGAATACAGGGCAGCTTCAACATGGTGGCAGTAAACTACGTAGAAAGACGCCTAAATGTCCGAGGCGAAACGGACAGGGAACTCCTGAAGATAGTTAGGCCAGCAAGACAGAATGCTGCAGTACTGGTGACATTATGACCTGCGATATTCCTGGAGAAGTGAAGGACAGCACAGGGAAAGGAAAGAGCATGTTGTGTGAAGAATCCTGTGTTGTACCTGTGACCAATCTGGACAAGTTGAGAAAAGAACTGAGTAAAGTTGATTGTTTAAAAAAGGATTTGGACTCTGCCTGTCTTTGCCTGGTACTTGAAAGAAGAAACCCCTGTCAGACCAGAGAGGACCCTGATGGACAGGAGAATGGATTAAAAGGTACGCTACAGAAGGGACAATGTATTTATGTGGCGGGAGGCCAGGGTGCGACAAAGTAGCCATCATTAGCCACGACCACAGCCCTGGTCCCCGTTACAGATCGACTAGTTGACCATGGGTCCAGCTCATCTCGGATATGAACATTGTCTTGTGATGACCGAACACTTTACCAAGTTCGCTGTGATGACTCCGACCCGAGATCAGACTGCAGAGTCAGCTGTGCAGGCTAACTGTTGGGACTTCATCCGGGTGTATGGTTGTCCAAAAAGATCCATTCCAATCAAGGCACTTGCTTCCAAGGTCGAGCGATGGAGGAGCTCCACCGCCTGTATCAGATTTAGAAGTCCAGGACGATGCCCTATCATCCACAAGGGAATGGAGCCTGCGAGTGTTTTAACCGTACGCTGATTCATATGTTGAGAACGTTGGCAAGAAGACAGGAAAGTCCATTGGCCTGAGTATGTGGCTGAGTTGGTCTGGGTGTACAACAACCGAGTGCTCAATACAACCGGATACACCCATACACCCAGCTGTTTGGGCGAAAAAGACGAGAGATTACCAAGTTGGAGTTGGATCCAGAGGAGGACTACCCACGGACGGGGATGTCCAACTAGGTCCGAGAGCATCGACATCGTTTGCAGACTCTACATCGGCTGGTGCAGACTAAAGGTACTGCCACACTAAACAACATCGCTAACGGGATCGCTAAAAAACGTCACTATTTAGCGATCCCTTAGCGATGTTGTTGTGTGCGGCATCTACCAGCGACGTGGCCCCTGCTGAGATCCTGCTGTGATCTCGCTCGTCGTTCTCATCGTTCCGGACCCTATTTTTATCGTCGGCGCCCCGCTGGTAAGTATATATCGCTGAGTGTAGCACCTTTTGTTAGCGATTTAGCGGTACTTTTGTACCGCTAAAGTCGTTAAGGAGATCGCTAACCGCGATAGCGTCCTTAACGACATCGCTAAATTAGGCTGCTACTAGCGATATAGAAACAATCCCGCTAGCGATCGCATTAGTATGCGTCGTTATCGTGATCGCTAGCGGGATTGTTTAGTGTGGCAGTACCTTAAGTATCGAGAACTTGAGCACCATGAGACAACACCCCTGTGAGGGACAACTCTCAAGGCAGGAGACCGAGCATTGGTCCGAAACAAGCGACCTCAAGGCAAGTTAGAGCATCAATGGGAAAAGACTCCGGATCGGGTGAAACGCCGAATTGAATCCAATGGTCCCATCTATGAAGTTCAACCTGAAGGGGAAAAAGGGGCCCCTACCCGAATAGTCCACCAAGTATGCTACGTCCTTGCCTGTCACGAGATCCCGAAAGAGAAGAGAGAGCGCTAAGTGTCCCCGAAATGCCCACTCCTACGGTTTTCGATTGTGATGAAGAAGAACCATCTGCCTTATCCTCTGACATGGACGGTCTGCTGCCCACCAGCTCAGGAGAAGTGCGAGAACCTGAAACTCCAGAGATGGCTGCTCCATCATTGAATGCAGTCGTGTCCCTGTCTTCGACCGCCCACTCAACCAGACTTGCGCTGCAGAGAGAAAACGACAGCTGGAATACCGCCTAATCATTATGAACAAGACCAATTTATTTGGCAGCGGATTATTCAAGAGAAGGAAGGATGCCAATGTCTACTACAGGAACTTCCGCCCATGGAATGGCGAGCTAAAGGAGAGGGGTAGTGTAAGGAGGAAGACCAGGCTGGGGACACCTGTATTGCTCCGGGTCCGGAACTGTTGAGGCTGCGTCCCAGGTTGTCTAGGGGAAAGAACAGGGGACCAGACAGACCTTGTCACCGGAAGGAGGGGGCGTGGCAAAGAGAAAAGCGCGCGTAGCGACGGACAGTTTCCGGCCGACGGGAACACAGAAGGTGTGTGCAGCGTGCCCCACTTAGCGAGCAGCATCGCAACGTTCCGTGAGCGGCTTGACGCGAGCACGCCACTGAAACCAGCAGCAGAGGAAAGTCCGTGAGCTCCGTTAAGCTGAGTGAAGCACGCGGGCATAGGAACGGGGGTCGTGTTCAGGACTGTTCATTGTGGCCCTCTTTGCCAGACAGCACACCGCAGATCTCTCTTGATACTAGACTGTACGCTTTTCCCTTGACTTTGGCTGCACAAGTTTGTGGCCTATTGGCTCATCAGGTAAAACCGGAGACCGCCTGTTGCCGCCAGAAGATATACCGTGAACTGTGGAATCTCCCCTGAGGACTTTGCACTGGCCGTTGCTTGTGCAAAGTCCCTCATCAGTTCATCCATGGCCAAGGAAGCCATGAACACGATAAGTTTATTGAATGGACTGTATTCACATTGTTGTTGTCTATTTCCTCATCATTTACCGTTTAACTGTTCATCTCCCTGCGAGGAGCATCTTTACTGTTGAATTAAATTGTTAACCCTTGCTCTGCCTTCCTTGCGTCACTGCATCCCGCAAATTGCTTACATATACACCGATACACAATCAAATCTGACCAGCGCTGATTGGACAGTGTCAGACTATGTAGGGACATGCTCTAGAGTCAGTGCAACCTCTGTACATAGCTGGCTGTGCTGCTGATTTTGGCATCTGATGGATGTTGCCAGCTGAGTTGATGTGAACTATTTGCTTTACTAAGAGGCTCCCCTCTCTGCTTATAAGCTTGCCTCCCTCCTCCTCTCAAAGAATGCAAGGTCAGCAAGAGAAAGAAGAAGAGGTAGTACAAGTGTACCATAGGGTTGATGAAAGGGTAATTTTATTTTTAGGGCATTTTATACAACTCTTGTAGAAGAATGCTATTTTAATTTTTTTTCTTTTTCCTCCTCGCCTTCCAAATCCCATAACTTTTACAATTTTCGACCACTATTTGATTTACCACATAATGAATTGAAATCTGTGAAAAAAAAAATCTAAGTTCCGTTTTTAAGGTGTGAATGGTTACTTTATTCTGTGGGCTAGTATAATTACTGCATTGACAAATTTATATCACTTTTTTAAAAAATATAAAAAATAAGAAATAACAAAAATGTTTTTTGTTCCATCAATGGGAGCTTTTATTTTTGCCAGCCGAGCTATGGTAGAGTTTAAACTTTGCAGGTCAGGGGGTCTTTATTGAGAAGCCACGATAAGCCATTCGATCCCAAGATCGTGTCATGGTTCAGGTAAAACTGTGTGACAGAGGCAGTCACCCCCTCCATCTTAAGGACATAGATGCCACGGTAATGGTTGACCAGAGCATCTAGGTGATTAAGCCGCCACAAAGTTCAAATGCAAAGTTCTAGCTACCGAGGAAAAGATTGAGGATACCACCTAGGTTGTATAAGAGTGTAAAGAAGGACGAGAGTCTGTAGGAGAGAAGGAGATTACATTGAGAGGATGTAATTTCAACGTAGCTAATCATAACAGTAGTAGTTTTGTTGTCTGCAGAAGGGGAAATCACAACAGGAATGAAGCTGTGCTAGTAAATCACAGCTTCTGAAAATCCCACATCCAGCATATATTACTAGCAGGGCAATCCCCACAAGCTGTAAATCATTAGCAGTACGTGCTAGCTATACTGCATCTTTTCCTTCAGTATTTTAGTCCCAAAACAGATATTAAAAAAATAATCTCCCTTTTGGTCAAGTAGCAGCTTACACCATGAAGGTCATTAAAAGCTTCTCATGCTGCCCAGTAAATGGAAATAGCATTGTCTAGCTGTATCACTGTGCAATAAGCCCCACCAGGGGGAGATGATCCCCTTAAATTAATTCACTTTTTCCGCCTTGCTTGTTGGCTTTTCATTAACGCTTCTTATGGCAGCATCGTCTGATGAGCGGCCAAGATCCCTTCTTCCAACTGGTAATCCTGACATCAGTCATCTTCCATGCAGGTGGATGCTGAGCTAATGATCCCATGCCTCCTCAATACCAGACAATGGAAGAATCAGTAACATGAGGCACGGAGGCACTGATTCTCTATTCTCAGAGCAAAACCCTTAGATTAGTAAATGCACAGAAATTCTTTGTGAATATGTCTCTGCATTAACCTCAGCTGGGCCAGCTGTAGAGCGAAGGTACATTAGGATTAGATTGTGTGAATGCTGGAAAAATGATGGATCTTCTTGAGGATATCCTGCTACTTTTAGGGAGTCTTACAGGCAATGCTCCCCGGGAAACCAAGCAAATTAGCAGCCCTCCAGATGGAAGAAAGATCAATGCCAGACCCATTGTTAGATATATCAGCCAAACTAGAGATGTCCCTGATATCTGTAATCGTGTTTCATGACATTTCAAAGGGGTTACCCTAAAATCAAAAAGTGTTTTTGATAAGTTTTTAATCATGGGGAGCCAGATCACTGGTATCCCCAGCAATCATTAGTGAATAAAGAGAACGAGGCAAATGTTCCCTGAGAACCATCTCATAAAAATATCATTATGGGGAATCAATATAGATATATAGAGTCAGGGTCAGCCAAAACGCACTCAAGATAATGATGAAACAGTGCTACAGAGGAAAAATAGTCCAATGAATAGAAAGTAGTCACCTCAAGCACTCCAAAAAGAAAAAAATCCAGGGAATATATAATTCAATTTTTATTAATGAAATGACACGCTGGGGATTCACAACCAAAAAGAAACTGAAAAAATCTTTCAGCAGAAATAATATTGACCCGACGTTTCGGCCATAATGGCCTTTATCAAGGGCATATTCTGCAGAGATGGGGAGCAAAGTGCACGGTGTGTCCCAGGTTAGCGCTCCGCTCCCCATCTCTGCAGAATATGCCCTTGATAAAGGCCTTTATGGCCGAAACGTCAGGTCAATATTATTTCTGCTGAAAGATTTTTTCAGTTTCTTTTTGGTTGTGAATCCCCAGCGTGTCATTTCATTAATAAAAATTGAATTATATATTCCCTGGATTTTTTTCTTTTTGGAGCGCTCGAGGTCACTACTTTTTATTAAAGGGAATCAGTCGGCAGGTTTTTACTATGTAATGTGACAGCAGCATAATGTAGGGGCAGAGACCCTGATTCCAGCGATGCCATCATTTTGTTTACTGGATACAGCAGTTGTGACATAATCAGTGTTCTCTGCTCCAGATCTAGCAGTGCTCAAATGCTGAGCTGCGTACAACCCTGCCCACACCACTGATTGGTTGCTTTCTGTGTACACTGTATATTTATATGAAGCTGCAGTCAGTGGTGGGGGCGTGGTTGGACCAGGAGGCACGAGATGTATAGTCCTGTAGTGATAATCTCCTGATAATAAAACACTGTCTTGAAACAGCAAAACACAGTAAGTGACACATCAATGGAATCAGCGTTTCAGCACTTTAAACATGATGATCTCAGATTACATCACAAAACCCTGCTGACGGATTCCCTTTAAATGATGGTGGAAGGACCAGGGTCGGTCTGAGACCTTCTCTCTTTGTTTATAGCGGTCCTAGTTGCCTCACTCCATACTTACGGCCGTGAATGGGCAGTCTCATATCTCTCGAACGCGTGGGACAGGTCATGCTTGTTGTTCATGTAGCACTGAGTGCACAGGTCATAGTCGAAGCAGACTTTACATTTCCAGCGCATTCCACGAATCCCGTGCTTCTTGCAACAGTCACAAATGATATTCGGATGACGGACACCTGAGGAACAGGACAACCTTTTGTGACCAGGTCATGGCAACACAACATTCATAACAATGACATAATGGACTGTGCATGAGAAACTAAATCCCCAACCTAAGGCTGGACAAATCCCAGGTAGCACGAGTTGAGAACTTTTCCAATGATGCCTTCGAGATGTCTTCTGGTGTCTATAAAAGTTCTTATTGTGTGATCAAAAACAAAAAGACTAATAAGCCCAAAATTCTATATTATAGTACCCCTGTCTTTATGGCTAAGGGTTCTTTTTTAGACTATTTTTTATCTTTCTGGTGCTCCTAAATGGAAAATTAAGCAACTTTTTAAATAGTCTTTATTAAAAATTTCCTACCATTTTTTGCTACAGTCTGTTTCCTAGCCAGCTAGTCTTCATAATCTGGTGGAAATCTGTCAGAGCTCTGCTCCTAGCTCTGGCTGCTCTCTGACCCATCTTATCTCAGTCTTAGGCTAAGTGCACACGTTCAGGATTATTTGCGTTTTTCGCGGGAAAAAACTCGTCAAAAACGCATGAATTAAGCATCCTGTCATTTAGAATGAATTCCGCAATTTTTGTGCACATGGTGCTTTTTTTTTCGCAAAAAAAAAAACGCATTGCGGAAAATCTAGCAACATGTCCATTAATTTTGCGGATTTCTAGCGTTTTTCCCGCTATATTATTGACCTAGAAAGCTCAGGAAAAAAAAAAAAAAAAAAAAAATCGCAAATCCGCGCAAAAAACGCACCAAAAACGCGCAAAATACGCGTTTTTGCCGCGGAAAAAGTCCGGTTTTGCTCAGGAATATTCTGCAAACATTCCTGAACGTGTGCACTTAGCCTTACAGAGGACAATGGGAGAATCAGGAGGAAAGAGAGTGGAAACATTTATGTTGTTAGAGAGTGAAGCTCATTCAGGCTGTAGATAGGGAGGAAAGTACATGATCTAAGCTGTAGAGGGGGAAATCACTCCAGAAATGAAGTTGTGCTGATACATGAGAAATAGTGAAGGCAGCAGTATACTGGACACATAGGCCTCACATCCAGCATGTATTACTTAGAGGGACAATCCCACAACAGAAAATCCTAAAACCAGGAGCAGGTTATAAACTGCATGTCAGGGGGGTTAAAATTACTGCAAGAAAGAAGATTGTAACTTTATCTTAAAGGTGTATTCCCATCTTGTACATGATGATGTTTTATATTTCATTTATGCAGAAAGCTAAAAAAAAAACTACATTTGTAGCTGTATATACTATTAAATATGTGTAAAAAATATGAAATACTTTTGCAAAAAAAGTGCATAACTCAATAAGTAGAAATGAATTTTTTTTTTATTGAAACATCCTTAAAAAAAAAAGGAGTATAAATATATAAATAAACACAATGACAGACCCAAAGAATCAGCCAGGTGAGCAAAAGCCTCCCATAAGTATATATCACACTTCATGTAGTAAAGGTAAGAACAATAAGTAGTGTCACACAATTCAGGTATTGTAATGATAATTACAAACATTTGGCGAGATAAAATAGTAGGAGCAACTATAAACCAATACAGTCTCTGAGCATTAGATTGGAACTCAGAAATGTACAAAAGCCCAAAGTTTATAGTATATAGGAAGATATACTGAGTGTAGTAGGACAAAGAGTGATGAAAAAGAAGAAATATAAACAGCATGCAGTGAATGCACAGTGATAACCATGCTCACCTATAAAAAAAAAACAACACTGTTTCGCCTCAAGCTTTGTCAGGGGAAATTACATGAAGTATGAGATAAACTCATGGGAGACTTCTGTTCATTTAGTTTATTCTTTGTGTCTAGCATTGAATTTTTTATACTCTTCTTTTACTGATGTATCAATAAACAGTGATTTTTTTCTTATATTATTTCTAGTTATTGACTTCTAAGCATTTCTTGTTAAGAAAACTAAGCAAAAAAACCTTTAAAAAGTTCACTATACTTTATTTTAGTGCATTGTGGCGGGGAACAAATAAACCACACAAGGACTCCAGGAAGGAACTAGCAGATTTTTTTTTTTTTTTACTTTAGATGTAAATGGAGTAGGAAAATCCATAAAACACTAAATCAGTACAATATGAGTAACGTAAAGTATATACAAAGGGCTCGCCATTTGACATAGACATTTTGTGTGACAGCACATGACTTGGCACATACCTGTCTGGGCATTATCATACAGCAGCAGGTCGTAAGCTCCTTGGAATCCAGTGCGATAGTTTGTCCTGGTGCCATGATCCCATTGAACCACTACGGTTTTATCGGGGGTGGTAGGGCTTCCTTGCCGTCCAATTTCCACCACGGTGCCTACACTGCCCTCGCCATTGTCCTGGTTTGCCCATTTCCAGTCAACTCCTCGCACAACACGCATTCCCACTTGCATGGCTGCAGGGGTCCCAGTCCATCTCAAGCCTCCAGTGGAATTATGGGGTCCATTAGAAAGGATTCCCAAAAACAGCAGGTAAGGTTCTGCCACAGGTTCCAGCTGTGTGTCGTCTACTTGGCACTAATGAAAAAAATAAGGAAAAATAGCAAAATTAAAATGAAAAAAACAAAAATAAAAAAAACACCTTTCCCTCGCCCACCTCTTTCCCCCACGAAATTACTGATTGGGAGGAATCACATGATGTAGTGTGCTAAGTGGCGAAACCTGCGGTTTGCTGTAAATAGCTGCAAACACAGGTGAAGCACGAGCGAAATGGCAAGTCGTGTGAGACCACATGTAGCTTTGCTATGTGATTCACTGCCATGAGGCACTCTACTGTCCTGTGACTTCTACATGAAAAAACAACCTCCCTGGGACAATAGGGTAACAAAAAATATTTCTACTATAGTTCTCAAATGGGGTGTGACCGCAGACTGTACACCCCCTGTAAATGCTATCTAGCAGTCTGGCAAAGCTGACAATCTTATTAGGTACATTACTACCAAAGCTGACATTGGAAGGAATTGAAAGAGCAGCAGCAGCTCTCACTTCTTACGGGTGTCAGTTTCGTCAGAAGGAAATGAGAGTGAAGCGACGGCTGACTGGCTGCAGGGCTCCTGTGACATAAAGTCATGAAAGCCCTGGGAAACCAGGCGCCAATGTTGCTGGAACAGAACCGATACCAGAAGATACTATTGGTTGTTATTTTATATGGATGAATGTAAGGACTCTGACAGCCCTTTAAATTACCGTATGAACTTATTGTTCAGGAGCACACAGCTCCCCTCCCTACCAACTTCCTGCTTGCTAGAAGACAGTGTGCTCCTGATTGATTGACAGTTCGGACCAGCAGCATTGTCACACCGCTGGCTCGAACTGTGCGCTCTCTGATGTTTCAAGCAGAGGCCGCTTTCTGTCTGTAACATCGGAGGAGCACAAGGGCAATGAAGTTGGCTGGAATCAGAGATTTGGCCAGGTTCCGAGCAGCATTACAAGCTCTATTGTAAAGAGCTTGTAAGCGTTGTGCTGGAGAGTTCTGAAGTTACCAGCATTGAGTCCAGATCTAAATCCCATTGAACACCTGTGGAGAGATCTTAAAATTATTGTTGGTATTAGGCGCCTTCAACTGGAGCAGTTTGCAAAAGAAGAATGGCCCAAAATTCTAGTTGAGAGGAGTAAGAAGCTTGTTGGTGGTTATAGGAAGCTATTTATTCCAAAGGGTGTGCAACCAAAAATTAAGTTGAGGGTGCCAACAATTTTCAGGAACAATTTCAAGGGTGCCAACATTTTCGGCCATGACTATATGGTAATATCAAATGTTTCCATATCTCACAGGTTCAGTTGCAGCGCGGCTTCCCTCTGTCACACACAGAAAATCCATCCGGCCTATTAAAAGAACTTTGCTCAGGAGACTGCAATGACCTCCGCTAACTACTAGACTGTGAAATGGGACTAGGAATAATTGTTCGCCTTCCTCTAAATTTAACCTTTATAAAAACAATGAAGAATACTAACGAAAATAGAAGCGCGGTCCGGCCGTGCCCCAGGGACTTTCTACAAAAATGCAAGAACTCATTTTGCTTTTAATCCAGAAAATCAATATAAAAAAAGAAACACAAACAATAAAAGGAAATTAGGTTGAATCCAATCCAGAGAGGAATGTCTTCACAGTAACCAAAACGGAAATCTGAACTACAGGTATTGTCTAGGCATTCGGATGATTGCTGCAGACTGCCAACATAAAGCCCTGTTCACATGATGGTATTTTTTTTCTTTGCAACATAACCTAAGAAAAAATACATAAGAGTAGTGATTTTGCATGCTGTTGGTAGACTCCCTGAACTGTCCTGTAGTGATTATATGCCAACCATGCACGTGTGACCGCTGCAGACAATCACTGTCCTCAGTGTTAGAAGTGTTTTACAGGATTGTTTTTTTTTTATCTCCACAGGCTTGCTCCATCACCGCTGCCTGGTCTTTACTGACAAGCTACAACACTGACAACTACAGCACAATGGCTCCTATCACTGATGTCAGAGATGGTGCTGATGTCGTCATCACAAGCCGCTGAGACCAATGATTGGCAGCAGCGGTCATATACTGGAGTTGTGGCATCACCTCTGTAGTCTGTCAACAAAGATCACGGGTTATCCCCATTACTAAAAGTTATAACCTGCAGCGCTAGTGCGAATCAATTTGCAAGAATCAGTTCATCGGCCATGTCTGTACTCTGTGGCCACTGGACAGGACCGCTGATAACTCCGCCTCCTACCTGATGGCATCCGTGGCTCTTCTTTTGATTAGCTGATCTGGTGTGCCGTCATCGCTGCGGAGTGATGCGCATGTGACGTCGCGCCAGGATGGCTAATCAATTGAAGAAAAGCAGATGCCGTCATGTAAGAAATGTTCTTAAGACTCTGGTCCAGTAACCCCAGATTACTGACATATCTACTGGATCGGGTCGTGCAAATTGATTTGCATCAACTCTATACCCTATCCCCGGCAGTACCGCAGTGGAGCAGGGGCCATACATGTACATGGCCATCTATGGCAGTACCATAGAGAATTAACGGAGTGGGGGCTGTGCATGTATTCGGCAATCTCCGGCAGTACCATGGATGATAGATGGACTGGTGAGTGGGCATTTATGATTCTCGAGTTATCACCAATCCTTTGGATGAGTGATAACTTTTAGTGATCTTTCAACTTTTGCAACCCTTTTAACACCTATCGATAGGGAGGTGATGAACTGCTGAAGGCCTACACTCAGGGTCCCCACACACAAGACTAAAGCCAGTTGATCCCTTCTATATAGGGATTGGCTGACACAGTAATAATATATATGTAAATGCAGACTAGGGTCTTAACAAGTGTAAATCATAATTACCCTAGAAACACTTTGATTAAAATCACCAGAAAAACTGGTCCACACCAAAAAAACAAAACAAAAACAAGTGTCCAAAATACAAACACAATTCAGTGTACATAAAAATGTTTGGGGAGGGTCCTGAAAGCCCTATTAAGAGGCTATTCTGACATCTTCCTGACCGCAGAGGTTGGCACCTTAGGGGGAACGTTATGGCGCCCCCGCTCAACGATGGCTGTCCCTAGGAGCCCTGAAGCAATCTGCAGCCACTAAAGGGATCCCACCCAATATGCTAAAGGATCCCCTATTTGCTATACAGAGACCAATCCTGTGTCTAAAGAGGACCCTATTTCCCCATATGTATAAAAACATATAATTGAACACACTGGCAGATAATTGGCAAATAATATTGACTGGATTTTTTGTGAAGTGCCTGGAATATAGAGGTTCACTTCAATTGATTTAAACAGTCATAATCGAAGGCAACATAGAACAATATGACCTTTAATAATGGTGCATTTGATGAGCTGCACCTGAACATGTATATTATTTCTTATTTTGACTTCCCAAATGCCACCCTGATGACTAATACAAAATATCTCCAATATCTATAAAGATGTACATAGGTCAAATTGCCCCACACTCCAGCAACTATACCCCAAATGATACACAGTACATCCAGATATATAGAAAATGGGAAGCCAGATTAGTTATACAGACATATAACAATAGGTCATGATGTTGCCATGATTCAAATAAGTGAGATAATACTCATCTCCTTAATGCCGCCTGCCATCACTTAATAACGCCTCGACGCGTTTCACCTCTATTGGCTCATCAGGAGGCCAGATACCAAAAGGGCAAATGCCCTGTAATGGTGTGATCATATTGACCTATGTACATCTATATAGATATTGGAGATATTTTGTATTAGCCATCAGGGTGGCATTTAAATTCTTAAATGACCTTACCAACGATCCTACCAACACAAGATCGGCGTAGGACAACAGGACAAGTAGGTCATGTATGAAATGAATCCTTTACCTTTGGCCATACACCCTGTGAATTGTATATATCAGTTTTAGGGTCTGGCGAGCCTCACACTAGCTACTCTCCATTACAAACCAGTCATTGTATTACGTCAGTCATCAGGGACACCTGCCCAGTAAACACCTGAATGTTTGCTCCAGTCTATTTCCTAGAAGGTCCTTTGTTCTTGTCCAGATGGGGTTAAATTTGAGGATCACAATAAAAAAAGGTGAATACAATGAAAGACAATAGTGAAATCAGGCTACATAAAATAGAGAAGATGCCAAAACCCACTGAAATTTGGTACTGGTGCGCTACATCCCTCTACAAGTGGGATGGATTATCAGGTTCAGGTCAAGCCAAAAATACTTAAAAGAGAATCCGTCAGCAGGTTTTTGTCAGCTAATCTGAAAGGAGCATGATGTAGGGGCAGAGACCCCGATTACAGTGATGTATCACCGCTTGCAGCAGTTTTGATTAAAAACTGTTTTATCTGCTACAGATCTTCTCTAAATGCTGAGCTCTGTATAACCCACACCACTGGCTGCTTTCTGTGTACACTGTGCATAGGCAGAAAGCCGCCAATCAGTGGTGGGTGCGTGACAGGACTACATGGTAGAAGGTTTGCTCGTCCTGTAGTGGTAATCACCTGCTGATAAAACTTATTAAAACTACAGCAAGCAGCCCAGTAAGTGAAACATCACTGGAGTCAGGGTCTCTGCTCCCTACAATATGCTGCTCTCAGATTAGGTGGAGAAACACTGGTGACAAATTCCCTTTCTAGTAAAAAAAAGTTATCATATACCCACAGGACATGTGATAAATTCTTGATTGTATGGTATTGTAGTCATTCTCCAGCAGAGTATAGGAATCCCACTAATATAGAAGTTATCCTGTATATAGGTGATAACTTAATCTAAAAGGAATGCCATACCCCTTTAACAGGGCTATTCACATAAAAAAAACAACCTTAAAATACTGCCGTTTTCACACTGGCCACTAGAGCACACACAATTGCCAGACACTTCTTCTTTCCAGCAGTTCCCTTGTCAGCTTTGCTATGTATACTGGGACAGAATCAACAGAGGATAGCTGATGTAGATAAAGGCCTAGACAAAACAGGATAACTATGTAATATCTGTCACATCCTGGTGTCAGGTGAAGGCGCAGTACTCCACCATTTCCTGGAGAATGTAATAGAGGACATTTACAGTGGCTTGCAAAAGTATTCACCCTTTTTTTGGGGGTGGGGCTTTTTACCTATTTTGTTGTTACAACCTGTGTGTAAGTATTTTTGTAATCCGATTTGTGTGTGATGCATCAGCACTAAATAGTCTAAGTCAGGGACAAAAGTTGTTGGAAGCACAAGTCAGGGTTGGGTTATAAAAAAAAAATATCCCAATCTCTGATGATCCCCGGAGCACCATCAAATCCATTATTATCAAATCGAAAGAACATGGTACCACATTAAACTTGCCAGGAGAGGGGGCCGCCCACCAAAACTATCAGCCTGGGCAAGGAGGGGATTAATCAGAGAGGCAGTATAGAGACCAAAGGTAATCCTGAAGGAGCTGCACAGTTCCCAAGCAGAGACTGGAGTATCTATGACCACAATAAGCCATACACTCCATAGAGGTGGCCTTTATGGGACAGTGGGCAGAAAAAAGCCTTTACTTAAACACAAAGATTGTAAGGCTTGTTTTGAGTTTGCCAAAGATATGTGGGAGGCTCCACCAAATGTATTGAGGTAGGTGCTGTGGTCAGATGAGACCAAAATTAAACTTTTTGGCCAAAAAGTTAAAGGATATGTCTGACGCCAAACCAAAACAGCTCATCACCACAAGAACACCATCCCTACAGTAAAACATGGTGGTGGCAGCATCATGCTGTGGGGATGTTTTTCGATAGCAGGGCCAGGGAAAATGGTCCGACTTGAGAGGAAGATGGATGGTGCAAAATACAGGGATATTCTTTCAGTCTTTGACTGTGTTTTTTTTTTTCTTTCTATAACTCCTTTAACATGTCACTGATGAAGTCAACACCCTAATAGACAATTTTGCTGCATCTGTAAATTCCAGTACAACAGTCACGACAGTTTGCTGGTGTTGTCCTAGTAGTGGACAACCTCTTTAATGTTTGGCGAGATGTTCCTTTCCTGAAAGTCTGTGCCCTTTTTTTCCTCCACACATACGTTTGATCATTGTGCCCCAAGCGTTCTATTTCAACCTCATCAGTTCACAGGACTTGTTTCCAAAATGCATCCAGCTTGTTTAGATATTCTTTTGCATACTTCTGATACAGAATTTGTGATGAGGACGCAGGAGAGGTTTTCTTTTAGACCACAGATCAGGAACACAGAAAACAATAAAGATGGAGGGTTGCTGTTGGGGCCGTCCAAAGAAAATGACCTTACAATTGTCAATAGCTGGCGGTAATGAACTGTGGATTCACAAGGCTCGGCCATGTGCTGACCGGTCACATCGCAGCAAACACTACAGCTCCGCAGCGGAGCACGTGTATGAAGACCTTTAATCCTCGCTCACAAATGACAAAGCAAAACAAGCGTTAAAGGGATTCGCCGGATAATACAACTTTGCTGACACAGGCGGGAATGGAAGCAGCGCCGACTATCGAGACTTGGTATAAATAAATTCATACATGCCTTAGTACTCTGCACCTGAGTGCTAGCGGGGCTGTCTGGCTATCAGACATTCATTTACTCGGTTAGATGAGGCAAAACAGAACACATGGTCAATGGTTCAAATAATTTTAAAAAATCCCCGTGTGTAGATATAGCAGCTACATACTTGATATGATGCCCCCTGCTGTTCATCTGATTCCCTCTCAGAATGTCCACCTAAAGTGTGGTGTCCTGGTGGTCACACATGCACAGTGGCTCGGTATGGACACCCTCATCTTGTAGGCGGACGATGTAAGTACCAGCGCCTTCGAGGTGGCATCATCTTACTGGATGTACAGTCATGGCCGAAAGTTTTGAGAATAACACAAATATTATATTTTCACATGATCTGCTGCCCTCTGGTTTTTATGTGTGTTTGACAGATGTTTTTATCACAGACAGAAATATAATTGCAAACATATGAGTAACAAAAGCTTATATTGACAGTTAGAATGAGTTAATGCAGCAAGTCAATATTTGCAGTGTTGACCCTTCTTCTTCAGGACCTCTGCAATTCTCCCTGGCATGCTCTCAATCAACTTCTGGACCAAATCCTGACTGATAGCAGTCCATTCTTGCACAATCAATGCTTTCATTTTGTCAGAATTTTTAGGTTTTTGTTTGTCCACCCGTCTCTTGATGATTGACCACAAGTTCTCAATGGGATTAAGATCTGGGGAGTTTCCAGGTCATGGACCCAAAATCTCTATGTTTTGTTCCCTGAGCCATTTAGTTATCACCTTTGCTTTATGGCAAGGTGCTCCATCATGCTGGAAAAGGCATTGTTGATCGCCAAACTGCTCTTGGAGGGTTGGGAGAAGTTGCTCAAGGAGGACATTCTGGTACCATTCTTTATTCATGGCTGTGTTTTTAGGCAAGACTGTGAGAGAGCCGATTCCCTTGGCTGAGAAGCAACCCCATACATGAATGGTTTCAGGGTGCTTAACAGTTGGCATGAGACAAGACTGGTGGTAGCGCTCACCTTGTCTTCTCCAAATGAGGCGTTTTCCTGATGTCCCAAACAATCGAAAAGGAGATTCATCAGAGAAAATAACTTTAACCCAGTCCTCAGCAGTCCACTGCCTGTACCTTTTGCAGAATATCAGTCTGTCCATGATGTTTTTTCTGGAGAGAAGTGGCTTCTTTGCTGCCCTCCTTGAGGCCAGGCCTTGCTCCAAGAGTCTCCGCCTCACAGTGCGTGCAGATGCACTCACACCTGCCTGCTGCCATTCCTGAGCAAGCTCTGCACTGCTGGTAGCCCGATCCCACAGCTGAAACACTTTTAAGAGACGGTCCTGGCGCTTGCTGGTCTTTCTTGGGCGCCCTGAAGCCTTTTTGGCAACAATGGAACCTCTCTCCTTGAAGTTCTTGATGATGCGATAGATTGTTGACTGAGGTGCAATCTTTCTAGCTGCGATACTCTTCCCTGTTAGGCCATTTTTATGCATTGCAATCATGACTGCACGTGTTTCTTTAGAGATAACCATGGTTAACAGAAGAGAAACAATGATGCCAAGCACCAGCCTCCTTTTAAAGTGTCCAGTGGTGTCATTCTTACTTAATCATGACAGATTGATCTCCAGCCATGTCCTCATCAACACCCACACCTGTGTTAATGGAGCAATCACTGAAAAGAGGTTAGCTGGTCCTTTTAAGGCAGGGCTGCAATGATGTTGAAATGTGTTTTGGGGGATAAAGTTCATTTTCTAGCCAAATATTGACTTTGCAAGTAATTGCTGTTAAGCTGATCACTCTTTATAACATTCTGGAGTATATGCAAATTGCCATTAGAAAAAGTGAAGCAGTAGACTTTGTAAAAATTAATATTTGTGTCATTCTCAAAACTTTTGGCCATGACTGTATTAGGTAGTCGTTGTGAGGGGAAATCAAAAGACCACCAGGGGGCACCATAACAAGTACAACATTTTAATTTAAAATAGAAGTGTAATATTTAAAGGGTATGTGCAGATAGGTAAATGTGCTGTACATGTATGCAAGATTGTAATTCATACATCTCCCTAATATACTTCCATTATGAAAGCATGACGGATGTACCGCTGTCAGAGCCGATTACAGCAGCTCTGCTTCCACATTTTTTTTTATATGGTTGAGAGAGTAATCCTCCTTCTAGGGTGAACCATGTGCAGGGGCTGGCTGTCAGACTCCATTTACTAGCTAAGCCAGACCCATTTCTCTGTCACTGTACCAGATTTCACAGCAAAAAAGGGCTGGCTGAGCTAGAGAGCAGAGCATGACAGAAAAAGGGGCTGGCTGAGCTAGTGAACAGAAGGTGACATCAAAATGCACTGGCTGAGCTGGTGAACAGAGGGTGGCAGCAAAAGGGGCTGGCTGAGCTAGTGAACAGAGGGTGACAGGAAAAGGGGCTGGCTGAGCTAGAGAGCAGAGAATGACAGAAAAAGGGGCTGGCTGAGCAAGAGAGCAGAGCATGACAGAAAAAGGGGCTGGCTGAGCTAGTGAACAGAGGGTGACAGGAAAAGGGGCTGGCTGAGCTAGTGAACAGAGGGTGACAGGAAAAGGGGCTGGCTGAGCTAGAGAGCAGAGAATGACAGAAAAAGGGGCTGGCTGAGCTAGTGAACAGAAGGTGACATCAAAATGCACTGGCTGAGCTAGTGAACAGAGCGTGACAGCAAAAGGGGCTGACTGAGCTAGTGAACAGAGCGTGACAGCAAAAGGGGCTGGCTGAGCTAGTGAACAGAGCGTGACAGCAAAAGGGGCTGGCTGAGCTAGTGAACAGAGGGTGAGAGCAAAAGGGGCTGGCTGAGCTAGTAAACAGAAGGTGACATCAAAATGCACTGGCTGAGCTGGTGAACAGAGGGTGACAGCAAAAGGGGCTGGCTGAGCTAGTGACCAGAGTGTGACAGCAAAAGGGGCTGGCTGAGCTAGTGAACAGAGCGTGACAGCAAAAGGGGCTGGCTGAGCTAGTGAACAGAGGGTGACAGCAAAAGGGGCTGGCTGAGCTAGTGAACAGAGGGTGACAGCAAAAGGGGCTGGCTGAACTAGTGGACAGAGGGTGAGAGCAAAAGGGGCTGGCTGAGCTAGTGAACAGAGGGTGACAGCAAAAGGGGTTGGCTGAGCTAGTGAACAGAGAGAGACAGCGAAAGGGGCTGGCTGAGCTAGTGAACAGAGGGTGACAGCAAAAGGGCTGGCTGAGCTAGTGAACAGAGGGTGACAGCAAAAGGGGCTGGCTGAGCTAGTGAACAGAGAGAGACAGCGAAAGGGGCTGGCTGAGCTAGTGAACAGAGGGTGACAGCAAAAGGGGCTGGCTGAGCTAGTGAACAGAGGGTGACAGCAAAAGGGGCTGGCTGAGCTAGTGAACAGAGGGTGACAGCAAAAGGGGCTGGCTGAGCTAGTGAACAGAGGGTGACAGTAAAAGGGGCTGGCTGAGCTAGTGAACAGAGGGTGACAGTCAGGGCCGGCTCCAGGTTTTTATGGGCCCCGGGCGAAAGAGCCTCAGTGGGCCCCTTTAACACAGACCACGATTCATGATGCACAGATACAGCAGAGAAATATAGGTACAGTACAATGCCAAATACTTCACTTCTTCCATTACATGAGTGATATCTATTGTAAATTGTACAATAGCTCAAAAACCGCCAAATCCTCACAGCGCACAGAACAGACTGGACAGTACAGTCCTCCAAACAATATTATGGGCACCACAGTCTCCCCCTCATCACCCATATAATACCCCATGCAGGATGTCACCCCCCATATAATGCTCCATACAGAATACTGGACCCAAAATAATGCTCCATACAGAATACTGGACCCAATATAATGCTCCATACAGGATACTGGTCCCCATATAATGCTCCATACAGGATACTGGTCCCCATATAATGCTCCATACAAAATATGGAGCTCTCCTCTGCGCTGTACTGCGTTCTGCACTGTTACGGCTCAGGAAAGGGCGCTGTGGAAAGACTCCCCATTATCATCATGATTGTCTCCCCATCATCATCATTGCCTCCTTATCATCATTGCCTCCCCATCATCATCATGGCCTCCCCATTATCATCAATGCCTGCCCATCATCATCATCTCCTCCCCATCATCATCTTCTCCCCATCATCAATGCCTGCCCATTATCATCAATGCCTGCCCATTATTATCATCATCTTCTCCCCATCATCATCAATGCCTCCCCATTATCAGCAATGCCTGCCCATCATCATCTCCTCCCCATCATCATCAATGCCTGCCCATCATCATCTTCTCCCCATCATCAATGCCTGCCCATTATCATCAATGCCTGCCCATTATCATCATCTTCTCCCCATCATCATCAATGCCTCCCCATTATCAGCAATGCCTGCCCATCATCATCTCCTCCCCATCATCATCAATGCCTGCCCATCATCATCTTCTCCCCATCATCAATGCCTGCCCATTATCATCAATGCCTGCCCATTATCATCATCTTCTCCCCATCATCATCAATGCCTCCCCATTATCAGCAATGCCTGCCCATCATCATCTCCTCCCCATCATCATCAATGCCTGCCCATCATCATCTTCTCCCCATCATCAATGCCTGCCCATTATCATCAATGCCTGCCCATTATCATCATCTTCTCCCCATCATCATCAATGCCTCCCCGTTATCAGCAATGCCTGCCCATCATCATGTTCTCCCCATCATCAATGCCTGCCCATTATCATCAATCAGGGCCGGCGTCAGCACCCGGCACACCCGGGCAAGTGCCGGGGCCCTGAGCAGGCGGGGGGTCCACTCGCAGTCTGGCACCCCCGCGCCCGTTAGCGGAGGAGAGCGGTGTCAGCGCCGCCACTGGCCCCCCCCCCCCCCGCTTGCTCAGGGCCCCGGCATCAGCTGGCACAATACTTACCTCTCCCATGCCTCCGCTGCCGCAGGTCCGGGCTCCAGGGGGCGCCGGCGCTTCCTCTCACAGCAGCGCCGCTGAATGACGTCATCATTCAGCGGCCGGCTGTGGCAGAGAGCGTGCGGACGCCAGACAGTAGACGTGTTGTGGTGTCCTGTGTATGTAGTGCGGTGCTTGTGGTGTATGTATGTGTGTATTGTGTGTGTATGTATGTGAGAGAGTGCTGTGTGCTGTCTGTGTGTGATGATGGCAGCATGCTGATAATGGGAGCATTTGATGGATGATGATGATCGGAGAAGATGATGATAATGGGCAGGCATTAATGATGGGAGAAGATGATGATGGGCAAGCATTGCTGATAACGGGGAGGCATTGATGATGATGGGGAGAAGATGATGATAATGGGCAGGCATTGTGATAATGGGAGGCATTGATGATGGGGAGAAGATGATGATGGGCAGGCATTGATGATGATGGGAGGATGATGATGGGCAGGCATTGCTGATAATGGGAGGCATTGATGATGATGGGGAGAAGATGATGATAATGGGCAGGCATTGATGATAATGGGCAGGCATTGATGATGAGGGGAGAAGATGATGATGGGCAGGCATTGATGATAATTGGGGAGGCCATGATGATGATGGGGAGGCAATGATGATGATAAGGAGGCAATGATGATGATGGGGAGACAATCATGATGATAATGGGGAGTCTTTCAACAGCGCCCTTTCCTGAGCCGTAACAGTGCAGAACGCAGTACAGCGCAGAGGAGAGCTCCATATTTTGTATGGAGCATTATATGGGGACCAGTATCCTGTATGGAGCATTATATGGGGACCAGTATCCTGTAGGAGCATTATATTGGGTCCAGTATTCTGTATGGAGCATTATATTGGGTCCAGTATTCTGTATGGAGCATTATTTTGGGTCCAGTATTCTGTATGGAGCATTATATGGGGGGGTGACATCCTGCATGGGGTATTATATGGGTGATGAGGGGGAGACTGTGGTGCCCATAATATTGTATGGAGGACTGTACTGTCCAGTCTGTTCTGTGCGCTGTGAGGATTTGGCGTTTTTTGAGCTATTGTACAATTTACAATAGATATCACTCATGTAATGGAAGAAGTGAAGTATTTGGTATTGTACTGTACCTATATTTCTCTGCTGTATCTGTGCATCATGAATCGTGGTCTGTGTTAAAGGGGCCCACTGAGGCTCTTTCGCCCGGGGCCCATAAAAACCTGGAGCCGGCCCTGTCATCAATGCCTGCCCATTATCATCATCTTCTCCCCATCATCATCATCAATGCCTCCCCATTATCAGCAATGCCTGCCCATCATCACACACAGACAGCACACAAGCACTCTCTCACATACATACACACACAAAGCACCGCACTACATACACACAGACACACACAGAGACACACACACACGTCTTACCTGTCTGGCGTCCGCACGCTCTCTGCCTCTCAGCCCGGCCAGCTGATGATGACGTCATTCAGGCGGCGCTGCGTGAAGCGGAAAGCGCCGGTCGCCCGCCTGGGAGCCCGGACCTGCGCGAGCGGAGGTAGCATGGAGAGGTAAGTAATTGTGCATCTGATGCCTGGGGCCCTGAGCAAGCGTAGGGGTGGGGGGCCAGTGGCGGCGCTGACACCGCTTCTCCTCCTGCTAACGGGCGCGGGGGTCCAGACTGCGAGGTGGGAAGCCCCCCGCCTGCTCTGGGCTCCGGCACTTGCCACAGGGTGTGCCGGTGCTAAACGCCGCCCTCATTGATGATAATGGGCAGGCATTGATGATGGGGAGAAACATGATAGAGGGCATGGCCATTGCTGAAACGGGGAGGCATTGATGAATGATGGGGGATAGATGATGATAATGGGCAGGCATTGATGATAATGGGCAGGCATTGATGGATGGTGAGAAGATGATGATGGGCAGGCATTGGATGAGGTGGGGAGAGGATGATGAGGGATATCAGGCATGTGCTGATATGGGGAGGCCATTGATGATGGATGGGTAGAAGATGAATATAATGGGCAGGCATTGCTGAGTAATGGGCAGGCATTGATGATTGGGGATAAGACGATGAAGGTGCAAGGCATGATGATGATTAGGGGAGAGATGATTGATGGGCAGGCAATTGCTGATAAGGGAGGCATTGATGATTACTCTGGGGAAGAAGTCTGAATGATAAGGTCACAGCATGATGATAAATGGGCAGGAATGACGATGGGTAGAAGTAAGATGATGGCAGCATTGATGATGATGGGTGAGGAGATGATGATGGTCATACATTGCATGATAATGGGGGAGCATTGATGATGAATGGGAGAAGGATGATGATAATAATGGCAGGGGGCATTGATGATAATGGGCATGCATTGATGATGGACGAAAGATATGGGGAGGGAGATTTGATGATGGGCAGGCATTGATGATAATGGGAGGCCATGAGATGATCGGGGAGGCAATGATGATAAGGAGGCAATGATGATGATGGGGGAAGACAATCATGATGATAATGGTGAGTCTTTCCACAGCGCCCTTTCCTAGCCGTAACAGTGCAGAACGCAGTACAGACGCAGAAGGAGAGCTCCATATTTTTGTATGGAGCATTAATGGGGACCATAATCCTGAATGGAGGCATTATATTGGGGACCAGTATCCTGTATGGAGGCATTATATTTGGGTCCATATTCTGTTTGGAGCATTATTGTGGGTCCAGTATTCTGTATGGTAGCATTATAATGGGGGGGTACATCGTGTGGGTTGGTAGGGGGGGGGTGGTGGGGGGGGGGGGGGGGGGGGGGGGGGGGGGGGGGGGGGGGGGGGGGGGGGATTGGGGGGGGGGGGGGGGGGGGGGGGGTGCATAGGGGTAGTATATGGGTGAGGAGTGGAGTCTGTGGTGCCCATAATATTTTTGGTGACTGTACTGTCCAGTCTGTGCGGGCAGCTGGGTGGTTGTGGCTGGTTATTTGAGCTAGTGTTACAGATTTACATCTAGATTTCACTCATGTAAGAAGAAGTGAAGTATTTGGCTTTGTACTGTACCTATATTTCTCTGCTGTATCTGTGCTCATGAAATCGGGTCTGTGTAAAAGGAGGGCCACTGAGGCTCTTTTTCCTGAGCCCCGGGCCCATTAAAAACCTGGAGCCGGCCCGGACTGTCCACCCTCTGTTTCACTAAGCTCAGCCAGCCGCCTTTTACTGAGTCACCCTCTGTTCACAAGCTCAGCCAGCCCCTTCTTTGCTGTCCACCCTCTGTCACAGCTCAGCCAGATCACCTTTGCTGTCACCCTCTGGTCACTAGCTCAGCCCAGTGTTAGGCCCCTTGCTGTCACCCTCTGTTCACTAGCTCAGCCAGCCCCGTTCGCTGTCTCTCTCTGTTCACTAGGCCTCACCAGCCCCTTTTGTTGCACCTCTGTCACTAGCTCAGGCCACCCCTTTTGCAGTCACCCTCCTGTTCACTAGCTCAGCCAGCCCTTCGCTGTCTCTCTCTGTTCACTAGCTCAGCCTAACCCCTTTTGCTGTCGACCCTCCTGTTCACTACTCAGCCAGCCCCCTTTTTTTGGCTCTCACCACTCTGTCCACTAGTTCAGCCAGCCCTTTGCCGTCACCCTCTGTTCACTAGCTCAGCCCAGCCCCTTTTGCTGTCACCCTCTGTTCCACTACTCTGTCCAGCCCCCTTTTGCTGTCATCGCTCTGTTCACTAGCTCAGCCAGCCCCTTTTGCTGTCACACTCTGGTCACTAAAGCTCGGCCAGCCCCTTCTTTGCTGTCTCCCTCTGTTCACCACTCAGCCATGCATTTTGTGTCACTCTTTCTGTTTTACTATCTCACCAGCCCCTTTACACTCTCTCCCTCTGTTCACTACTCAGTCCGAGCCCCTTTTGCTGGTTCACGCTCTGTATTCACTAGCTCAGGCCAGCCCCTTTTGCGTGTCACGCTCTGTTCTCTAGCTCATCAGCCCCTTTTGCTGGTCACGCTCTGTTCACTAGCTCCAGCCAGTGCAATTGATGCACCTCTGTCACTAGCTCAGCCAGCCCCTTTTTCTGTCATTCTCTGCTCTTCTAGCTCAGCAGCCCCTTTTTCCTGTCACCCTCTGTTCACTATAGCTCAGCACCCCTTTTCCCTGTCACCCTCTGTCACTAGCTCAGCAGCCCCTTTTCTTCATGCCTCTGCTCTCTTGCCAGCCAGCCCCTTTTACTGTCATTCTCTGCTCTCTAGCTCTACCAGCCCCTTTTCCTGTCACCCTCGTTTCACTAGCTCAGCCAGCCCCTTTTGCTGCCACCCTCTGTCACAGCTCATGCCAGTGCAATTTTTTGATGTCCCCGTTCTGTTAACTAGCTCACCAGCCCCTTTTCTGTCAGGCTCTGGCTCCTCTATGATCAGCCAGCCCTTTTTTGCTGTGAAAGCTGGTACAGTGACAGAGAAAGGGTCTGGCTTGCTAGTAAAGTGGAGTCTGGACAGCCAGGCCCCTGCACATGGTTCTACCCTAGAAGGAGGATTTCTCTCTCAACATATATTAAAAAATGTGGAAGCAAGCTGCGTATATCGGCTCTGACAGCGGTACATCCGACATGCTTTCCATAATGGAAGTATATTAGGGAGATGTATGAAATACAAATCTTGCTAAATGTACAAGCACATTTACTATCTTGCACATACCCTTTAAATATTACTCTTCTAATTTAAATTAAAATGCCTGTTATGGTGCCCCTGGTGGTCTTTTGATTTCCCTCACAACGACTACCTAATACAGTCATGGCCAAAAGTTTTTTGAGTATGACACAAATATTAATTTTACAAAGTCTACTGCTTCACTTTTTCTAATGGCAATTTGCATATACTCCAGAATGTTATAAAGAGTGAGATCACTTAACAGCAATTATCTTGCACAGTCAATATTTGCTAGAAAAGGAACTTTTTCCCCCAAACCACTTTTCACATCATTGCAGCCCTGCTTAAAAGACCGCTAACCTCTTTTCAGTGATTGCTCCATTAACACAGTGTGGGTGTTGATGAGGACATGGCTGGAATCAATCTGTCATGATTAATATAAGTATGACAACTCCACTGGACACTTATCAGGAGGCTGGTGCTTGGCAATCTTTGTTTCTCTTCGTGTTAACCATGGTTATACTCTAAAAGAAACATGTTCAGTCATCATTGCAATGCATAAAAATATGCCTAACAGTGAAGAGTTCGCAGCTAGAAAGATTGCACCTCAGTCAACAATCTATCGACTCTTCATCAATAACTTCAGAGAGAGGTTCCATTGTTGCCAAAAAGGCTTCAGGCGCCCGAAAAAGACCACAAGCGCCAGGACCGTCTCTTAAAAAGTTTTCAGTCTGTGGGATCCGGGCTACCAGCATATCGAGAGCCTTTGCTCAGGAATGGCAGCAGGCAGGTGTGAGTGCATGCTGCACGCACTGTGAGGCCGGAAGACTCTTGAGCAAGGCCTGGCCCTCAAGGAGGGGGGGCAGCTAAAACCACTTCTCTCCAGATTAAATCTCTTGGACCAGACTGATGATTCTGCAAACAGGTACAGGCAGTTGGACTGGCTGAGGACTGGTTCAAAGTTATTTTTCTCTGATGAATCTCCCTTTTCTATGTTTGGGACTTCAGGAAACTACGCCTCATTGGACTATAAATCCAAGGTTGACGCTACAGCCACCAGTCTTGTCTCATGTCCCCTCCAACTGTTAAGCACCCTGAAAACCATTCATGTATGGGGTTTGCTTCTCTGCTCAAGGGAACACGGCTCTCTCCAGTCCTTGCCTAAAATCACTGCGATGAATAGAAGAATGGTACCAGAATGTTCTCCTTGAGCAACTTCTCCCAACCCTCCAAGAGCAGTTTTGGCATCACAATGCTTTTCAGATGATGGAGCACCTTGCCATAAAGCAAAGGTGTTAACTATATGCTCAGGGAACGAAAACATAGAGATTTTGGGTCCATGACCTGGAAACTCCCCAGATCTTAATCCCATTGAGTACTTTGTGGTCAATCATCAGAGACGGGTGACAAACAAAAACTTAAAATTCTGACAAAATGAAAGCATTGATCTTTGTGCAAGAATTGACTGCTATCAGTAAGGATTTGTCCAGAAGTGATTGAGAGCATGCCAGGGAGAATTGCAGAGGTCCGAAGAAGAAAGGGTCACTCACTGCAAATATTGACTATGCTGCATTAACTCATTCTAACTGTCATATAGACTTGTTACTCATATGTTTGCATTAATATTTCTGTCTGTGATAAAAACATCTGTCAAACACACATAAAAACTCAGATGGCAAGCATATCTCATGTGAAAATATAATATTGTGTTATTCTCAAACTTTCGCCATGACTGTACATCCAGTAAGATGCATGCCCACCTCGAAGGCGCTGGTACATTACATCGTCCGCCTACAAGATAGGGTGTCCATACGCGAGCCACTGGGCATGTGTGACCACCTGACACCACACTTTAGTGGACATTCTGAGAGGGATCAGATGAACAGTATAAAAACAGGGGGCATCATAACAGTATGTAGCTGCTATATCTTCACACTATGGCTTTTTAAAATTCTTTGAACCTTTGACCATGTGTTCTGTTTTGCCTCATCTAACCAGTAAATGAATGCTGATAGCCAGACAGCCCCGCTAGCACTCTCAGGTGTCAAGAGTTACTAAGGCATGTATGAATTTATTATACCAAGTCTCGATATCGGCGCTGCTTCCATTCCCAGCCTGTGTCAGCAAAGTCGGATATCCCGGCGAATCCCTTTAACTGCTTGTTTTTGCTTTGGGTCATTTGTGAGCGAGTATTAAAGGCTCCATACAGCTATGCTCCGCTGCGGAGCTGTATGTGTTTTTGCTGCGATGTGACCGGTCAGCACATGGCCTAGCCTTGTGATCCACAGTTCATTTTTCCCCCCGCCTGCTAGGACAAGTGTAAGGTCATTTTCTTTGGACGGCCCAACAGCACACACCCTCCATCTTTATTGTTTTCTGTGTATCCTGATCGTGTGCTAAAAGAAACCTCTCCTGCGTCCCTCATCACAAATCTGTATCAGAAGTATGCAAAGAATTCTAAACAAGCTGGATGCTTCATTGGGAAACTAGTCCGGTGAAACTGATGAGGTTGAAAAGAACGCTTGGGCACAATGATCCAAACGTACTATGTGTGGAGGAAACAAAGGCGACAGACTATTCGAGGAAAGGAACATCTCGCCAAACATTAAAGAGGTTGTTCCAACTCAACTAGGACAACACAGCAACTGTCGTGACTGTTGTTATGGAATTTTCAGATGCAGCAAAATTGTCTATTAGTGTGTTGACTTCATCAGTGACATGTTAAAGGAGTTAAGAAAGAAAAAAAAAAAACACAGTGCAAAGACTGAAAGAATATCCTGTATTTTGTGCACCATCCATCTGTCCTCTCAGTCGGACCATTTTCCCTGCCCAGCTATCGTATAATCATCCCCACAGCATGATGCTGCCACGCACATGTTTTTACTGTAGGGATGGTTGATTCTTGTGGTGATGAGCTGTTTTGTTACGGCTCAAGACATATCCTTTAACTTTCTGGCAAAAAGTGTACTTTTGGCTCATCTGACCCACAGCACCTATCTCAATCACATTTGTGGAGCCTCCCACCATATCTTTGGCAAACTCAAAGACAACTCTACTATCTTTGTGTTTAAGAAAAGGCTTGTTTTCTGCACTGTCCCATAATGGCCACCTCTTGATGGAGTGTATGGCTTATTGTGGTCGTTTTAGATACTCCAGTCTCTGCTGGGACTGTGTCAGCATCCTTCAGGTTACTCCTTTCTAGTCGTCTAGTACGCCTCTTCTGACTTAATCCCCTCCTACTGCCAGCTGATAGTTTTGGTGGGCGGCCCCCTCTCCTGGCAAGTTTAATGTGGTACCAGGTTTCTTTCGATTTGATAATAATGGGTTTGAATGGTGCTCGGGGATCATCAGAGATTGGATATTTTTTTTTTATAACCCAACCCGGACTTTGTTGCTTCTCAACAACTTTGTCCCAGACTTACGGAACTATTTCGTGCTGACATGCATCACACACAACATCGATACAAAAATACTTACACACAGGTTGTAACAACATAATAGGTAAAAAGCCCCACCCCCAAAAAAAGGGGTGACTACTTGGCTAGCGCCACGTAAATGTCCTCTATTACATTCTCCAGGAAATGGTGAGTACTCGCCTTCACCTTCACCAGGATTTGATAACAGATTTTACATAGTTATCCTGTTTTGTCCTAGGCTTTATCTACATCAGCTATCGCCTCTGTTTGGAATTCGTCACCAAGGTATACATAGCAAAGCTGACAAGGGAACGTGCTGGAAAGAAGAAGTGTCTTAGGCAATTGTGTGTGCTTCTGTGGCCAGTTGTGTAACGGCAGTATTCTTTAAGGTTGTTTTTTTTTATGTGAATACCCTGTTAAAGGGTATGGCATTCCCTTTAGATTTAATTATCACCTTATATACAGGATAACTTCTATATTTGTGGATTCTTCTATACTCTGCTGAGAATGACTACAATACCATACAATCAAGAATTTATCAAATGTCCTGTGGGTACTAATAATAACTTTTTTTACTAGAAAGGGAATGTGGTCACCAGTGTTTCTCCACCTAATCTGAGAGGCAGCAATAATTGTAGGGAGCAGAGACCTCGGACTCCAGTGATTGTTTGACACTTACTGGGCTGCCTTGCTTGTAGTTTTAAAAGTTTTATCAGGCAGGTGATTACCACTACATGACGCAAACCTTGATACCATGTAGTCCTGTCACGCACCCTACCTACTGATTGGCGCTTCTGCCTATGCGACAGTGTTACGCAGAAAGCAGCCATGGTGTGGTTATACAGAGCCTCTCAGCAATTAGAGAAGATCTGTAGCAGATAAAACAGTTTTACTTAATCAAAACTGCTGCAAGCGGTGATACATCACTGTAATCGGGGTCTCTGTCCCCTACACATGCCCTTTCGAGATTTGCTGGACAAAAACAGCTGACGGATTCTCTTTAAGTATTTTTGGCTTGACCTGACCTGATTAATCCACCCACTTTAGAGGGATGTAGCGCACCAGTACCAAATTTCAGTGGTTTTTGGCATCTTCCGTCTATTTTATGTGCCTGATTTCACTATTGTCTTCATTGTATTCACCTTTTTTTATTGTGATTCCCAAATTTAACCCCATCTGGACAAGAACAAAGGAAGCTTCTAGAAATAAGACTGAGGCCAAACATTCAGTGATTTTACTGGGCAGGTGTCCCTATGACTGACGTAATTCAATTACTGGTCTCTTTTAATGAGATTAGCTTATGTTAGGCTCTATCCAGAACCCTAAAACTGATATATACAATCACAGGGTGTATGGCCAAAGGACCAAAGGGATTTCATTTCTATACATGACCTACTTGTCCTGTTTTGTCCTACGCCGATCTTGTGTTGGTAGGATCGTGGTAAGGTCATTTAAGAATTTAAATGTGCCACCCTGATGCTAATACAAAATATCTCCAATATTCTCTATATAGATTACATAGGTCAATATGATTCATCAACCCATTACAGAGGCATTGCCCTTTCGGTATCTGGGGGCCTCCTGTGTCCAATAGATGTGGAACGCGACGAGGCTAGTTAATTATAATGTGATGGCATGCGGCATTAAGGAGATGAGTATTACTCACTTATTTGAATCTTGGCAACATCATGACCCTCTTGTTTATATGTCTAGTAGGTAAAAAAAAAATTAACCTAATCTGGCTTCCCCATTTTCTATAGATCTGGATGTACTGTTGTATCACTTGGGGTATAGTTGCTGGAGTGTGGGGCAATTTGACCTAGGTACTTCTTTATAGATATTGAGATATTTTGTATTAGTCTCAGGGTGGCATTTGGGAAGTCAAAAATAAGAAATTATATACCATGATTTCAGGTGCAGCTCATCTAACAGCACCATTATTAAAGGTCATATTGTTCTATGTTGCCTTACGAGTTATGAATGTTTAAATCAATTGAAGTGAACCTCAATATTCGCAGGCATCACTTCCTCCCCCCCCCCAACAAAAATCCAGTCAATATTATTTGCCATTAACTGGCCATTGTGTTCAATATATGTTTTTTATACAATGGGAAATAGGGGCCTCTTTTAGACACAGGTTTGGTCTCTGTATTAGCAAATAGGGGATCTCCTTTAGCCATATTGGGGTGGGAATCCTTTAGTGGCTGCAGATGCTTCACAGGCTCCTAGTACCAGCCAGTCGTTGAGCGGGGCGCCAAAACGCTCCCCCTAATGTGCCAACCTCTGCGGTCAGGAAGATGTCAGAATAGCCTCTAATAGGGCTTTCAGGACCCTCCCCTACTTTTTATGTACACTGTTTGGGGGGGTTGGGGATTTTGACACTTGTTTTTGTTTTGTTTTTTTGGTGTGGAGCCAGTTTTCTGTGAATTTTATCAAAGTGTTTCTAGGGTAATATGATTTAACACTTGTTAAAACCCTAGTCTGCATTTACAATAATATTATTACTGTGTTCAGCATTCCCTATATCGAAGGGATCTCTACTGGCTTTAGTCTGTGTGTGGGGACCCTGATGTAGGCCTCAGCTGTTCATTACACCTCCCTATCCGCTTCGTGTTAAAAAGGGTTGCAAAAGTTCTGTCAAAGAATCACTAAAGGTTATCACCATCCAAAGGATTGTGATGACCTCGAGAATCATAAATGCCCCACTCACCAGTCCATCTATCACCATTGGGACTGCCGGATATTGCCGAATACATGCACAGCCCCCACTCCGTCTTTAATTTTTCTCTATGGTACTGCCATAGATGGCCATGTACATGTATGGCCCCTGCACCACTGCGTACTGCCAGGGGATAGGGTGCAGATTGATGCATATCAATTTGCACGACCCGTCTGCCAGTAGAATATGTCCAGTAATCTGGGGTTACTGACCAGATGTCTTAAGAACATTTCTTCATGACGGCAATCTGCTTTTCTCATGATTAGCCATCCTGGCGCGACGTCACATGCGCATCACTCCGCAGCGATGACGGCACACCAATCAAGCATCATCAAAGAAGAGTCCACGGATTGCCATCAGGCTAGGAGGCGGCAGTTAATCAGCGTCCTGTCCCAGTGCCTCAGAAGTACAGACATGGCCGATGAACTGATTCTTGCAAATTGATTCGCACTAGCGCTGCAGGTTCTAATTTTAGTAATGGGGATTAACCCGTGATCTTTGATGACAGACTATCAGAGGTGATGCCACAACCCAGTATATGACCGCTGCTGCCAATCATTGGTCTCAGCGGCTTGTGATGACGACATCAGCTACCATCTCTTGACATCATGATAGGACATTTTGCTGTATTGTCAGTTTGTAGCTTGTCCTAAAGACCAGCAGCGGTGATGGAGCAAGCCTGTGGAGATAAAAAAAAACAATCACTGTAAAACACTTCTAACACGTGAGGACAGTGATTGTCTGCAGCGGTCCACACGAGCATGGTTGGCATATATTCACTATCAGGACAAGTGTTCAGGAGTCCTACCACAGCATGCAAACTCACTTCTTCTTATGTATTTTTCTTAGTTTATGTCTCTGCAAAGAAAAAAATTACCATCAGTGGAACAGGGCTTTTATTTGGCAGTCTGCACAATCATCCGAATGCCGAGACAAAGTACCTTGTAGTTCAGTTCCGTTTTGGTTACTGTGATAAGACATTCCTCTCAGATTGGATTCAGACCTAATTTTCCTTTTTAATGTTTGTGTTTCTTTTGTTATATTGGATCTTCTGGATTAAAAGCATATGAGTTCTTGCTTTTTTGTAGAAAGTCGCGCTGGGGCACGCGGACCGCGCTTCTATTTTCGTTAGTATTCTTCTCTTGTTGTTTATAAAGTTAAATTTTAGAGGAAGGCGAACAATTATTCTAGACCATTTCACAGTCTAGTAAAGGTTAGCGGAGTCATTGCAGGCTCCTGACAGTCAAAGTTCTTTTATCATCCGATGGATTTTCTGTGTGTGACAGAAGGGAAGTCCGCGCTGCAACTGAACTGTGAGATATGGAACATTTGATATTACCATATAGTTCCTGGCCGAAAATGTTGGCACCCTTGAAATTGTTCCGAATTGTTGGCACCCTCAACTTAATTTTTTGGTTGCACTCCCTTTGGAATAAATAGCTTCTCCTATAACCACCAACAAGCTTCTTACTCCGCTCAACTAATAAATTTTGGCGCATTCCTTCCTTTTTGCAAACACTGCTCCAGTTTGAAGGCGCCTAATACCAACAATTCACCTTTTAAGATCTCTCCACATGTGTTCAATGGGATTTTGTCTCGGACTCCAATGCTGGTAAACTTCAGAACTCTCCAGCACAACGCTTACAAGCTCTGTAACAATAGAGCTTTAATGCTGCTCGGAACCTGCCAAATCTCTGATTCCAGCCAACTTTCATTGCCCTTGTGCTCCTCCGATGTTACTGACAGAAAGCGGCCTCTGCTTGAAACATCAGAGAGCGCACAGTTTCGAGACCAGCGGTGTGACAATCTGCCTGGCTCGAACTGACAATCAATCAGGAGCACACTGTCTTCTAGCAAGCAGGAGTTGGTAGGGAGGGGAGCTGTGCTCCTGAACATTATAATAAGTTCTACGGTAATTTAAAAGGGCTGGTCTGAGTCCTTACATGTTCATCCATATATAAATAACTACCATATATCTTGCTGGTATCGGTTTTCTGTTCCAGCAACTTTTGGCGCCTGGTTTCCCAGGGCTCTCTTCATGACTTTATGTCACAGGAGCCCTGCAGCCAGTCAGCCCGTACGCTTCACTCTCTATTTCTTCTGACGTCAAAATGACACCCCGTAAGAAGTGAGAGCTGGGCTGCGGCTCTTTCAATTTCCTTCCAATGGTCTCAGCTTTGGAGGAATTACCTAATAAGATTGTCAGCTTTTGCCAGACTGCTAGATACATTTACAGGGGGTTGTACAGTCTGCGGCACACTCCCATTTGAGAACAATTGTAGAAATAATTTTTTGTCTCTACCCATTGGCCCTAGGGAGGTTGTTATTTCAATGTAGAATTCACAGGACACTTAAGAGTGCCCTTCATGGCAAGTGAATCACATAGCAAAGCTACATGTGGTCTCATAACACACTTGCCATTTCGCGCTCGTGCTTCAGCCTGTGTTTGCAGCTAGTATACAGCAAACCGCAGTTTCGCCACTTAGCACACTACATCAGTGATTTCCTCCCAATCATAATTTCGTGATCAAAGAGGTGGCGAGGGAAAAGGGTTTTTTTTTATTTTTGTTTTTTTTTCATTTAATTTTGGCTATTTTCCTTATTTTTTTCATTAGTGGGCCAAGTAGACGACACACAGCTGGAACCTGTGGCAGAACCTACCTGCTGTTTTGGGAATCCTTTCTAATGGACCCCATAATTCCACTGGAGCTGAATGGATCTGGGACCCCTCTGCAGCCATGCAAGTGGAATGCGAGTTTTGCGAGGAGTTTGAACTGGAAATGGGCAAACGCAGGACAATGGCGAGGCAAGTGTAGGCACCGTGGTGGAAATTGAACGGCAAGGAAGCCCTACCACCCCCGATTAAAACCGTAGTGGTTCAATGGGATTCAGGCACCAGGACAAGACTATCCACTGCTTCCCCATGAAGCTATTACGACCTGCTGCTGTTTGATATGCCCAGACAGGTAGTGTCCAGTCAGTGCTGTCACACAAAATGTCTATGTCCAAATGTCGAGCCCTTGTATATAAGCTTTACGTTACTCATATGTTACTGATTGTAGTGTTTTATGAGATTTTCCTACCTCCTTTTACATCTAAAGTAGTAAAAAAATTAAAAAAATCGCTAGTTCCTTTCCTGAGTCCCTTGTGTGGTTATTTGTTCCCGCCAAATTGCACTAAAATAAAGTATAGTGAACTTTTTAAAGGTTTTTGCTTAGTTTTCTTAACAAGAAATGCTTAGAAGGTCAATAACTAGAAATAATATAAGAAAAAATCCACTGTTTATTGATACATCATAAAAACGAGTCACAAAAAAAATTCAATGCTAGACACAAAGAATAAACTAAATGAACAGAAGTCCTCCCATGAGTTTATCTCCAAACTTCATGTAATTTCCGCCTGACAAAGCTTGAGCAAACAGTGTTTGTTTTTTTTTTTATAGGTGGAGCATGGTTATCACTGTGCATTTCAACTGCCATGCTGTTTATATTTCTTCTTTTCATCACACTGTGTCCCTAACTACACTCAGTATATCTTCCTATAGACTATAAACTTGGGCTTTTGTACTTTCTGAGTTCCAATCTAATGCTCAGAGACTGTATTGGTTAGACTGTGTTTCTCCTTCTCTTTTATCTCGCCAAATATTTGTAATTATCAGTTACAAGACCTAATTGTGTGACTCTACTTATTGTTTCTTACCTTTACTACATGTAAGTGTGTTATATACTTATGTAGGCTTTTGCTCACCTGGCTGAGTCGTTGGGGTCTGTCATTGTGTTTATTTATATATTTAGACCTTTTTTTTTAAGATGTTTTTCAAATCAAAAAAAAAAATTCATTTCTACACTTAATTGAGTTATGCACCTTTTGTTGTGCGCATAAGTATTTCATATTTTTACACATATTTAATAGTATAGACAGCTTACAAAAGTAGTTTTTTTCTCTTTACGCTTGTCTGCATAAATGAAATATAACACAACATCATCAGTACAAGATGGGAATACACCTTTAAGATAAAGTTACAATATTGTCTTTCTGCAGTAATTTATCCCCCTGACATGCAGTTTATAACCTGCTCCTGGCTTTTAGGATTTTTCCGTTGTGGGATTGCCCCTAATTAATACATGCTGATGTGAGCCTATGTGTCCAGTATCACTGCGGCCTTCACTATTTCTCATGTAATCAGCACAAGCTGTCATTTCTGGAGTGAATTTTCCCCCTCTACAGCTTAGATCATGTACTTTCCTCCCTATCTACAGCCTGAATGCGCTTCACTCTCTACACAACATTAATGTTTTCCACTCTCTTTCCTCCCTGATTCTCCCATGTCCTCTGTAAGGCTAAGGTGCACACGTTCAGGAATGTTTGCAGAATATTCCTTGAGGTCAAAACCGGACTTTTTCGCAGGGTAAAAAACGCGGATTTTTGCGCGTTTTTGGTGCCGTTATTTTTCTGCGCGGATTTGTGCTTTTTATTGTTTTTTTTTTTCTGAGGCTTTCTATCTATAATTAGGCGGGGAAAAACTGCTAGAAATCCGCAAATATTAAATGGACAGTTGCAAAAAAAATACGCACCATGTGCACAAAATTTGCGGAATTCATTCTAATGACAGGATGCTAATTCATGCGTTTTGACGAGTTTTTCCCTCGAAAAACGAAAATAATCCAGAACTTGTGGCACTTCTCTAAGACTGAGATAAGATGGGTATTCAGCAGAGCAGCCAGAGCTAGGAGCAGAGCTCTGACAGATTTCCACCAGATTATGAAGAAGCAAGCTGAGCTAGGAAACAACTGTAGTAAAAGCAAAAACCAGGTAGGAAATTTTTATAAAGACTATTTAAAAAGTTGCTTAATTTTCCATTTAGGAGCACCAGAAAGATAGAAAAATAGTCTACAAAAGAACCCTTAGCCATAAAGACAGGGGTACTATAATATAAATTTTGGCTTATTTAGGCTATGGTTCCACGGTCCGGACCAAGCGCCTTTGGACGGAGCGGAAATTCCCGCTCCGTCAAGCCCCGCACCCCTTTCTGACGCTCGATCTTTTCCGGGGTGTGTCAGGACACCTCCGGAACACTCCGGAAAGAGCGCAGGGCTAACATAGCCCTGTGTTAATTCTGGTGTGCGGCGACCACCGTCGCCGCAATACGCGTGGACATGCCGGTCTAAATAGACGCCCGCATGTCCGTTTACCGCAGGTTGCCACCTGCGTATTGTACGCATGGTGGAACGGATTCCTTGAAATCCCCTCCACTATGCAGTAAATCTGGACGCTGCGGTTTGGCCGCTGGCGCCAGCGCACAGCGCCAAACACGCATCGTATCCTGACCGGAAACTCACCCTTAGTCTTTTTGTTTTTGGGGGGGGGGGGGGGGGTGCTCACATTAAGAACTTTTATAGATCACCAGAAGACATCTCAAGGCATCATTGAATAGTTCTGCAACTCGTGCTACCTGGGATTTGTCCTGCCGTAGGGGGGGATTTAGTTTCTCATGCACAGTCCATTATGTCATTGTTTTATGAATGTTGTGTTGCCATGACCTGGTTCACAAAAGGTGTGTCCTGTTCCTCAGGTGTCCGTCATCCGTATATCATTTTTGTACTGTTTGCAAAGAAGCCCGGGTATTCGTGAATCGGTCTGGAAATGTAAAGATCTGCTTCGAACGATACCTGTGCACCAGTGCTACATGCGAACTACAGCATGACCTGTCCCACGCGTTCGTGAGATAGAGACTGCCCATTCCCAGCTCGTAAGTATGGAGTGAGGGAACTAGGACCGCATAAAATAGAGAGAAGGTCTCTGACTCGACGCACTGGTCCCCCCACCATCATTTAAAGGAATCCGGCGCTGGTTTGTGTATGTATTCTAGATCATCAATGTCTCAAAGTGCTGAAAAGCGGATTTCCATTGATGTGTCACTTACTGTGTTTGCGTTTCAAGACAGTGTTACTTTATTTTCAGGAGATTATAACTACAGGACTATAGCATCCGCGCCTCGGTCCAACCACGCCCACCATGACTGCAGTCTTCATATAAATAATACACAGTGCTACACAGAAAGTAACAGACCAATCATTGTGTGGCATGGTTGTACAACAGCTCTGCATTTGAGCACCTGCTAGATATGGAGAGCAGGAAAACACTGATTTATGTCTACAACTGCTGTTTCCATAATCAAAATGTTGGCATCGCTGGAATCAGGTCTCTGCCCCTACATTATGCTGGCTGGTCACATTACCTAGTAAAAACCTGGCCGAACTGATTCCCTTGTAATACAAGACTGGACCTCGAGCGCTCCAAAAAGAAAAAAATTCCAGGAATATTATAATTCATTTTTATAATGAATGACACGCTGGGGATTCACAACCAAAAAGAAACTGATACTCAATCTTTCAGCAGAAATAATATTGGACCTGACGCTGTTCGCCCATAAAGCCTTTTTCAAGGGCATATTCTGCAAGATGGGGAGCCGGAGGCGCTAACCTGCACACACCGTGCACTTTGCTCCCCTTCTCTGCAGAATAATGGCCCTTGATAAAGGCCCATTATGGCCGAAACGTCGGTCACTATTATTTCTGCTGAAAGATTTTTTCAGTTTTCTTTTTGGTTGTGAATCCCAGATGTAATTTCATTAATGAAAATTGAATTATAATTTCCCTGGTTTTTTTTACTTTTGGAGTGCTTGGAGGTGACTACTTTCTATCTCAATGGACTATTTTTTCCTCTGTTGCACTGTTTCATCATTAACTTGAGTGCGTTTTGCTGTCCCTGAGATCTATATACTAATATTGATTCACCATAATGGATATTTTTTTATGATATGGTTCTCAGGGAACATTGCCTCGTTCTCTTATTCACAAATGATTGCTGGGATACCAGTGATCTGGCTCCCATGATTAAAAACTTATCACAAACACTTTTTGATTTTAGGGTAACCCCTTTGAAATGCAAGAAAACACGATACAGAATCAGGGACCATCGCTAGTGTTGGCTGATATATCCTCAACAAATGGGTCTGGCATTGACTTTTCTCCATCTGGAGGGTGCTAATTTGCTTGGTTTCCCGGGAGGCTTTTGCCTGTAAGACTCCCTAAAGGGTAGCTGGAATATCCTCAAGTAGATCCATCATTTTTCCAGCATTCACACAATCTAATCCAAATGTACCTTCGATCTTCACTGCCCAGCTACGGTTAATGCAGAGACACATCACAAAGATTTCTGTGCATTTACTAATCTGGGGTCTTGCTCTGAGAATAGAGAATCATGCCTCGAGCCTCATGTTACTGATCTTCCATGGTCTGTATTGAGGAGGCATGGGTTCATTAGCTCAGCATCAACCTGCATGATAATGACTGATGTCAGATTACCAGTTGGAAGAAAGGGAATCTTGCCGCTCATCAGACGATGCTGCCATAAGAAGCGTGAAGAAAAGCCAACAAGCAAGGCGGAAAAAGTGAATTAATTAAGGGGATCCATCTCCCCCTGCGTGTTGCCTTATGCACAGGATCTACACTAGACAATGCTAATTTCCATTTACTGGCAGCATGAGAACATTTTATGACCTTCAGGTGTGTAAGCTGCTACTTGACCAAAAGGGATGATTATTTTTTTAATATCTGTTTGGACTAAAATAAGAAGAAAAGAGCAGTATAGCTACACGTACTGCCTAATGATTTACAGCTTGTGGGGATTGCCCCTGCTAGTAATATATGCTGGATGTGGGATTTTCAGCAAGCTGTGATTTTACTTAGCACAGCTTTCATTTCCGTTGTGTTTTCCCCTTCTGCAGACAACAAAACTTCTACTGTTCTTGATTAGCTACTGAAATTACTTCCTCCCACTCCAATGTAAAGCTCCTTCCTACCTACAGACTCTCGTCCTCCTTCTACACTCTATACAACCTAGGTGGTATCCTCAATCTTTTCCTCGGTAGTCTAAACTTTGCATTTGAACTTTGTGGCGGCTTAAGCACCTAGATGCTCTGGTAAACCATAACCGCGTGGCAATCTATGTCCTTAAGATGGAGGGGGTGACTGCCTCTGTCAAGCACAGTTTTTACCTGAACCATGACTCGATCTTGTGATCGACGGCTTATCGTGCTTCTCAATAAAGACCCCCTGACCTGCAAAGTTTAAACTCTACCATAGCTCGCTGCAAAATAAAAGCTCCCATTGATGGAACAAAAAACATTTTTGTTATTTCGTATTTTTATATTGGGTTTATTTCGGGAGTATGAAATTGTCAGTGGTTTGCGCATGCAGTAATTATAACTAGCCCACAGAATAAAAGTAACCATTCACACCTTATAAACGGAACTTAGATTTTTTTTTTCACAGATTTCAATTCATTATTGGTAAAATCAAATAGTGGTCGAAAATTGTAAAAGTTATGGGATTTGGAAGGCTAGGAGGAAAAGAAAAAAAATACAATACGATTCTTCTACAAGATTTGTATAAAAATGCCCTTAAAAATAAAATTACCCTTTCATCAACCCTATGGTACACTTGAACTACCTCTTCTTCTTTCTCTTGCTGACCTTGCTTTCTTTGAGAGGAGGAGGGAGGCAAGCTTATAAGCAGAGAGGGATCCTCTTAGTAAAGCAATAGTTCACATGTCAACTCAGCTGGCAACATCAATCAGGAGCCAAATCAGCAGCACAGCAGCTATGTAACAGAGGTTTGCACTGACTCTAGAGCATGGTCCTACATAGTCTGACACTGTCCAATCAGCGCTGGTCTAGATTGGATTGTGTATCGGTGTATTTGTAAAGCAATTGCGGGATGCAGTGACGCAAGGAGGCAGAGCAAGGGGTTATACAATTTAAATTCAACAGTAAAGATGCCCTCGCAGGAGATGAAACATTAACGGTAAATGATGAGGAAATAGACAACAGACCAAATGTGATACAGTCCATTCGAATAAACGTACGTGTTTCATTGCTTCCTTTGGCCAGTGGATGAACTGATGAGGGACTGTTTGCACAAGCAACGCCAGTGCAAAGTCCTCAAAGGGGGGAAAAGATTCCACAGTTCACGTATATCTTCTGGCGCAACTGGCGGTCCCGGTTTTTTACCTGGGGGAGGCAACTAGGGTCCTGGGTAAAAGAAGTGTTGACGCCGATGAGCCAGATAGGCCACAAACTTGTCAGCCAAAGTCAAGGGACAAGCGTACAGTCCTAGTATCAAGAGAGATCTGCGGTGTGCTGTCTGGCAAAGAGGGCCACAAGCTGAACATCCTGCACACGACCCCCGTTCCTATGCTCGCGTGGCTTCACTCAGCTTAACGGAGCTCACGGACTTTCCTCTGCGCTGTTTCAGTGGCGTGCTCGCGTCAAGCCGCTCACGGAACGTTTGCGATGCTGGCCGCTAAGTGGGGCACGCTGCACACACCTTCTGTGTTCCCGTCGGCCGGAAACTGTCCGTCTGCTACGCGCGCTTTTCTCTTTGGCCACGCCCCCTCCTTCCGGGTGACCAAGGTCTGTCTGGTCCCTGTTCTTTTCCCCTAGACAACCATGGTACGCAGCCATCAACAGTTCCGGACCTGGAGCAATACAGGTGTCCCCATCCGGTCTTCCGCTCCTTACACTACCCCTCCTCCTTTAGCTCGCCATTCCATGGGCGGAAGTTCCTGTAGTAGACATATTGGCGATCCATCCTTCTCTGAATAATCCCGCTGCCAAATAAAATGGTCTTGTTCATAATGATTAGGCGGTATTCCAGCTGTCGTTTCTCTCCTGCAGCGCAAGTCCTGTTGAAGTGGGCGGTCGAAACAGGGACACGACGCGATTCAATGATGGAGCAGCCATCTCTGGAGTTCAGGTTCTCGCACTTCTCCTGAGCAGGTGGCAGGCAGACCGTCCATGTCAGAGGATAAGGCAGATGGTTCTTTCTTCATCGCAATCGAAAACCGTAGGAGTGGCATTCTCTCGGACACTTTTAGCGCTGCTCTCTTCTCTTTCGGGATCTCGTGAACAGGCAAGGAAGTAGCAACTTGGTGGATATTCGGTGTAGGGTCCCCTTTTTCCCCCTTCAGGTGAACTGTCACTCATAGATGGGAACCATTAGTATTGCATAGTTCGCGTTTCACGCCGATCGGAGTCTTATCCCAGTGATGCGTCTAACTGTGCCACTTGGGTCGCTTGTTTCGACGCAATGCTCGGTCTCCGCCTGAGAAGTTGTCCCTCTACAGGGGTGTTGTCTCATGGTGCTCAAGTTCTCGATACTTGAAGGTACTGCCACATCTAAACAATTCGCCGCTAGCGATCACAATAACGACGCATACTAATGCGATCGCTAGTTCGGATTGTTGTCTATAGTCCTGTACAGCGGCTAATTTAGCGATGTCCGTTAAGGACGCTATCGCGGTTAGCGTTCTCCTAACGACTTTAGCTTTACAAAGTACGGCTAAATCGCTAACCAAAAGGTGGCTGGGTTGGGGGAGTTCTCGATTCGTTTGGTTTCGTTGGGCCGGGGTCAGTAGGGGGTGGAAATCCATAAGACCAAGGGGCCATGGGGTGAGAGTAGCTCTGGGATTAGTGGAGGGTAGGAAGGGTCGAGCGATACGTTGGTGGGCTGATTCAGACACCAATGAAGGTACGCAATTTACTCATATATTTAAAAAGATCGATGCGGGAGCGACCAATATGCACGTGGGTACATTGATGAGATTGGTGAGGGGGAAACTAAGGTAGATAATTCGGGCGCCGATGAATGTGGGTAGTAAAAATTTGTGCTAGCGAAGAACAGGGGTGGGATTGTGTTTGGGTTGGGAGGGGGTTGATTGTTACATAAAAATAGAGAAGTTGTGAATTATAGTTATCCGCCTCCGACCACCGGCGGTTCTTTGTTGCTAGCAAATCAGTGGATCCCCCCCGTGAGGGGCCACGTGTCTTAGTCCACTCGCGCGGACCCCCCTGCCCCCCGGTCGTCGCGTTTCGTAGTGGACGCGGCCACGGTATGTCTCAATTTCAAGCATAATTTTGCTTAAATTCTTATATACATAAAAAGAAACAGTTTCTTGTTTTATCAAATCGAATGATTTGGACACATGTCGTGTGTGCGCGAATGGGAGATCGATGGGGAAAAAAAGTATTGTGAACTTTTTGAAAGTTTTACTGAACTGTTTGGTAAATTGATGGTAATGCTGTCCAACGCCCATTGAACTATTTATGTGACTATGTTAGAACTGACAGCAAGAGCTTAGCAAATCTATTGAAATTCAAATGTTTGCTGACTTTGTCGAACCTTTTTTAAAGAAATGTGGCTTGCAGTGAATTCATTCGCCATTAAACACGTATGTACTGCAGTAGAGTCAGTTGCCCTAAAAAAGTGTGTGGAGCTATCTAAAGTCCCGCTAGGACAATATTAAAGCACCTTGTTAAGTTTCTTTAACACAAAACACAGCCGTAATAATGTCGAAAGTGATTTTAAAATATAGATGATAGCTGGGGTAGTGAAAACAGGTTCGAGAATTCAATGGTGCAGAAGATGAAGACACAGCGCAACTTAAGCGAGATTATTAATTAATATAACACAACTATTAAGAAGTTTTGGATTACAGAGTTAAATAAGGAACTGGACAAATTCTTGAAAGTCAGTGAAGTATTTAACATAGAAATGTTCCACGCACTTTCAGGGGTTAGATTTGCTATATGACAATTCAAAGGCAATAAAATTCATAAGTATACAAGGCAATAAAACAGCGAAATTGTAATGCATCTCAGTCCTAATACCCTGGTCCTTTAGAGTGTCGCAGTCAGTCCCCTGCTCTTCAGACCGTGCATCACTTAGGTCAGTATATTCGGCAATAATAAGTCACAGTACAGGCCCTAAACGGAAGTCAATGTGAACTACCCTGTAGGCCGCAAGCCTACTTATCGACTAGTCCGCTTCAGTGATGCATTTACTGTCCGGCTCTCTGTCGACTCCTGAAGCAGGGCCTCAGGTTCCCTTCGAGTACTGGTAATTTACAAACGCGTTGGTGGTGTGATTCATTCTGGTTATCTCTCTCTCTCAATTCCTCTGATCGGCTCTTTTTCCCCTGTTCATCTTTGATTCCTCTGGTTTTATCTCTCCCCTTGATTCCTCTGATCCCGGCTCTTTTTTCCCCTGTTCATCTCGATTCCTCTGGTCCCTCTCTCTCTTGATTCCTCTGATCGGGTTTTTTTTCTCTGGTCATCTCGATTCCTCTGGTATCTCTCTCTTTAATTCCCTATCAGGTTTTTTTTTTCCCCTGTTCATTTTCGATTGCTCTGGTCATCTCTTTCTTGATTCCTCTGATCGGCTCTTTTTCTCTGGTCGTCTCGATTCCTCTGGTCATCTCTCTCTCAGATCCCTCTTCTTCACTGAAGGCTGAAGTTTCCCTGGTTTGTCCTGTGCTGGTAGTGGCGGCTATACCCAGCTCAGCTATTTCCATATGTCTGTTCTG
>JARQOD010000003.1:348239194-348308219 GCA_033576555.1 Oophaga sylvatica | reverse complement strand
GACAGAAAACTTTACATGTTGGTGGACCTTGAGGACGGGAGTAGGGAAACATAATGTACACTTTTTGTAGGACAAATGGTGAAATACTTTTGTTAAATACAATTTCCCCCTTTTGACCTAAAAAGGGTACATTGAAAGGCCATGTGTCACCAAATCCAGTCATAAAAGGCCTAACAACAGGTATTGTTTCAGTATTCCTTGTATTGCACAGGTGAGGCAATTATCACCTGAGCAATACAAAGGAAAGACAGAAAACTTTACATGTTGGTGGACCTTGAGGACTGGAGTAGGGGAAACATAATGTACACTTTTGTAGACAAATGGTGAAATACTTTTGTTAATACAATTTCACCTTTTGTCCTAAAAAGGGTACATTGTAGGCCATGTGTCACCAAATCCAGTCATCAAGGCCTAACAACAGGTATTGTTTTCAGTATTTCCTTTGTATTGCACAGGTGAGGCAATTACACCTGAGCAATGCAAAGTAAAGACTGAAAAATTGACATTTTGGTGGGCCTTGAGGACTGCAGTTGGGGAAACATGGCCTACAATGTACACTTTTGGACAAAAGGTGACAGCCATGGACACAACAATGGCAAGAAGGTTATAGTAGAAAACACAAGAAGGTAGACAAGTAAACTATTAAAGGTTTTTGTGGGTAAAGAAAATTATTAAAATAAACAATACATTTATCACACTCTGTTCATCCGCCAGTCAACACTACCTTTCCGGTGACACAAAGTATTGAGCAAACTGGTCCCCTCATTCTAGAAACTGCAACTGTACTGCGAGTGTAATGTTGGTGTAGTTGTGCAAAGTTGTTTCTTGATTGTGGTCCTCCAGAGAAATTGGTTCCTTGGTTAGGACAAAATTATGGAGGACCACGCACGCTTTCACTACATCATCAACAGTCTGGGTCTTCAAGTTTATTGCAGTCAAAAGGACACGCCATTTTGCTGTCATAAGCCAAAGGCACACTCCACCATCCGTCTGGCTCTTGTGAGGGGGTAGTTAAATACCCGCTTTGTATGTGTCAATTCCTGCTGGCAACGGCTTCAATAGGTGTTGGGACAGCTGGAATGCCTCATCACCTACACAAACAAATGGCATTGGTGGGCCTGAGGTTTGAGGCATGTGGTCTAGGGGGGGAAACTGAAAACTGTTTCCATACAATTTACGTCCCATAGCAGATATTTTAAACACTTGGGAGTCATTAGACCGTCCATAAGCCCCAATGTCCACCGCGATAAACTTGTAGTGCGCATCTGCAATAGCCATCAGGACGATAGAGAAATATTTTTTATAGTTAAAGAATTCAGATCCAGTTCCTTTGCTTTTGAATGCGGATGTGCTTTCCATAAAGGGCCCCCAGGCAATTGGGGAACTGGCAGATGAGTAGAAACGGGTCCGCTATTTCAAGCCACCGCTCTGTTGTTGGCTCTGGAATAAATTCTTCAACCAAAGTATCCCACAGAGCACGACAAGTATACTTTATTATGCCGGATAGTGTGAGATTCCAATCCGATACTGAAAATGGAGCGATGATAGAGTTTCGCCATTTTGCCAGAAATCTGAAAACAAATTAGAAAATACAAATAATTTCAGAAACGCAGCATTACATACCAGAACTCACTACACAATGGAGATACCAAAAATAATAATATCTAGGAGAAAGACTGTTTTTATAACTAGATTTGGGGCTACTCATGGGGTTTCCTATTGGCCTGTGATGTTCAATTAATGAAAAATTACAAGTGCGCTCAAGCAAACAGAACCAATACATATAGCTTACCTATAGTCCCCATGAGACGCTCCGCCGGAGATATTGAGAACCGACAGTAGGTGTCCGATTTTTTAATTTTGTCTCCAACACGCTCCAGCAAATCATCAAAGTTTTCTATATTCATCCGCAGATGGGCAAAAAACTTGTCGGGATTTTGTCGCAGCTCCATGTTTCAGTGTGGAATAGACACCAACGAGTTAATCTCTGTGACGTGATGGGGTGAACCACATACGCGGCGACTTCGCAGGCGCTGACGCCGCTGCTCCTCAAACTTTCGCTCCTTCTCCAGAACGATAAACCTCAATCGATTCATCTCCGCAGTAAAATCAACAAGATTCCTGAAGATATTGCCCATAATGGGTTCCATGTTCGCCAAAACACTTGCTACTTGCTCTTCTCTCCAAACTGCACTTTCTCCTCTACAACCTGTCAAAGAAGGGATGTAGGAGCAGTGTATATATAGGATTACAGTACCAATCATATTTGGAACCCAAAAAGGGCCCCAAAATGGGCGGGCTTAAAAGCCGGATCCGGCGCAATAAAGGCGTCAACGTATGCCAACCGGATACACCGGATGAGACGTATGCGGTTTTTTTTTGCCGCATTCGTGAACCGGATGCGGCGAAAAACAAGATGCGGCACAAACCGGTGTTCAGAGAAAAAACCGCATGCGGCGCTGCGGCTAAATGCCGGGGGCGCCGTTTAGGCGCCCGCCGATGTGTGAAAGAGGCCTTAGCTTCCTCACAGAGAACCAAACTGCATCAAGACTATACTAAACATGAATGCAATCTTAGTCATCCCATCACAGGAGAGAGAGGCATGGAAACACCTTACAACAAAAAGGACCTGTGGAAAAACCATTAAATGGGGAAGATCCTCAGAACCTCCCTACATCTGGCAAAGCATATCATCACCAGGGAAAACAAGTGAAGATGTCTCCTTAATACAGAAAGCAGAAAAGCCACACAAGCAGGCACATCTTACTCCACTGCTCGTGTGTGCCCCTTCTTCCTCTTGGTAGCAGTTACTTGCCACGCCGACACCTTCCCTGGTTTGCGGACAGACACAGAGTCAGTGATCGGGAGCCAAGAAGGGATAGTAACAGGCTCCAAATCCAATGCCTCCCAGAAAGCTTGTAAGTCCCCTGGATCATGTAATTCAATGGATTTTACCCTTCACAGTGGCTCTCAGTCCAAATGGGAACATCCACATAATTTACAGTTCTGGGATTTTAGGGGCCCCTACAGCGGCTTAAGCAGCCTCCTCTTTGCCAAAGTAAAAGGCAGCAAGATCCTCAAAAAATCGATATAGGAGCGTCTGCATAGTGTACAGTACCTTGTGTACGCGCTGCATCTAGGTGGCCTTGGTTCGGTGAAGGAGAGGATTTTACAGATCACATCCCTTGGAGGGCCAGATGCCGGCCCACGCTGTCTCAAGGCACGTGGATTTGCTCAATCTGTATGGAAAATGGCCCTATCCGGGCCTAACAGGTCAGTAAACAGCTCAGTCGCCACCTTGGTGAGGGTTTTCTGCGGCCCAGGTCTCCGGCAACTTTTAATCCTAAGATTGTTGCGACGCGATCTGTTTTTCCTGGTCCTCCAAAGCTTAAAAGGCACGGTTTAAATGCGCTTCATGCCGTTCAACTTGCATAGTCAGGTCCGCCACAGTCGCGCTCGTCTGTGTGTGGGCTTCTTCCACACTATCCAGCCTCTGGCCCATACAGTAAAGTCTGCCCGGGAATTCTGCCATCTCCTGTGTGAGTGGAGTGAGAGCTGCTTGTAATTGCTTCTGCTGCAGCTGAAGCGAGCGACGGATAGCCGCCTTTAAGAAGGCTTTTTGGTGAGAGGGGCATCCTCTTCCTCACCCCCCTCCTCTTCACTCTCTGCACTCTCCCATCCTGCTGCTGCTGGTTGCGTGTCCCGCTGCCGCCGCCATCTTAGGAGAGGCCTGTGGTGTAGCAGTCCGGCTTTTATGAGCAAACCGCTGCAAACTGCTGTGTGTTTTGGCTTTTTGGGGTCCCGCTGTGTTCCTCCAGTCTATATCTGCCGTTTTTGCACCATAATGGGAGAAAAAAAGAAGCCGTGGTGGGTCTCAGACTGAGCTCTCCCCAGGAACTACTCCAACATGCAGCTAGTCAGATGGACGGTCAAGCCACGCCCCCACCCCTATTAATTTTAAGCTTAATGTTTGATAAAAATTGGTGTTTTTGCAACAGCTATTTCAGTTTGATATATCTAATAACTATTGGACACAGTAAGTTTTTCTGCCTTGAAATGAGGTTTATTGTACTAACAGAACATGTGCAATCTGCATTCAAACTAAATTTGACAGGTGCATAAGTATGGCCACCCTTATCATTTTCTTGTTTTAAATACTCCTACCTACTTTTTACTGACTTACTAAAGCACTTTTTTTGGTTTTGTAACCTCATTGAGCTTTGAACTTCATAGCCAGGTGTATGCAATCATGAGAAAAGCTACTTAAAGTGGCCACTTGCAAGTTGTTTCTCCTGTTTGAATCTCCTCTGAAGAGTGGCATCATGGGCTCCTCAAAACAACTGTCAAATGATCTGAAAACAAAGATTATTCAACATAGTTGTTCAGGGAAGGATACAAAAGCTGTCTCAGAGATTTAACCTGTCAGTTTCCTCTGTGAGGAACATAGTAAGGAAATGGAAGAACACAGGGACAGTTCTTGTTAAGGCCAGAAGTGGCAGGCCAAGAAAAACATCAGAAAGGCAGAGAAGAAGAATGGTGAGATCAGTCAAGGACAATCCTCAGACCACCTCCAGAGAGCTGCAGCATCAACTTGCTGCAGATGGTGTCACTGTGCATCGGTCAACTATACAACGCACTTTGCACAAGGAAAAGCTGTATGGGAGAGTGATGCGAAAGATGCCATTTCTGCAAGCACGCCACAAACAGAGTCGGCTGAGGTATGCAAAAGCACATTTGAGAAGCCAATTTCTTTTTGGAAGATGGTCCTGTGGACTGATGAAACCAAGATTGAGTTGTTTGGTCATACAAAAAGGCGTTATGCATGGCGGCAAAAAACACAGCATTCCAAGAAAAACACTTGCTACCCACAGTAAAATTTGGTGGAGGTTCCATCATGCTTTGGGGCTGTGTGGCCAATGCCGGCACCGGGAATCTTGTTAAAGTTGAGGGACGCATGGATTCCACTCAGTATGAGTAGATTCTTGACAATAATGTTCAAGAGTCAGTGACAAAGTTGAAGTTACGCAGGGGATGGATCTTTCAGCAAGACAATGATCCAAAACACCACTCCAAATCTACTCAGGCATTCATGCAGAGGAACAATGACAATGTTCTGGAATGGCCATCCCAGTCCCCAGACCTGAATATCATTGAACATCTGTGGGATCATTTGAAGAGGGCTGTCCATGCTCGGCGACCATCAAACTTAACTGAACTGGAATTGTTTTGTAAAGAGGAATGGTCAAAAATACCTTCATCCAGGATCCAGGAACTCATTAAAAGCTACAGGAAGCGACTAGAGGCTGTTATTTTTGCAAAAGGAGGATCTACTAAATATTAATGTCACTTTTCTGGTGAGGTGCCCATACTTATGCACCTGTCAAATTTTGTTTGGATGCAGATTGCACATTTTCTGTTAGTACAATAAACCTCATTTCAAGGCAGAAACATTACTGTGTCCAATAGTTATTACATATATCAAACTGAAATAGCTGTTGCAAAAACACCAATTTTTATCAAACATTAAGCTTAAAATTAATAGGGGTGCCCAAACTTTTTCATATAACTGTATATGGAGGGCTATGAGGAGTGTATTATACTATATGGAGGACTATGGGGAGTGTATTATACTACAGGGAGGAGTATGGGGCACATTATTTTATATTATATGGAGGACTATGGGGTATAAACTTTAGATGTGCTGCTAACATGATACTGTATGGTGATCTGTTAGTGATCCATTAGTGATCATTCTGTCCCCATCATTATTCCTCAGACTGTGGAAAGAGGCCAGGAAACAATTGTCGAACGTTTTCAATATTGTCGATCACAGTCATTTAGCGGCTTGAACTCAGCGCATGTAAATACAATTGAAATGCTTCTGTGTGATGTACAATATGTTAGCATTTGGGGCCCCATTTTAAACTTTGCCTAAAACCAGCCCTGAAGCCAGTGTAAAAGTCAGAAGAGATTACAGATAAGAAAAGGTCAAGATAAAGCTGGCCACAGCAGGATATGAGCAGGAATAGTATCAGAGATGTCAAAGATAAGGTACTGATTTGGCTATCATGCAGCTAAATCAGATCTCATGCTTTACACTGATGAGAGGCAACACCCAAAAACATGTGTCTCCAAACAGAGATTCTGGTTAGTTTTTTATCCCAAGTCATATGGCAAGGCTCATTAAAGGGTTCATATAGACTTTTAGGATTGCTAATTCCAGTAGGTGGTGCTAAGGTTCTAGTCCTCTTTCTCTCTGAGGAGACAATTTGCAGAGGTAAAGGAAGCACTATACAGTATCTGGCAACTCCCAGCAGACTGCTATGGTCCTGTCCCACTGGCCGCAGCAGGAAGCAATAAAAAGGCGTCAAATAAGTGGGAGAAGATTGTTATTGTGTAGCTTGGTGCGGATTCTGCGGAAAACAAAAAACAGCATTTCTGCAACGTGTGAACACAGCCTTACAGACACAAAAAAGCTGGATGTCATATAGTGAAGCTACATAAAGATGAGAAAGTTCTGGCGGCTCCGACTGTGTATGAAGGAACCAAAAATAATCCACGGGTCCCAACTATAGTTGAGCAGGACGCACAGATGACGTAGCACCAGCCCTGGCTGGTGCTGGATACAGCGGACAGTCCTGGAATTAGGTCAACGCCCTGCAGTCCCAGGTGTCTGCTGTTACAGATGCACCAAGGGCAAATCTATAGGGGGCTTGGAGGTAGCACTCCCTTAGAGGGGCCACTCTGCTCCACCATTTCAAGATGTCTTTGCTGGAGGAGTTCTCTTGAGCCTAAGTGCACACGTTCAGGAATGTGTGCAGAATTTTCCTGAGCATAAACTGACTTTTTCGCGGGAAAAACGCATGCGTTTTTGTCGCTTTTTCTGTGCGGATTTTGTGCATTTTTGGTGCGGTTTTTGCGCATTTTTACCGCAAATTTTTCCTGAACATTCTAGCTCAATAATATAGCGGGGAAAACGCTAGTTTTCCGCGAAATTAATGAACATGCTGCTTTTTTTTCCGCGATGCGTTTTTTGCGTGGGAAAAAAACGCACCATGTGCACAAAATTGCAGAATTCATTCTAAATAATAGGATGCTTAATTCATGCATTTTTTAAGTGTTTTTGCAGCAAAAAAAACTCGAATAATCCTGAATATGTGTACATAGCCTCAATGTTAGCTCTGCTATGGGCCATTGTTACAGGCTGGCTCTGTTACAGACTACTACAGGCACTGTGGCACAGAAAAAAAATGTCATAACATTAGTTTCACATAGATTTACCCCTTAATTTTGTCTTCAAACTCACCCACCATCCCCTATGGCGATCTATGTCTCTCCAGCTATTGAGAAACTACAACTCCCAGCATGGTTATAGAGTAAGCGTAAGGCCGGCGTCACACTGGCGACAGAATCGGACGACTGCAATGCGATGAAAAATCGCATTGCAGTCGGACCTATGTTAATCTATGGAGCAGCTCCCAGTATCCGATTTTTTTGTGGTCCGTTTTAAACGTCCGTGTGCAATCGCAGCATGCTGCGATTGTCACCGATTGTGGGTCGACTATCGCCAATGCAAGTCTATGGGAGCGATGAAAAATCTGATTACAAACGGACCACACGTGTGGACTTGCGATGAAATCGCATCGGTGTCCTTTAGAAAAGCCGGCAATTCATCCCCGCTATACTGTAAAATCACACTGACAGCTTTAATAAAGAATAGAAAGAATAGATATACACACATAGAATACATATATATATTATATATATATATATATATATATATATTCATTGTGACATATATATATATACATATATTTATAGTTTCTAAACTTCTACATACTGTATTAGCCGCTCATTCAATTGCCGGCTTCTGTGAAATCACAGAAGCCGACATGAAATGATACATTGTTTCCACACAGTTAACCATATAATTTCTTTTTTTTTATATATGGTATTAAGTTAATATTACATAAGTATACATGGTGCAAAATTTCAGACATGTAGGGGTTAATTAAAAGTGTAAATTCGTTGTTAAAAATTAATTATTTTTTACAACGAATTTACACCTTTAATTAACCCCTACATGTCTAAAATTTTGCACACATATACTTATGTAATATTAACTTAATACCATATATAAAAAAAAAATAAATTATATGGTTAACTGTGTGGAAACAATGTATCATTTCATGTCGGCTTCTGTGATTTCACAAAAGCCGGCAATTGAATTAACGGCTATTACAGTATGTAGAAGTGTAAGAACTATAAATATATATATATATACATGTCACAATGACATGTATATATATATATGTGTTCTATGTGTATATATCTATTCTTTCTTTTGTGATTGAAATACTATTCTTTTGGATCCATTATATGTCAGTTTTGCAAGCCTGCGAGAAAATCTCGCAAGTCGGATGAAAATCGGATGTTACAAGGTACACACACATGCGACTAAATCGCATCTTTGAAGGAAAATCGGATGCCAGAAGCATGTGTGATGTTTTGATTTTGTTCCGATTGTCGACCGTCTAAAACGGACCGATTTTTTGTGGTTGTGTGTGACGCCGGCCTTAATGTTTTTATCTATTCATGGAGTTCTCCTTTAAGCTCCTTTTGCCAGTACAGCTCAGAATAACCGAGCCTTAGTCATATAACGATCACGGATCCTCACTAATGTTACATTCTAATAGACACGCTTCATTTCCAGGAAATATAGGATTTTATTATAACATAATGTTTGTTTAAATGAGGCAGTATTTCACTCTGACAGTGTTAGAAAATGAACTAAAATCTTAGTTTTGGCATTGGGTATTTTATTATTTACGTCAAGTGCAAATACAATCTTATTTTCTGGTTTTATGATATTCACAATCAAATAGTTTTACTGCCTGGAATAAATGCGCATGGTAACTGTCATTGATTCTCCACTAGAGGGCACTATCTCTGCTCAATGCATCGTCATATGCTATGCAGGATAAAACCCCAATAACCTTATTTACACCATATTTGCAGAGCACCATCAGTGCCGTTACATTGTATGAGGAATGTGCTCACAGCAACACCACTGTTTAAAAAAAAAATAAAAATAAAAAGCTTATTTAGACCTGGGGTTAGAGTAAAGGGTATGCCACACTGAACAATATCGCTAACGGATCGCTAAAAAACGTCACTATTTAGCGATCCCGTTAGCGATGTTGTTCAGTGCGGCATCTGCCAGCGACGAGCTTCCTGCTGTGATCTCGCTCGTCGCTGGAATCGTTCCGGACCCTATTTTCTCGTCGGCGCTCCCGCTGGGTAGTATATATCGCTAGTGTGGCACCTTTTCTTAGCGATTTAGCGGTACTTTTGTACCGCTAAAGTCGTTAAGAAGATCGCTAACGGCGATAGCGTCCTTAACGACATCGCTAAATGTGGCCGCATTTAGCGATATAGAAACAATCCCGCTAGCGATCGCATTAGTATGCGTCGTTATCGTGATCGCTAGCGGATTGTTTAGTGTGGCAGTACCTTTAGGCTGGAGTCATACTGGCGAAAAAAATCAGACGACTGCAATGCGATGAAATATCGCATTGCAGTCTGCCTATGTTAATCTATGGAGCAGCTCCCAGTATCAGATTTTTTTGTGGTCCGTTTTAAACTTGCGAGTGCAATCGCAGCATGCTGCGATTGTCACCGATTGTGGGTCGACTATCGCCAATGCAAGTCAATGGGAGCGCTGAAAAATCAGATTACAAACGGACCGCACGTGTGACTTGCGATTAAATCGCACGGGTGTCCTTTAGAAAAGCCGGCAATTCATCCCCGGCTATACTGTAAAAGCACACTGACAGCTTTAATAAAGAATGTAAAGAATAGATATATACACATAGAATACATATATATATATATATACATGTCATTGTGACATATATATATATATATATATATATATATATATACATCAGGTCACCCGGGGACTCCCTCTGACGTCACTGCTGCTGTGCGGTGTCCCCGGGTGACCTGAACTGATTACTGTGGGAAGCAATCAATTAAGCTTCACACATTAATCACTTCCTCTCCTGTCGCCGGGAGAGGAACTTATTCATTCAGGGGGTTACAGCTCAGCATGCAGCATTAGCTGCGCTGCTTGGCTGTAATCTGTTAACCCTTTCTGATGGATTACAGCGTGGGACCTGACTGTGCATCGGATAGGTAAGAATCATTTTGCTTTTTTATTTTATTTTTATGACAGGAAAATAAAAGATGGTCAAAAACTGTTTGCTTATTTCATTAAAATGATTTTTTATTAAAGTGTGTGTGTTTGATTTTTCTTTCATACAATAGGATTAATAATTGATAGTTGTCTAATTGACAGCTCTCAATTGTTAACCTGGCTTAAAGTCACCTTTCAATAGCAAGGTGGCTTTAACCACTTATTAACCCATTCGCCACCGCTACAGGGCAATGGGAATAGACGGGCAAAGTGCCAGAAAGGGCTAATCTAATTATAGATTTGCCTTTTCTGGGGTGGCTGGGGGCAGATGTTAGTAGCCAGGGGGGGCACAAAATAAATGCACCCTCCCTGGGCTATTATTATTTGCCCCCACTCGCTTGCTTTGTCTGTCTGGTGGAGAAAATACAGCGGGAGCCCACACATTTTTCTTCAACGAATTTACACCTTTAACCCCTTCACCCCCAAGGGTGGTTTGCACGTTAATGACCGGGCCAATTTTTACAATTCTGACCACTGTCTCTTTATGAGGTTATAACTCTGGAACGCTTCAACGGATCTTCGCAATTCTGAGATTGTTTTCTCGTGACATATTGTACTTCATGTTAGTGGTAAAATTTCTTCGATATAACTTGCGTTATTTTTGAAAAAAACGCAAATATGGCGAAAATTTTTAAAATTTTGCAATTTTCAAACTTTGAATTTTTATTCCCTTAAAACAGAGAAATATATCACACAAAATAGTTAAGAAATAACATTTCCCACATGTCTACTTTACATCAGCACAATTTTGGAACCAAAATTTTTTTTGTTAGGAAATTATAAGGGTTAAAAGTTGACCAGCGATTTCTCATTTTTACAGCAAAATTTACAAAGCCATTTTTTTTAGGGACCACCTCACATTTGAAGTCACTTTGAGGGGTCTATATGGCAGAAAATACCCAAAAGTGACACCATTCTAAAAACTGCACCCCTCAAGGTACTCAAAACCACATTCAAGAAGTTTATTAACCCTTCAGGTGCTTCACAGTAACTAAAGCAACGTGGAAGGAAAAAATGAATATTTTACTTTTTAGCCACAAAAATTATCTTTTACAAACTTTTTTTTTATTTTCACAAGGGTAAAAGGAGAAAATGGACAGATAAGGTTGTTATGCAATTTCTCCTGAGTACGCCAATACCCCATATGTGGGGGAAAACCACTGTTTGGGACACGGCAGAGCTCGTAAGGGAAGGAGCGACGTTTGACTTTTTCAAACTAAAATTGGCTGGAATTTAGATTGGATGCCATGTCGCGTTTGGAAAGCCCCTGATGCGCCTAAACAGTGGAAACCCCCACAAGTGACACCATTTTGGAAACTAGACCCCCTAAGGTACTTATCTAGATCTGTTGTGAGCACTTTGAACCCTCAAGTGTTTCACAAAAGTTTATAAAGCCTGGGTGTGAAAAAAAAAAAATCAATTTTCCACAAAAATGATTTTTTAGTCCCAAATTTTTGAATTTTCCCAAGGAAATTGGACCCCAAAAGTTGTTGTCCAATTTGTCCTGAGTACGCTGATACCCCATATGTGGGAGGGGGAAACTGTTTGGGCGCACGGCAGGGCTTGGAAAGGAAGTAGTAACGTTTTGGAATGCAGACGTTAATGGGGGTCATGTTCCGTTTGCAGTGCCCCAGATGAGCCTAAACAGTGGAAACCCCCCACAAGTGACCCCATTTTGGAAACTAGACCCCCTAAGGAACTTATCTAGATCTTTGGTGAGCACTTTGAACCCCCAAGTGCTTCACACAAGTTTATAATGCCCGGGCATGAAAATAAAAAATCCTATTTTTTTCCCACAAAAATATCTTTTAGTCACTAATTTTTTATTTTCCCAAGGGTAACAGGAGAAATTGGACCACATAAGTTGTTGTACAATTTGTCCTGAGTACGCTGATACCCCATATGTGGGGGGGAACCACTGTTTGGGCGCACGGCAGAGCTCGGAATGGAAGGAGCACCATTTGACTTTTTCCAACCAAAATTGGCTGGAATTGAGTTTGGATGCCATGTTGCATTTGGAGAGCCCCTGATGTGCCTAAACAGTGGAAACCCCCCACAAATGACCCCATTTGGGAAACTAGACCCCCTAAGGAACTTATCTAGATTTTTGATGAGCAATTTGAACCCCCAAGTGCTTCACACAAGTTTATAACGTAGAGCCGTAAAATTTAAAAATCATATTTTTTCCACAAAAATGATCTTTTCACCCCAATTTTAATTTTTCCAAGGGTAACAAGACTCCAAAAGTTATTGTGCAATTTGTCCTGAGTGCGCTGATACCCCATATGTGGGGGTAAACCACTGTTTGGGTGCATGGCAGAGTTTGGAAGGGAAGGAGCGCCGTCTGACTTTTTCAACGCAGAATTGGCTGGACGCCATGTCGTGTTTGGAGAGCTCCTGATCTGCCTAAACAGTGGAAACCCCCATAAATGACACCATTTTGGAAACTAGACCCCTCAAGGAACTTATCTAGATGTGTGGTGAGAACTTTGAACCCCCAGGTGTTTCACTAAAGTTTATAACGTACAGCCGTAAAATAAAAAATCTTTTTTTTTTTTTACAAAAAATGATTTTTTTCGCCCCCAATATTTTATTTTCACAAGGGTAACAGGAGAAATTGGACCACAAAAGTTGTTGTCCAATTTGTCCTGAGTACGCTGATACCCAATATGTGGAGAAAACTACTGTATGGGCGCACGTCAGGGCTCGGAAGGGAAGTAGTGACGTTTTGGATTGCAGACTTTGATGGAATGGTCTGGGTGCGTCATGTCACATTTGGAGAGCCCCTGATGCGCCGAAACAGTGGAAACCCCCCACAAGTGACCCCATTTTGGAAAATAGACCCCACAAGGAACTTATCTAGATGTGTGGTGAGCACTTTGAACCCCAAAGTGCTTCACAGAAGTTTATAACGCACAGCCGTAAAAATAAAAAATCCTTTTTTTTTTTACAAAAATGATTTTTTTCGCCCCCAATTTTTATTTTCACAAGGGTAACAGGAGAAATTGGACTCCAAAAGTTGTTGTCCAATTTGTCCTGAGTACGCTGATACCCAATATGTGGGAGAAAACTACTGTATGGGCGCACGTCAGGGCTCGGAAGGGAAGTAGTGACGTTTTGAATTGCAGACTTTGATGGAATGGTCTGGGTGCGTCATGTCGCATTTGGAGAGCCCCTGATGCGCCTAAACAGTGGAAACCCCCCACAAGTGACCCCATTTTGGAAAATAGACCCCACAAGGAACTTATCTAGATGTGTGGTGAGCACTTTGAACCCCGAAGTGCTTCACAGAAGTTTATAACGCACAGCCGTAAAAATAAAAAATCTTTTTTTTTTTTGCAAACATGATTTTTTCGCCCCAATATTTTATTTTTACAAGGGTAACAGGAGAAATTGGACCCCAAAAGTTGTTGCCCAATTTGTCCTGAGTACGCTGATACCCAATATGTGGGAGAAAACTACTGTATGGGTACACGTTGGGGCTCGGAAGGGAAGTAGTGACGTCTTGGATTGCAGACTTTGATGGAATGGTCTGGGGGCGTCATGTCGCATTTGGAGAGCCCCTGATGCGCCTAAACAGTGGAAATCCCCAACAAGTGACCCCATTTTGGAAAATAGACCCCACAAGGAACTTATCTAGGTGTGTGGTGAGCGCTATAAAGCCCCAAGTGCTTCACAGAAGTTTATAATGTACAGCCGTAAAAACAAAAAAATAATTTTTTTTGTACAAAAATGATATTTTCGCCCCCAGTTTTTTATTTTCCCAAGGGTAACAGAAGAAATAGGACAAATTGCACAATAACTCTTGGGGTCCAGAGTACGCTGATACCCCATATGTGGGGATAAACTACTGTTTGGACGCATGGCAGAGCTCAGAAGTGAAGGAGCACCGTTTGACTTTTTCAACGCAGAATTGGCTGGAATTGAGATCAGACCCATGTCACATTTGGAGAGCCGCTGATGTGCCTAAACAGCGGAAACCCCCCAATTCTAACTCCAACCCTAACCCCAACACACCCCTAACCCTAGTCCCAACCCTAACCACAAACCTAACTCTAACACAACCCTAATCCCAACCCTAACCCTAATCCTAACTTTAGCGCCAACCCTAACCCTAACTTTAGCCGCAACCCTAACCCTAACCCTAATGGGAAAATGGAAATAAATACATTTTTTTAATTTTATTATTTTTCCCTAACTAAGGGGGTGATAAAGGGGGGTTTGATTTACTATTTATAGCGGGTTTTTATGATTGGCAGCTGTCACGCTAAAAGACGCTTTTTATTGCAAAAATAGTTTTTTGCATCGCCACATTTTGAGAGCTATAATTTTTGCATATTTTGGCCCACAGAGTCATGTGAGGTCTTATTTTTTGCGGTACGAGTTGACGTTTTTATTTGTACAATTTTTGAGCAGGTGACATTTTTTGATCGCTTTTTATTTCGATTTTTGGGAGGTTAGAATGAACAAAAATCAGCAATTCATGAATTTCTTTAGGGGGAGGCGTTTTTATTGTTCCGCGTGTGGTAAAATTGATAAAGCAGTTTTATTGTTCGGGTCAGTACGATTATGGCGATACCTCATTTATATCATTTTTTTATGTTTTGGCGCTTTTATAGAATAAAAACAATTTTATATAAAAAATAATTATTTTTGCATCGCTTTATTCTGCGAGCTATAACTTTTTTATTTTTTCGCTGATGATGCTGTATGGTGGCTCGTTTTTTGCGGGACAAGATGACGTTTTCAGCGGTACCATGTTTATTTATATCGGTCTTTTTGATCGCGCGTTATTCCACTTTTTGTTCGGCGGTATGATGATAAAGCATTGATTTTTTGCTTCGTTTTTTTTTTTTTTTTTTTAAGGGGTTCACTAAAGGGGTTAACTAGTGGGACAGTTTTATAGGGGGGGTCGTTACGGACGCGGCGATACCAAATATGTGTACTTTTATTGTTTTGTTTTTTTTATTTACAGGAAGAAATGAATTTATTGGGGAATATTTTTTTTTTTTTTTTTTTATTTGGATTTTTTTTTATAACATGTTTATTTTTATTTTTTTAACTTTTTTACTTTGTCCCAGGGTGGGACATCACTGTATTTTATCAAATCGCTGGTGTGACAGTGTGCACAGCACTCTGTCACACCAGCGATCGCACAGGCATAGATGCAGGCTTCTCAGTGCCTGCTCTCAGCAGGCACTGAGGAAGCCGCCTCCCTCCAGGACCCCGGCGCCATCTTGGATCCGGGTCCTGGGAGGGAGGAAGCCCTCAGAACAGCGCGATCACATCGCGCTGGTCTGAGGGTCTCAGGGGGGCGCGCAGGGAGCCCACTCCCTGCGCGATGCTTCCCTGTGCCCCCAGTACACCGCGATCATGTTTGATCGCGGTGTGCTAGGGGTTAGTGTGCCGGGAGCGGTCCGTGACCGCTCCTGACACACAGTCACGGGTGTCAGCTGTGATAATCAGCTGACACCCGGCGGCGATTAGCTGCGCTCCCCTCAGGAGCGCAGCTGATCGCCTATGACGTACTATCCGTCCATGGGCAGAATGGCACGGGTTTTATGGACGGGATAGTACGTCTAATGTCAGAGAGGGGTTAATTAACCCCTACATGTCTGCAATTTTGCACACATACACTCATGTAATTGTAAGTTTAAACCATATATAAAACTACATGAAATGACATGGTTAACTGTATGTAAACCATGTGTCACTTCATGTCGGGTCTGTACTTTCACAAAAGCCGGCAATTGAATTAGTGGCTATTACAGTATGTAGAAGTGTATGAACTATAAATATATATATATATATATAATATATGATACGATACGATACACTTTATTGATCCCGGGGGGAAATGTGTGTTCTATGTGTATATATCTATTCTTTTTTTTGTGATTTAAATACTATTCATTTGGATCCATTATATGTCGGTTTTGCAAGCCTGCAAGAAAATCTCGCAAGTCGGATGTAAATCGGATGTTACAACTACGGTCAGATGCGACTAAATCGCATCTTTCCAGGAAAATCGGATGCTAGACGGATGACTGTTCATGACATTTTGCTGCGATAATCGACCGACTAAAACGGTCAGATTTTTTAGTCGGTGTGTGTGACCCCAGCCAAACAATGAAAATGACAACTTGACGGACACAAACAGCACCAAATGAACTCCATTGACTATAATGGCATTTCCCTGGTGTATTTAACCAGACAATGTAAAGTAGCATGCTGAAGTATTTTGTACATTTTTTTCTTTTTCTTTTCTTTTTTTTTTTTTTAAGAATTGGTGACAGTGACTGCAATGCAGATGTGAACAAAGAGATGCAATTGTCTTTACAATTTCTAAAAAGCATGCAAATTATAGTGTGGCGCCCCTGAGGGTTCAGTCGCCACAGAGGTGTTGCATCTCAACCAGAGTGTCATGTGTACATTGCCACGAAGATCGTCGCGGTTGCACATTTTGACTTCTCACAGCTGAGCTGCTGTTTCTTTGTGTTTGGCAGCTAGGGAGTTAATTCTGTCTGTGCTCGGTGCTGGGACTGGGTGCAGTTTCTCCCGGCTGCAATTGATTATTTGTTGATTGGTTTCCTTTAAATTCCTGGTTGTCTGCTTGGGGAGTTGCCAGTGAAACCTTCATGCAGACCACAGATAGGAATGAATCTGTATAGACTTTAGTTGTGAGCTCCTTAGTTGTTCTAAGCTCAACTTGGTTAGAGTTTATTTCCCAGACCATTTATGTTCCTTTGGTGTTTGAGTGTGTATGCAAGCGAGTGTTATCCTGTCTGTCTTATATGTCTAATCTGTGTATTTAGCTGAAGATCAGCCCATATCCTTTGGTGGTAGTCAGGATCCTTCTTAGGACTGATTACAGGGTTCAGGGTCTGATAGGAGACAGGGTTAGGTTGGAGACTTGGACCTCTGAACCATTATCAGTACCTCCAAGGTGAGGGATTAGTTAGGACCCCAGTTTAGGGTCAGGTTAGATCCCGGTCCACCTCTTTCCTGTTTCAGCTCATCAAGTCCTCAAGATTAACCCTGAGTTCAGCAGATATCGTGTCAGGTAAATCTATTCTATACTTACATGCTGATGTTGCTATACTAGTTGTTGAATAGAGTGTTGTTCCTGTATTAATAGTTTACTGACATTGTATACATATCATTAGACAGGTGACATTTTCACTGGCCATAAAATTATCTCCAGTTACCATGGATCCAGTAGCCCAGCTGGCTCTGCAGTTGCAGGGATTATCCATGGAGCTGACGAACATTAAGTCCAAAGTTTTGTCTCCCCTGGAGCAAACCAGAGTTGAACCTAAAGTAGCTCTCCCGGACAGGTTCACTGGTGGGCGAGACAAATTTTTCACCTTCCGGGAGGCATGTAAATTGTATTTTCGGCTTCGGCCTCGATCATCAGGGAGTGAGGAGCAGAGAGTGGGAATTGTTATCTCACTTCTGCAAGGGGACCCTCAATCCTGGGCATTTTCCCTTCCTCCGGGATCCCCGGCTCTACTGTCTGTAGATCAATTTTTTACTGCCCTGGGATTGGTATATGATGACCCAGATCGGGTCTCTCTTGCTGAGACAAAATTACGTAAGATACAGCAGGGAGATCGTCCGGCAGAGGAATTTGCTTCTGAGTTTCGTAGATGGGCCACAGATACTCAGTGGAATGACCCAGCTCTTAGGAGCCAGTTTTGTCATGGGCTTTCTGATAAATTAAAAGACGTTTTGGCTCAGTATGAGTCTCCTCCTTCTCTGGCGGCTGCTATGGCCTTAGCTATCCGTACTGATAGACGGCTTCGGGAGAGGGGTGAGGTAACCCCACTCCCTGTTGTTTCTCCACCTACCACTAAAGTCCCTTATGTTGAGGTTCCCCTTGTCTGTTCGGATGAGCCTATGCAGTTGGGAGGGACATCATTTCGTAGGAGGGGATTGGCGGTACGCCGCAGGACTAGAAGATGTTTTTTCTGCGGGAAAGAGGGACATTTTGTTGGAGAATGTCCATCCCGTGCCTTGTTGAGCCAAAAGTCGCCGGAAAACTGTTAATCCCAGGTTGTGTGGTGGACGACAACCTGGGAGTATGTATTTCATCCGCCAGTTCTTCTCAGTTCCTTGTACCAGTGGAGGTGGTAGTTGGTACGAGAGTGGAGAGATTGTCTGTTCTTCTTGATAGTGGTTCCGGGGCTAATCTGGTTGACGCTCAGTTTGCTCAGGCTCAAGGTATGCATCTGAGTGTATTGGTCAAACCGATCCCTATATTCTCCATTGACGCCAGGCCTCTCGGCCAAGGTAGCTTTGTTCATGAGGTTCATAACATTGACCTTCGGGTAGGGGCAATACATAGGGAACAATTATCTTGTTATGTGTTGGAGGGTCTACCTACTCCCATTGTGTTGGGACTTCCTTGTTGGTTAAACATAACCCTGTGATTAATTGGCAGTCCAGAGAAATAAGCCAATGGGGTGAGTTTTGCAAAAGCAACTGCATGAACACAGTCATCAGTGCGGTCGTGCCTAGTACATTGCCTCCTTTTTTGGAGGATTTTGGGGATGTTTTCTCTGAGGAGGGGTGTCAGAGTTGCCTCCTCATCGCGTGTATGACTGCTCTATTAATCTCCTTCCTGATGCTAAGTTGCCTAAAGCTAGGTTGTATAATCTTTCTGGTCCTGAGAGGCAGGCTATGAAAGATTATATTTCTGAAAGTCTGGCCAAAGGGCATATTAGACCTTCATCTTCCCCAGTAGCCGCGGGGTTCTTCTTTGTGAAGAAGAAAGATGGAGGCCTACGCCCTTGCTTGGATTTCCGCGAACTTAATCGGATTACTGTTCGAGATCCGTATCCACTCCCTCTTATTCCTGATCTCTTCAATCAAATTGTTGGCGCCAAATGGTTTCTAAATTGGATCTCAGGGGGGCGTATAATCTGATTAGGATAAAAGAGGGGGATGAGTGGAAAACGGGCGTTTAACACGCCGGAGGGACATTATGAGAACCTAGTCATGCCTTTTGGTCTGACTACTGCACCAGCAGTATTCCAACATTTTGTTAATGACATTTTTCGTCACCTTGTGGGGCTGTTTGTGGTTGTATATTTGGACGACATTTTAATTTACTCGCCAGATCTTGTGTCTCATCAGGAGCATGTGAGACAGGTGTTGCAGATCTTGCGAGACAATAAACTATACGCCAAACTGGAGAAGTGTGTATTTGCCGTACAGGAACTTCAGTTTTTGGGTTTTTTGGTGTCAGCCTCCGGTTTCCGTATGGACCCTGAAAAGGTGAGAGCAGTGCTTGAATGGGATCAGCCAGGGGATCTTAAGGCTCTGCAGCGTTTTTTGGGGTTTGCTAACTACTACCGGAAATTTATTTGTAATTTCTCATCTGTCGTCAAACCTCTCACTGACATGACAAGAAAAGGGACGGATTTTTCTAAATGGTCGGACAAAGCTTGCCAAGCCTTTTCCTCTTTGAAGAAATGTTTTGCTTCGGCACCCGTTCTCATCCAACCAGATGCATCTCAGCCGTTCATTGTGGAGGTGGATGCGTCTGACGTAGGGGTGGGTGCTATATTGTCCCAGGGTCCGTCCCCTGGTAAATGGCATCCGTGCGCTTTCTTTTCTAAGAAATTGTCGTCCGCCGAAAGGAATTATGATATCGGCAATAGGGAACTTTTGGCCATTAAGTTAGCTTTTGAAGAATGGCGTCACTTTTTGGAGGGGGCAGTCCACCCGGTTACCGTTATTACTGATCACAAGAACCTGTTGTATTTGGAATCCGCTAAGCGTCTGAATTCCAGACAAGCTCGATGGTCGTTGTTTTTTACCAGGTTTAATTTTGTCGTCACTTATCGCCCGGGGTCTAAGAATGTAAAGGCTGATGCCTTGTCTCGCAGTTTCCCAGGGGCCGGGAAAACGGATGACCCGAGTCCTATCCTTCAGGAGGGGTGGTAGTGTCGGCTGTATTTTCTGAGCTTGAGGAGGAGGTGTTAGAGGCTCAGGGGACGCCCCTGCAGGACCTCCAGGGAGACTGTTTGTCCCAAATCTGTTGAGACAAAAGGTTATTGAGGCACATCATAATTCTGCTCTAGCAGGACATCCAGGGAGTAAGGCTACTTTAGATCTCCTTTCTCGCCGGTTTTGGTGGCCTAATGCTAATAAAGATGTTATAACTTTTGTGCGTCATGTGGGGTGTGTGCTCGCTCTAAAACTCCTCATACCCGTCCGTCTGGGACCCTTTTACCCTTGAAACTTCCGGAGCGTCCATGGACTCATTTATCTATGGACTTCATTACGGACCTTCCTCCGTCGTCAGGGAATACTGTCATACTGGTGGTTGTTGACAGGTTCAGTAAGATGGCACATTTCGTTGCTCTTCCTGCACTCCCTAATGCTAAAACTCTGGCGCAGGTGTTCATTAGGGAGATCGTTAGACTTCATGGGTTGCCTTCTGATGTGGTGTCAGATAGGGGGTCTCAGTTTGTGTCCAAATTTTGGAGGGCATTTTGTTTACGTCGGGGGATGCAATTGTCATTTTCCTCGGCTTTTCATCCGCAGACCAATGGTCAGACAGAGCGTCTGAATCAGAGCTTAGAGACATATCTCCGGTGATTTTGTCTCAGAGAACCAAGAGGACTGGTTTTCTTTCTTGCCTCTGGCAGAGTTCGCTCTTAACAACAGGCGGAGCGAGTCCACTGGTAAGTCACCGTTTTTTGGGGCATATGGTTTCCATCCCCAGTTTTGTACTTTCAATGGGGGGGGCCCTTCTGGGGTTCCTGAGGAGGAGCGTTTCTCGTCGTCACTTGCTTCTGTGTGGAGAGGTGTATTGAATAATCTGAGTGCGATGGGGAACCGTTACAAACGTATGGCTGATAGGAGGAGAGTTTCTGGTCCAGATCTGAATGTGAACGATCTGGTATGGTTGTCTACCAGGAATATAAAACTTAAAAGTGCCCTCCTGGAAACTGGGTCCCAGATTCATCGGGCCGTACAGGATCAGTTCCATAATTAATCCTGTGGCATTTCGTCTGGACCTCCCTCCTACGTTTAAAATTCATAATGTGTTCCACAAGTCTTTACTTAAAAGGTATGTGGCACCAGTCATACCGTCACCTCTACCTCCTCCTCCTGTGTTGGTCAATGGTAACTTGGAATTTCAAGTATCAAAGATCATTGACTCACGTCTGAATCCCGGTCCCTTCAGTACTTGGTGCATTGGAAGGGGTATAGTCCAGAGGAGAGGACGTGGGTCCCTGCGTCTGATGTTAACGCAGATCGTTTGGTTCGGACCTTCCACAGAACTCACCCGGGCAGGCCTGGCCCTGAGGGTCCGGAGGCCCCTCGTAGAAGGGGGGGTACTGTCATGTGTACATTGCCATGAAGATCGTCGCGGTTGCACATTTTGACTTCTCACAGCTGAGCTGCTGTTTCTTTGTGTTTGGCAGCTAGGGAGTTAATTCTGTCTGTGCTCGGTGCTGGGACTGGGTGCAGTTTCTCCCGGCTGCAATTGATTATTTGTTGATTGGTTTCCTTTAAATTCCTGGTTGTCTGCTTGGGGAGTTGCCAGTGAAACCTTCATGCAGACCACAGATAGGAATGAATCTGTATAGACTTTAGTTGTGAGCTCCTTAGTTGTTCTAAGCTCAACTTGGTTAGAGTTTATTTCCCAGACCATTTATGTTCCTTTGGTGTTTGAGTGTGTATGCAAGCGAGTGTTATCCTGTCTGTCTTATATGTCTAATCTGTGTATTTAGCTGAGATCAGCCCATATCCCTTTGGTGGTAGTCAGGATCCTTCTTAGGACTGATTACAGGGTTCAGGGTCTGATAGGAGACAGGGTTAGGGTGGAGACTTGGACCTCTGAACCATTATCAGTACCTCCAAGGTGAGGGATTAGTTAGGACCCCAGTTTAGGGTCAGGTTAGATCCCGGTCCACCTCTTTCCTGTTTCAGCTCATCAAGTCCTCAAGATTAACCCTGAGTTCAGCAGATATCGTGTCAGGTAAATCTATTCTATACTTACATGCTGATGTTGCTATACTAGTTGTTGTATAGAGTGTTGTTCCTGTATTAATAGTTTACTGACATTGTATACATATCATTAGACAGCGTGACACAGAGGTGTGACACCTGACTCTCAGGTGAGGAGGAAGCACCCCTAGGACTACACACCTGCATCCAACCCACCATGCCAGCTGAGCATACGGACGTACCCTTCGGGAGGATGGTCTGACTCAGCCTGGTTAGCAAAGGGTGTAGTTATGGGTGAGTGGAGTTAGCAGCAGCACTTAGGCTGTGTGTGAGAATTGAGAGCAGACAGTCACTGACTGGGTCTCCTTCTGAGTTCACTCAGGGAGAAACTGCTAGAGTCAGCGAAAGGGTCCGAAAAGGTACTGACGTGGTTTATCCATCCGTGGCCCCCATCCTGAAGGAGGAAGGACCAAGGCCATCAGGGAACGGCCCCTAGACTAGTGGGAAAGCTTCACGCCGTGCTAGTAAGCCGACGGCGGTGATCACTCTGTGGGTCACTGCCACCAGCATCTCCTTCAAGTCAGAGAGCACTACGGGGTCAAGTACGCACAGAATTGATCTGTTAACCGAAAGGGCCCACAGCTTCGGGACTGAGAGTTTGTGTGGTGAGGTGCTAGGAAGAAAGGAGTAAAGAGCACAGAGGTAAAGGCCAGAAAGGAACATACTGAAAGGGAGTCTTGGGAAGTGCAACCAATCTACCTGGGGGTTGCTGGACCACTCTCCCAGAGGACACAGTGCCAGGCGGGCATCTGTCTTGCTAGCAACAGACTGTGAGTAAACCCCTGAAATTGCACTTGGACTGCCTCCCTCTTTATTCCAGCGTCGCACATTCCTCTCTGCTACAACCACAAGCACCATTCCCTCACTACCATATCTATCTGCCCAGGAAGGAGACAGCCTCACCTGTAGGAGGTTTACCATCTAGCTGCACACCACCATCCCTTCCAGAGGACCTGCACAGCAGCGCTGGTCACCCTGGTCAGACACTACAGGTGGCGTCACGAATCACTATACGAACATTAATCCCCTGTAAATATCTCCTTTTTGGTGAGCGCCCAGGGCCACGGACCGAGTCGTGGCCGCCGTGACATAGAAGTCGACGGGCTCGGTGCCGAGTACCCCACGGCCTGGCGGGCGACTCAATAGCAATAATTTTAGCTAAACCCATCATATTTCCTTAAACTGTATATTGATTTTTCTCTAATTGCTTATTTTTCCAACTGAAATCTGAGTGTTGGACCCCTACTGGTCTGATATTGAGGACCAATCCTAAGGATAAATGTTAGGACACCGTCGGCGCCCCTGCACGTGTCCTCTCCTCCTCTTCTGCAGGGACGCCGGTGTGTGTACTTACCCATCTGCACTCCCTCGGAATCTGTCTATGAGGCACACAGGTCTCCTGGGAGGCGGCTTAGGTAGGGCGTGCGCTCCCTGACTCTTAGGGGGCCAGGGTGCGTGCTGCTAAAGACGTAGTCAGTCAATAGCTGGGTGATGTTTTGTATAGAAGACACCCTCCCCTATTGGTAGGTTCCTTTAGCAACTTAGTATATGTGTTTCTGCTGGCTAGCTGTAAGGTCCCCATGCTCTTTTCCCGATCCGCTCTGTCTGTACCTGTCCCAGTCCACCCTGTTATTCCCATACCCGAATCTGTCCTGCCTGTTCCTGGTCCCGATCCTGATCCGTCTGTCCTGTACCTGTGCCGCTTTCCTACCAAGTCTGAACTTGAACCTGAGAACTTGCATTTGTTATCCCATATTGTGGCCATCCTGTGTACCTGTTCCAGTCCTGCTTGTACCATACCATCCCACTAACTAGTTACTGATAGTCCTGCCTTCCTGTCTCCCGTGGGGTTCAGCTGTCACGGCTTTGTGTGTCCATCCTGGAGTAGCACCTGGCGTGAACCTGGAGCCAAGTCTGACCCCGTCATCAGGGGCTCTAGCGAAGACTCAGGTGCTTGCTTAGTTACACCCCTCCTGGCTCTCCCCGGACCATGGCACAGTGGTTCCACAACCACGTTTGTAACAGTAAGTCAGCAACATCACAATCCTGGACAAACGTTTTAAAACTAAAAGCAGGGAGCAAAAGGTGTCACAGATCTGCAGCAGCACAGCTAGCTATGTGAAGAAGTTGAACAGACTTTATACCAGCAAAATGGAAGGATTCTCTATTCTAAACAAAACAGAGCAGTAATATAGTCTTCTACATGAACTCTGTCTTTCCTAAATGGATTTATTTTGGAGAGGGTAGTGCTGTGATCCAGATTGTACTTTCTGCCTCAATACTTGGGTTTCTTTTCCTCTATAGATTAGTTATTATAAGCTCTATACACAAAAAATGAATATATCTCTGGTGTTCCAAGCCTCATTACAAAATACTATGTGTATTAGTCATAAACAAATTAGGATAATGAAAACATGGCTTACTCAGTGTTATATATCTCTCCAATAGTAAGGTATGATTATTACACTTCATATTCATAACAGGGAGATTATCACTAGAGGACTAGTAAACCTGCAGCCATGTAGTCCTACATATCCATGAGCTGTTTATAACCCTGCCCACATCACTGATTGGCAGCTTTCTGCCTGTGCACAGTGTACACAGAAAGCTGCCAATCAGTGCTGTGGGCGGGGTTATAGAGAACTCAGCATTAGAGAACTGCAAGATCTTCAGCAGATAAAAAAGTGATTTTATAAAAACTGCAGCAAGCACCCTAGCAAGTGACACATCGCTGGAATCAGGGTCTCTGCCCCTACTTCATGCTGTTCTTAGATGCTGTAGCAAAAACCTGCTGACAGATTCACTTTAAGGAAACTGACCAAGGCGCACAACTCACTGGTCAGCTATAGTCTTCATTAAAGAGCAGGTCTTGCACAAAAAATAATAAAGAGAATGATACTTTCTCCTACGGCCGGTGCCCAGATCGCTCCCAGCTGCCACTTTGTGTAACGTTATGTAAATTTATAACTTAATAAAGAAATGAGATTAATCGCGCGTGGTGCAGTGTAAAAAATACGCAGTGTGTGGAGAAATCTCCCTCCTGGGCCAAGGTCCAGAAGAGTAAATAACATCAATATTAATATTCCTCCTGACCAGAAACTAACTTTGACATCAGTGGCAACAACTAGGAAAATTCAATGATAACCTTTAAGGCAGGCAGAAGGGCAGAAGAATGCAGCATCATGTCATTGTAATTTGCTACCTGACACCTTGCTGACCGGCCAACTATATATCAATTACACTTCCTCAGCAGTTTCTTAAGATGCGGCTGTATTAGAGCGAAAGGTAGGAAGAGTTAAAATGGTAAGAACGGCCTGCACTGTAATGACCTTGCCATTCTCAATGTCAGACTAGTGGGTTTACCTATCACAGCCCCTAATATTACAGCGCTGTCCCTCTGCCGCCTCCTACTGGACTCTGTTGACAGTTCCGCATTGGTGACATCCGGTCTACACCATGGGACCACTGCAACCAATCACAGGATTCTGTCTGGTGACTTCTACCTTGGCATAAATGCAGAGGCCAGTAATTGGCTGCAGCACACAAGACATCACCGCTATAGTCCAGCCAACAAAGACTGTCGGGGAGCCAGGGGCGGACATGCCATGGGTACAACCTATTTAGCTTCAGAGGGGTCTAAGAAGTAAGGGAGCCACTACCACCTCAAAAGCATCTTTTGTTACAGAAGCATTATGGGACCACAAAGGGCCCTCATACTGTTCTTGCGCAGGGGCCCTCTCCTGTATATGTCCACCACTGTAGGAAGCTGCGGTATATAATGCAGGGATGTATTCTAGAACAGCATCCACAACCTGACACAAAGCACATAAGGATCCACTGACCCCGGGAGGAGGATAATGCATTGTGTGTGTGTTACATTCTGATGTTTTACTTCAGGTCTCAATGGGAGATTATAATAATATAGCACTGCAGACCATGGGCGTAATGATCGCAATCGTAGGGGATGCAACCGCGACCGGGCCTGCTTTTAACTGTATCCATGTTTTCATGATGGAGATATAATTTCAACACTATGGTGGAGCAGAGAGCTCTTTGCTCCCGGCTCCGTCACTAGCTGGGGTGGCTGACAGTTTGCTTAAAGAGATTGTCCGGGATTTTCACACAAGTCAGCAGTTACTCTCTGTGACTGCAGACTTGTAAATCTTCACATTATGCGCAGCGCACACTGCAAGGATCCTCTGGTGCTGGTGGCAAAACCAAGCTGTCATGTGACCGCAAGTCTGCAATATGCCTACTCCCGTCCACAGTCCAATTAACCGTGGGCAACCTCACTCATTTCATTTGTATTGATTGAGGCCGGTCACGTCTGGTCAGAATGTGGCTGAGAGAAGACATATCACAGACTTGCAGTCACCTGACTGCAATATCACTAGTATTACGTACCAATCTTTTAAGGCAGAACAAAGGACATTTTTTTTGTATCAGGGAAAAAAGGGAAATGATCACTATATGGACCATAAAGGGGAACATACATATTTTATTGTGTCATAAATTGGGACATAAATATTGTATGGGGGCCTAAAGAGGGACATAAATACTATATAGGATCCAAGAAGGGACATTAATATTGTATGGGGGCCCAAAGAGTGACATAAATATTGTATGAGGGTCCAAAGAGGGACATAAGTATTGTATTGGGCACAAAGTGGGACTCAGGGACGCAGGGATCATGACTTATGCATGGGGGCACAAAGGAGACATTATTACTATATGTGTATGCAGAAGGGCTGTTAAGGTAGAAAGGTGCAGTTAGTTGTCAGGGGCAATAAACTGGAGTATGGCAATGAGGGATGGACTTATTACTGTGTAGGTCGCCATTTAGTTTATTTAGAGGTGTTGAAAAGCATTCTTGGCTGAATGGAAAAGAACAAGGGAAATGAAGGACTTCAATTCCAGAGAACGTCACCAGTGAGTTAATGAGGTTATCCGTTTCTTTCTCCTATGATAGCTTTTCAGGGGAAAATACTGCATGTGTCCAAAGTTCCTGGGCAGGGATGTCCACTTGTCTAATTGTGACCTTAGAAGTCAAGAATCAGTGTGGCTACATGACGGGAGGCACGTAGGGCTGCTATGGGGCAATCCAGGCAAGGATAGCTGTGAACTACCCTTTTCAGGGCAGGAGTCTTGTGGGCGTTAGGGTTACTTGTTGTTCACCTAGGGCACAATAGGGCCAACCTTGGACACTACCATGTTTTCCCCGACCAAGATCTGTCTGTGAGTTGTGGGTTTTTCATTGTTTTGTGTTTTTAGAGGGAGCTGTCACATATATCCTTACAGATGTTAGGAGATTGACCGGGCCCATACATCAAAGCAAAGACTTGGTGGTTGTGGAGGGTGGGGGCAGGTGCAACACTTGCCCCGGGGCCCTAAGACTCTAGTTATGCCCCCGTTGCAGACTTATAGGATGAGCATAAAGAGTGGAGAGCGGATGATGGATGGGGACCGGTCAGGTTGTGCTCCAGATCTTCATGAAATATGGAGAAGTAGCGTCTATAATCATCACAAGTAATTTTGTGATCTAATAATCCCAGAGAAGAATGACAGCAGATCCGGTTGTGGTTATGTTAACAGGTACGCCAAGGCAACACGCCAGACAATGAGGAGACAGTGGTACTTAACAAACAATTATTTGTTTAGCTAACACGATAAATATGTATGCACGGTATCAAGGGTAAAAGTGAAAAATTACAGTACAATACTGTATGGCACAATCAGAATACAGTGATACAATTAAACAGTATATCTATACAGCGATATATATATATGCACACTGTTCTTTATGTTTACAGTTAAGGGACTGTTTTCGTAAGTATTCTCTTGTCCTAAAGCCCCAACCTAAAGGGAATCACTCTCACTACTGGGCCCCTCACTGTTGTCTTTTACTCTAGGCGGCTTGAAATGTCACACAGGCCCTAACAGCGGATGTTGATACTGTCCGCTAGGCCGCAAGTCCCACTGGCCACCATCATTCCCTGAGGCACGGCCCCAGTCTCCACTCTGCCGATTACGTCTACACTGAGGGTGTGCCTGGAGTCACATTTCCCCAGGGGGATGTGTGTAGCCCAGCTACGCAGGCACACATAAAAGTCCAGGAGAGTGCACTAGAAGGTAACAGCAACGCTTGATGTGCATTCACTGTCACTCACACTTTCAGACACGCCTATCTGAGATATAAGGGGGAGTGACACGTGGCAGGGGTGGAGTAGTCAGGAGGGAGAGTAGGAGAGAGGAGTGATTTCAGTCAGTTAGCTCCGGGAGGCTCAGGAGTGAGTCATCCCTTGGATAGTTTCCTGTCTGAGATAGTCAGATAGTTAGCTCCGGGAGGCTTAGGAGTGAGTCATTCCCTGGATAGTTACCTGTCTGAGATAAGATCAGTCTGAGTGGAGCTTAGTGTTCAGTGGAGTTCAGCCTGTTAGCTTCTGTCTCAAGGACAGAGCAGCCATTCAGTCTCGGTCCTGTGTGGACTTTGGAGGAAACTGAGAGCTGTGCAGCGAGCTCTGGATGAAGCTGACATTATTCCACAACTGCCACAAGTACTTATGTTAAAAGCGTGAAGCAGGGCGAAGGGCACAGTGGAGAAGATAGAAAAGTGCTACAGGTATTGGATTGCTTGCACTAAATTGCCGGACACCGGGGTCCGAAGTGTTGCTACTGTTTCAGGCATAGTAACAAGAAACCCGGAGGCATCTGGACTACAGGTCGCAGAGAGCAGCCCTAAGTGTCAATACGTAACCGGAGTCAGGTGGAACAGGGACTTTGAGTCAAGTGCACGACAAAAGTAAGGACTTAGTTTCATCACTTAGAAGGCTCCACCACAATGTTGGCCGGGCGGTACAGCTATAGAGAAAGCTGGGGATTCAGAATTAACTTCGCTTCAGGCAAGTTGGATTCACATGTACATTGAAGTTAAGGAGGCCTCTAACCTGCTCAGCTGTTACTGGAAAGTACATCTTCACCCCGACCAGCTCCCCGGGATCTGCTTGAACCACCATCAGTAAAAGGTATGAAAAGAAGCTGCATTGTGTTTGGCTGAATTCTTACTACACCCCTGCATCATAACCACCATAGACTTCCAGGGACACGTCTCACCTGTGGGAGACTTGCCACCAAGCTGCCCCATAACATCCCCTGTGAAGACCCTTACAGCAGCGCTGGTACAATTACCAGAAACCACAGGTGGCGTCACGAACTATCCTAATAATCCCCTGTAAATATATTCCCCTATTGCACGACCGCCAGGGCCACGGACCGAGCCACCGCTACCAGTGACAACTCCCATAGATGCCCATGGGCTCGGCTCCGAGTACCCCATAGCCCTGGTATCCACAATTGTGGTGCGTGGTCGCAACAGATGCACCGAAGGTAACACCCACAGAGACCTGATATGCACACAACACACCTGCACTATTCCCTAGATCCACCAGAGGGAGCCCTTTTGCAGTATATATAGGGTAGTGAAGACAGCAGACAGACAGTCTAGTCACCTCAGATGAGCTGAGAGGGAGAGTTACCTCAGATTAGATCAGATTACCTCAGAGAGACAGAGTGTTCTATCTAGTCTAGCTGGGAGCTGAGAGAACCTGAAGACTACAGCTTGAGCTTAGTTCACTGTGTGGAGGCCAGTAATAGTGGAGAAAGATAGCCACTTCAGCCTGGTCAGAACTGAGTCAACTGAGTGTAGTTTCAGTGAGCAAGCGTGCCGACGCTTTGAGAGCGGTGAAGAGAAAGAGAATCAGCTATCTACTGCTAGTGTGCTTATGTTAAGGGTCGGAGTAGGACGAAAGGCGAGTGGAAGATAATACGAGAGTAACGGAGGTTGAAACAGCATTGATAGCTTACCTCTACTCTGCACCACCGGACACCGGGTCCGAGCTTGCTAGCATCTACACGACTAGTAGGAGATACCGGAGACCCTCGGGACTTCAAGTCGTAGGGGCCCCCAAGTGCTGATACGTAACCGGGGTCAGGAAGACGGAGTCTAGCAGGACCCTGCATACACAGACACTGTTCTATCCTAGAGAAGGCTCCACCACAAAGTCAGCCGGGCGTAAAATTGAAGACAGAGTTAGACTTCGTTTCATACAGGTCAGAAACTCACACATACAGGAGTACGGAGGCCCTACACCTACTCAGTGGGATTACTGGACGTGCATCCTCCACCCTGCCAGCTTCCCGGGACGTGCCTGCAACTACCATCAGTAAAGGTACAGAAAGAGACTTTCGTGTGTGTGTCTGCCTTATTGTTCCTGCGACTGAAAGCCCCTTCTCCGTCCTGCACCCAAACACCGCCATATACCCTGAGGGACCCAGTCTTGCCTGTTAAAGACTTAACATCTTGCTGCCCAGTAACAACCCCTCAGTGGATCTACCCTGCAGCGCTGGTCACCCTGACCAGGTACCACAGGTGGCGTCACAAACAAACTGTAAATACTTTATTCCCCTGTAAATATCCCCACATTTGAGGTGAGCCCCAGGGCCACGGACCGAGCTGTGCTACCCGTGACATCCCCCATTGAAGTGAACGGGCTCGGTGCCGAGTACCCCACAAGCCCTGGCTGTGCGACTCAATAGCTCACACAAATGTCTCTCTGCAGCGGCCTGGTCTCCTGTTTCTCCCTTTCGGATCTAACTCCACTCACTTGGTTCAGCTCTACCAACTCCGGTCTCTTGCCTCTGGGTCTTTACTAGAATCTTCGGTCGAGTTTAGTGTCTCGACTCTTCCCTCTGGTTTGGCCTCTCGCAATGGCGGCTATAAGCCAACTCTGTTGCTCACACGAACGTCCTGCTACAGGTCTTTGTGCCAATTCTTCACAGTTTTTAATAATTATTAACTGCACCACAGATGTCTGCTGACCAGTGTCTCCTCTAATCTTTTCCCTCAGGGGACGTGTGTTCCACCCTTCAGTTTCTACTATTGTCATCATCTCCCCTTTCACTATTCTTTTTGTCTTTGGTCAGCAGATGACAATGTTTGCTCGTAGACACTTGGCTTAAATGCTATTGTGCGTGTCTCTTCACTGCTTCATCCCCTTATATAAGTATGTGCTCTTGTACATAGACTGTGTGCTATGGTCAGGGCCAATATTTGAGGTTCTAAAGTTGGCGGATGTGGTTAGATGGAAAGACTTTTGCTGATAGAATTACCAGCATATGGCCAGGTTTGGTCAGCCAGATTGGAACTCAGACCAGTCTTGACCACCAAGTGCGGACTTTACTGCCTCCATGTGCAATTACTTGTGCTAGGACGAGTGCCGAAGCTCCATTTGCAGTCCATACATTATTCTGGTCCATAAAACAGGCCAAAGTAAAGCGTGCTGCAATGTATTCCACAAATATATAATTCAGGTTTGATATAGTCTACAACATAAAGAGTCTGCTACAAACAAGCTTCTTTGTGGTGGTGTTGGTATACAAGCTCAGCTTATTCCTATTGGTGTGTACTTATTAAGTGTCCCTCAACAATCAGAGAAGGTTCTGTTTTTAACAAAAACACACAACTTTTGGAAACTAAAGGGAAAGATCCTTATCTAGAGCAAACATATTGTGAACCCTCTATTCATCATACATTTCACTGGTTTTAGCTAGCTCCTGCTACATTGATGCAGCTGATTATGTAGACTGGTGTGCACCATGAATACTAAAATTACTAAATTGCATACCACTTTTATTGGATTGCATTTTGTGTAGAGCTGTATTGTGGTCAATATTGGTATTATTTCAGCATGTGCTGTAGATGATTGTTGCCGTGTATACTACTGGTGATGGCACTGTACGACTGTGACGCTCATAAAAGGATCTCCCAGAGTGTGACTCAGACGTTATGATTCTTAAAGCCAACCTGTCACGAGGTTTGGTCGATATGAGATACGGCCACCACCGTTTAGGCCTGATATACAGCATTCTATAATGCTGTATATCTGCCCCGATCTGCAAGAAAAGAAAAAGAGCTTTTATTATACTCGCATGCGAGGCAGGGAGGTTTAGGCCAAGGAATGTCGCTGGTCTTGATTCGGTGCCTCACTTCTTCCTTTGATGCTGTCCTTTTTCGTGTAGATGACGCGTCCCTATGTCATCCACATAGCTTTCCCGGAATCACACTCCTGCACAAATGTACATCTCTGCCCTGACGAGGTCAGAGTAAAGCGCTGCAGTGCGCATGCGCCAGAGAAGGTCAAGGAGCCCCAGCGCATTCGCACTGCAATACTTTGCTCTGCCCTCGTCAGTACACCTGTGCAGGAGCGCGATTCCGGGGACACTATGTGGATAACGTAGGTATGGGTCATCCACACAAAGCAAGAAAGAGGATGGCATCGCAAGGAGAAGGGAGGCTCCAGACCAAGACCAACGACACCCCTTGGACCGGACAGCCTGCAGGTGAGTATAATAAAAGCTCTTTTTCTTGTCTTGCAATTCGGGTTGGGGGCAGATATATCGCATTATAGAAATCTGTATATCAGGCTTGAAAAGTGGTGGCCGTATCTCATATCGGTCAAACCTGGTGACAGGTTGGCCTTAACTTGACTTAAATGTTGCTTTATTAACTTGTAGCTCTCATATAATTTGGTGTGTTGCCTATTGGTGTTTATGGACCTCGATTTTGCAGGAGATTTCACCCAGTTGAAGTGCACCAAAGTAAATGCATACCATGCAACCTGCCTTGTAAGCTACTGTGAGTCTCTAGCCTTGGCTGCAACCTGCTCTGGCAACCGAAATAACCCATAATGGGTCCTCATTGGTGCTGTGCCACTACTTTTCACAGACTATGACATTGCTACGGCTGCAAGCTCACAAGGTGCATACCTCGTGATGTTTGTGCTACAATGGTCCCACATCAAAAGAGGCTAATACAGTTTTAACCCAAGTTTACACATTATGGGTGCTGCCTCTTCAATGATCACACAGGCAGATGCTTAACGGGAGTCTATCTGCCCCAAATGACTGTACAAACAGGCACTTGGTGCACCCTTGGTGTGGCCAAGCAGTTCAGTGCACCTTCCCACCTACTGTACTTGTTTTCGAATTTCCACCTATCTCTGACTTCTTTGTCTCCTTTAAAGCCTGGACTGTCAATCAAGGATGAGGAGGGAGGAGATAGATGGAAAACAAGTAGGAATGAAGGTGGACTTAAATGTTTGGCCACACCAAGGGTGCACTGAGCTCCTGCGCTTGGATTGAACAGTCATTTTGTGCTGATGGAGTCGTTTTAACCTGAAAAATATCTTGTATTTGTTAAATTAAAATACACTTGTCAGGTTGCAACACGGTCTGACTGGCATCTGCCGCATGTACCTGTGTCCCATACAACATTGGTAGTAGTAGGTTCTCCTGAATTTACATGTTGGAGACCCAATGCCCAGACGATTTGGTGTCACCCCCTTATAATATCTCTGCTTGTCCCTACGTCAGCGTAAAGCCTGCCTGGCCCTACAGTGACAGCTCCTCCTGCCTGAAGACCAGGTTGCTGCCTTGCCCAAACCCTCCATTTTTTCCATAGCTCTACCTCCAGTAATCATAAAATAATCCTTTAAAGTCTCGGTATTCTCCTAACCTTCATGCAAACTTTGCTTTTCATAAGCAAAGAAACCTCTCAAACCAAACTGGACTACACGTGTAAATGTAAACCTATGCAGGCGGTACACCATTGAGGATGTAAATGAGAAGATGGGATGCAGAGAATACACATAGTGACTCTTGACGTTTTCGAAGAGGAGGTAACATACATAGAGCACCTGTGAAGATGGCAGCCAATGTCATTGCTTTCGGACTCCTGCTGGCCATTACACCTGTTGGGGACTGCTGTCAAGATGACAATGTTGCATCTGAGTTTGTGTCTAAGGGAGATTATATTCTAGGAGGATTATTCAGCCTCCATGCCTCCGGAAAGACCAGAGCAATGACTACATACCTGATATAGAGACCTGCTCCAGGTAAGACCGTTCCCACTAGAGGTGCAGGAGTTTGTATTACCTAAATGTGTCTAAATAAAGAATGAAGCAAGTTAAGAAATAGTTTTGATTAAATAATATTCTGCCGCTTTGTGTATGCAGCTCTTATGCAGACCTATGTGTCTACATGGTTACAGACGACAACTATCACATGTGTAGTCTCACTCCACTGTATACAGCTGTAAAGCGTGTCATGTTTCTAACTAGGAAATTAGTATGTGTCTCCACTGACATCACTGGGGCTACATTATATTACTGAGCACACTGTCAATTGTTCTCAGACATCATATGTAATTAAGAATGTGAATGCAGCCCTGGGTAAACACATATCGCGAGACAAAGATATGCAATTGTATGTACAGTGATCCAACCAGCAGAATAGTGAGTGCAGCTCGAGTATATACAGGATTAACTCAGGATCAGTACAGATCAGTAATGTAATGATGTACACAGTGACTGCAGCCAGCAGATAGTAGTGCAGCTCTGGTATAATGAAGGATGTATCAGGATCAGTAATGTAATGTATGTACCAGTGACTCCACCAGCAGAAAGTCAGTTAATGGAGTAAAGAATCAGCTTGAGTATACACAGGAAAGAATGTAAACCATAATAAGGATCAGACATCAGTAATGTAATGTATGTACACAGTGACTCCACCAGCAGAATAGTGAGTACAGCTCTGGAGTATAATAAGGATGTAACTCAGGATCATACAGGTTCAGTAATGTAATGTATGTACACAGTGACTGCACCAGCAGAATAGTGAGTACAGCTCTGGAGTATAATACAGGATGTAACTCAGGATCAGTACAGGTTCAGTAATGTAATGTATGTACACAGTGACTCCACCAGCAGAATAGTGAGTACAGCTCTGGAGTATAATGAAGGATGTAACTCAGGATCAGTACAGGTTCAGTAATGTAATGTATGTACCAGTGACCCACCAGCAGAATAGTGAGTACAGCTCTGGAGTATAATACAGGATGTAACTCAGGATCAGTACAGGATCAGTAATGTAATGTATGTACACAGTGACTCCACCAGCAGAATAGTGAGTACAGCTCTGGAGTATAAGAAGGATGTACTCAAAGTCAGTAATGTATGTACACAGTGACTCACCAGCAGAATAGTGAGTACAGCTCTGGAGTATAATACAGGATGTAACTCAGGATCAGTACAGGTTCAGTAATGTAATGTATGACACAGTGACTCACCAGCAGAATAGTGAGTCAGCTCTGGAGTATAATGAAGGATGTAACTCAGATCAGTACAGTTCAGTAATGTAATGTATGTACACAGTGACTGCACCAGCAGAATAGTGAGTACAGCTCTGGAGTATAATACAGGATGTAACTCAGGATCAGTACAGGTTCAGTAATGTAATGTATGCACACAGTGACTCCACCAGCAGAATAGTAGTCAGCTCTGAGTAATCAAGGATGTACTCATAGAGTCAGTAATTAATGACACAGTGGCACCAATAGTAGTACAGCTCTGAGTATAAGATTAATCAGGATCATACAGGTTCGTAATGTAATGTATGCACACAGTGACTCACCAGCAGAATAGTGAGTACAGCTCTGGAGTATAATGAAGGATGTAACTCAGGATCAGTACAGGTTATTCAGTAATGTAATGTATGTACACAGTGACTCACCAGCAGAATAGTGAGTACAGCTCTGGAGTATAATACAGGATGAACTCAGGATCAGTACAGGTTCAGTAATGTAATGTATGTACCAGTGACTCCAACCAGCAGAATAGTGAGTGCAGCTCTGGAGTATAATAAGGATGTAACTCAGGATCAGTACAGGTTCAGTAATGTAATGTATGTACACAGTGACTCCACCAGCAGAATAGTGAGTACAGCTCTGGAGTATAACGAAGGATGTAACTCAGATCAGTACGTCAGTAATGTATGTACACAGTGACTGCACCAGCAGAATAGTGAGTACAGCTTGGAGTATAATACAGGATGAAGCTCAGGATCAGTACAGGTTCAGTAATGTAATGTATGACACAGTGACTCTACCAGCAGAATAGTGAGTGCAGCTCTAGAGTATAATGAAGGATGTAACTCAGGATCAGTACAGGTTCAGTAATGTAATGTATGTACACAGTGACTGCACCAGCAGAATAGTGAGTACAGCTCTGGAGTATAATACAGGATGTAACTCAGGATCAGTACAGGTTCAGTAATGTAATGTATGTACACAGTGACTCCACCAGCAGAATAGTGAGTGCAGCTCTGGAGTATAATGAAGGATGGAGCTCAGGATCAGTACAGGTTCAGTAATGTAATGTATGTACAGTGATCCAACCAGCAGAATAGTGAGTGCAGCTCTGGAGTATAATACAGGATGTAACTCAGGATCAGTACAGGATCAGTAATGTAATGAATGTACACAGTGACTCCACCAGCAGAATAGTGAGTACAGCTCTGGAGTATAACGAAGGATGTAACTCAAGATCAGTAATGTATGTACACAGTGACTGCACCAGCAGAATAGTGAGTACAGCTCTGGAGTATAATACAGGATGTAACTCAGGATCAGTACAGGTTCAGTAATGTAATGTATGTACACAGTGACTCCACCAGCAGAATAGTGAGTGCAGCTCTGAGTATAATGAAGGATGTAGCTCAGGATCAGTACAGGTTCAGTAATGTAATGTATGTACAGTGATCCAACCAGCAGAATAGTGAGTGCAGCTCTGGAGTATAACAGGATGTAATCAGATCATACGATCAGTAATGTATGATTACACAGTGACTCCACCAGCAGAATAGTGAGTACAGCTCTGGAGTATAAACGAATGGATGTATCAGATCAGTAATGTATGTACACAGTGACTCACCAGCAGATTAGTGAGTGCAGCTCTAGAGTATAATGAAGGATGTAACTCAGGATCAGTACAGGTTCAGTAATGTAATGTATGTACAGTGATCCAACTGTCGGGGTCGAAACGACAAACACTCGTCCTCCAGTCACTCCAGATTAGATTATAAGCATGGGTTAACCGTTTAAAGAATGAGTCAGACAATAGGCTGGTTCAAACTTCAGAGCATGCTTAGAGGGCTGTATCCAGGCACCAATCTCAGCAAGTACTGATCTTTATTTCTGCAAGCATGGGATTATCTACACAGGATGTCAGGGTGGAGTAAAGGGTGGATGGGGGCGGGGAGGTAAGCTATATATTTCCATATATGGACATATCCAGCATCTGGCCATCTCTATTGGTTCACATTCCATAGGTCTTGTATCCAGGCAGACTTGCTGGTGCAAATCCTCAGTTCCCCAAAGGTGGGGGCAGTCATCAGTGAATTTCTTGGAGACAGACTAGCTGGTACTGACGTCATCTTAGAATAAGTTTCAATCTGAATAATACATATTCAAGGAAAACTTTGTGTTTATCTTGACATATCAAAGTAACAAAGTACATATAAACATATTTTTATAAAGGTATAAAAATAGCAAAACACATATATATAAAATATAAGATAGAAAATTATATTTTACCTTGACAATCCCCCCTAAACACTAAGTTTTCCCTTAATATATGTGGCCTTCGAGACTGTCCATGTGTGGGGACAGGGGTAGTGGATTTCTTCGCTTGGTCATTTTAGAAGCTGGCCCCTTATGGACCGCCCCCAAACAACCAAGTCCCTACCAAACCTGCACATGAGTTCTCCCACTATCCCTAAACTAAATCTCTCATTTCCATTTGTATTTTGTCATAGGGGTTTTATCAGGTTTATCCTGCGGGGTATATTTCTCCATATCACCCTTATCAGTGTCATCATATAGCAGGACACAACTTCCTGATGAAGGAAAGTACCTGAGGAGGCGGTTGCATTGGTCACAGCTTTCCTGTACAAGGGTATCACACAACATAGAATTATCAATCCTAGCACCAAAAGCCCCACAACCACTAAGCAGGCTTGTTGAAGGAATCCCTTAAGGCCTCTCAGCCATCCTGGAAAGAAGGAAATATCTACTCCTGTATTAGATTTCAATTCCTCGGCTAGGCCCTGAAAGGCATCTCTGTTATAATTTACAAATCTCTGTTCCGTATAGTATATATAATTTATCCAATCCACATTTCTATTGATCTGTATCATTGGGATAAGAGAGAGAAAGCCTGCTGTGATTTGATTTTGGGCCTTGTATTTGTCAGGGACCCCCCTAGGAACACCTATGGGATCTATATAAACTTTGGGATCCTCAGCATAACCGGTGTGCAGCTGACCCAGACTCCTTCTCTTCCTGGATATCAGTGGAGCTATATTCTCGGATCCAGACTCTTTCTCACGTGTCTTTTAATGACTACCCAGTCTCCAGGCTGCAGGCTGTGACTCCCAGGATCCTGGTTCGGATCTGGAAGAGAACTGAAAACATTATCATGTACTTTCTTGAGTCTTTTATGCAAATCCCTTACATATGAGCTTAATACATGGTTACTCATTTCCAGTGCTTGGGAAAAGAAACATCCTAAGCTAGGCACTTTGCCAAATAGTACTTCATACGGAGAAAGTCCAGTTTTCCTATTTGGAGTGCACCTTACTGAGTATAGGGCTAATGGTAAACATTCAGGCCAAGATTTCCCTGTTTTGGACATGGCCTTTTGGATTTTTAACTTCAATGTCCCATTTAGTCCTTCTACTTTTCCACTGCTTTGTGGATAATATGGGGTGTGGAAAACTTGTTGAATTCCCTGAGCTGTCAAGACTTCATTTATTATTTCACCTGTGAAATGTGTACCTCTGTCACTTTCGATTACCTCTGGTACTCCATACCTGCACACCACCTCCACAATCAGCTTCTTTGCGGTTGCCGCAGCCGTAGCCTTGGCAATCGGGAAAGCCTCCGGCCAACCTGAGAATAAATCAAAACACACCAACACTCCCATGATCCTGATTTTGGCAGCTGAATATAATCAATCTGCAGTCTGTGGAAAGGATAGAAGGGCCGAGGGGCGTGTTTGGGTGGTGTCTTGACTACCCTTCCCTGATTATGTGTAGCACATACCATGCATCCCTGGATCAAACCTTCTATACAGGTGGAAAAGCCTGGTGCTATCCAATGCTTCTGCATGACGCTCATTACAACAGTTTTGGACTGGTGGGTTGGCCCATGTAACATCTGGGCGACCGTAGGGTACAACGCCCTTGGAAGGCATCGACGCATCCCTCTTCCCCATACCCCATTTGCTGCATTCAGACATGCACCTTCTTTTTTTTTTTTTTTCACTTATCTACTTCCTCCTGGTGCACCTGAGCCTGCATCTGGGATAAGGCATCCTCCGACACAAAGGGATTTTTGGGAGCGCTTACCTGGTGCATCGTTACCCCTTGGAGTGGTCTACTGGCTGCTGTTTTTGCTGCTGCATCGGCCATTGCGTTTCCTTTACTCACCTGATCAGTGCGTCTGGTATGTGCTTTAACTTTTATGACAGCTACCTCTTTTGGTAATTGTAATGCATCAATTAACTGCTGGACTGCGTCAGCATTTTTAATGGGATGTCCTGCTGCCGTCAGGAATCCTCTAGATTTCCAAATTGGACCAAAATCATGAGCTATACCGAATGCTTATCTAGAATCTGTGTAGATGTTAACAATTCTACCTTCAGCTATCTTACAGGCCTCGGTCAGAGCCTTAAGTTCAGCCTCCTGGGCCGACTGATGTGGGAGCATTGGTTCTGCTTTGATTACTGCATTCAGGGAGACGATGGCATACCTGGTGTGGAAGGTACTTGAGTCATCTTGGTGACGAGATCCATCTACAAAAGATTCAAAATCAACATTAAGTCTTTCAGTTTCAAACACTGTGGGTAGGCCTGCTGTTTCCTGTGCCATAAGCTGAACACAATCATAAGGAATCTCCTCTCTTGGATCTTCTTTGTACAATACCGTACCTGACCTCCCCCTAGATCCGAGAGAGGCAACAATGTGGCAGGATTAAGTGTGGTACATCTCTGCAAAGAAACATTTGGAGGCATTAAAAGTGCACATTGCAATCGAAGGTGACGTGCAGCTGAAAGGTGTGCCGGTTGCACCTGGTTCAGTATGGTGTATACATCATGAGGTGTAAGTACTGTCAGTGGATGGTCAAGCACGATGTCTGACGATTTGTGGAGCAATAGTTCTACAGCATGTACTGCCCGTACACAGGACGGGGCACCCCTAGCCACTGCATCTAGTCTTCCACTGAAACAGGCCACTGGCCTTTGATTATCACCATGCAATTGAGTCAATACTCCTGCCGCACGTCCCTGCTGTTCGTGGAGATACAGGGTGAATGGTAGTTCATAGTTGAGGGTTCCTAGCGCTGGAGCTGCCACAATCCTGTTTTTGAGGGAATAAAAACAGTCTATACCTTCAGGAGTTAGTTTAAAAGGCACAATGGTGATACAGTCATAGAGAGGCTGCATGAGGATTGACACAGCATGTATCCACTGTCTGCAGTAGGAAATCAGTCTAAGAAATATCCTAAGAGCGGCAACATCAACAGGAATAGGAAAATTCTGTACAGCTTCTTTGCGAGCGCTGGTCAGATGTCGCTCCCCCGGTGTAATGCAATGTCCCAAAAAGATAACTGAAGATTTACAAAATTGCAGTTTATCCTTTGACGCTTTACAACCAACTTGGTACAGAAACAACATGAGTAATATTGTTGCAATACGACACTGTTTCCTGGAGGGGGCACAAACCAGTAAGTCCATCACATGTTATAGAAATAACATTGGCAAAATCAATAACTGTAAACCAAGCAGCATCCTGAGATATCTGGAACAAAAGTGTATATATATATATTGTACCAGCCAATACATAGAGGGTTAAATCCGGGTAGCCGAAGGGGGAAGCTGAAGTTGGAATTTTTACTGTCAAGGCTACTGATAAGGAACCTTAGCTGCAGAGATGCCAAAGGTGGGGGCTAGGTTTTAACTAAAACACCCCTTGCTACCAGTTTCTGCAATCTCTCCTGAAATCCTGGTCTCCTGCACCCGCGGCCAACTCTGTCCACCTCCTGGCACACATCTCCCCCTCCCCCTGCCGTCCGCTGGCAAGCACCCAGCATAATCCCCACTCCTCTCTTTGCCTGCACTAAATCATGTTGTGCCCCTTGTGCGATTCTAGCCAGATCCTCTGCTTTAACTGATCTCCAATCTGGTCTACTTACTTTCAACTTTTCTTTGTCACTTCCTTTTTTTTTTTTTTTTCAACATTTCTGTAAACATACCCCCTGCTTCTGCGTCATTGACTTCTGCATTATCAGGTCCATTCCTACCAACATAACACTTGTATGTCTCATCTATCAGTCTATCGTATCTAGCTTCAACTACCAATTTTCCTTCTTCTGTGTTCCATCCCACATCTGACCAATAATAACAGTTTTCATTCCCTGAGCGGGTGACACTGAGATAAAATGTCCCTTTCCCCCAAGTCTGGTGCGCTGATCCCTTAAAATCATTTCTATCACAATTGAATATTTGACAGAAATCGAACCTAAAGATAACCACAGGGGTTATAGTATTAACCCAGAAGTTAACCCTAAAGGTGGGCATGCTGGCACTATTGGAGATCAGGATGCAGCCCAAAAGGATATGTATATCAGAAACTTCATGACTGCTGACTAATCTTGACCTTGGTGGTCAGGACCACAGTGTAGGGACCCTCAAATCTGGGCTGGAGACAGTCTCTTCTCACAAACTTTTTCACGTACACAAGGTCACCAGACGAGAAGTTGTGCACCGTGTCATCTGTGGATTCTGGGAGAGAAGCAGACACTGTAGAGTGGGTGTTAGTTAACTCTTTAGACAAAGCAATCACAAATTTTACTACTTTATCATTGGTTTCAGATAACTCCTGGTGCCTAATTTCTCCTTTCCTGGGAAGGGCACCCACTGGGAACAGAGGTAGTGTAGTAGCTTCTGGATTAGGAACAGAGACAGGGGCTGAAGGACCGAGCCCTGGGACAGGGGCCTCAGCGACGGGGACTAAAACCTTTTCCGGCTGTCCGGGTGGTTGGTAGTAGGTGCCGGAAGGCGTCAGGAGGGGATACAGGCCTGACTGGGTGGTTCCGGGTGTCCCAAGATGGCTGCTGGGTGTCCCAAGATGGCCGCTAGGTGTTGTGGGAAGGGCGTTGTCTGGGGGCGTCCCACTGTTGGATATGGAAGGGGCATTGGGCTGGGCATTACACCAGGGGCGACCCGCCCCACAGACACGGCAGGTCTCCACCCAGGGCGGATTCTGTTCACCACATGCACTACAAGTCCAACCTCCCTTTGTTCTTAGATCGGTGCCATTATAGGGCGGTGGCTGGGGACTTGGCACAGCAACAGACATGAGGGGTGCAGCGGCCATTTTAGTTACATCAACAGCGGGGGCCATTTTAGTTACATCAACAACGGGGGCCATTTTAGTTACATCAACAAGATCACATGCAGAGCATTTCACATATCCGAACAAAGGCTCGGCACCTTCTGAACCTCCTGCACCATCTACTTCCAGCCCTCAACTTTCAAATCATTTGCTACTCTAAGATGTGCCTGAGCTTGATGCAGGAGTCCCTCATCACATAACTTTCCCTTCTTCTGTCCTACATAATCCTTCCATACTGAAGGCTGAAGTCTCCCGGTACTGGGCAGACCCATCATTTTATACAAACTTCTCACATTTCTAACAGCCTTATTGCCATCCCGTGACTGAACGAGCTCACAGACCCCCACAGCACCACCCTCTAACTTATGAGGTCTCTCAGATCTAAACATACGCATCATGATTTTAACAGAGTGCAATGATCTGTCGCGACTCAGACCACCGGCGCCACTTGCAGGTCACCACCCGTCAATACAGAGTCCCCGCTCCATGTACTGACAAGACAAAGAGCCCTACTCAATCTGTCCCTTCAACTGTGGATGGTGACTTTACAGCACAGTTCGCCGTGACACCCTACACAGCACAGAGTCCCCGCTCCATGTACTGACACTGGGGCTTCTCCTAATGAGGCTCCCCGTGTTAGACAAAGAGTCCCTGCTCAATTTGTCATTTATAAGACAGAGAATCCTAATCAATCTGTCACTAACTAAACTATCATGTGCGTCTTATACCCCACTCAACACTTCAAGAATCTAAAATTTGTCCCAACTTTATTCTAACAGTCACAGGAAGGCAGCTATCTACATAAAGGTACAGTGACCGGAGGAGGAGGAAGTGGTGCTGACACGAGTACACGCAAACATGCGACGTCACTCGGTCTCACTTGCTGGTTCGGAGCGTGGCGTGGGATCGCCTTCGGTCTCACCACTCAACCGGTCACCCACCCAGACCCAAATCGACAATACAGCAACGCCAACAATGACTGACACACAGGCAAGTGGGACGCATATAAAGTATATGATCCCAACTTACCGTGTTCAATGGAGGCTGCAGTCCTCGCACTCAGTCACCGCGGGCATCACCGCAAAGTCCTCAGGACGGGTCCGGACGGGCGGCGATCCACTGCCCCACGTTGGGCGCCAATTGTCGGGGTCGAAACGACAAACACTCGTCCTCCAGTCACTCCAGATTAGATTATAAGCATGGGTTAACCGTTTAAAGAATGAGTCAGACAATAGGCTGGTTCAAACTTCAGAGCATGCTTAGAGGGCTGTATCCAGGCACCAATCTCAGCAAGTACTGATCTTTATTTCTGCAAGCATGGGATTATCTACACAGGATGTGAGGGTGGAGTAAAGGGTGGATGGGGGCGGGGAGGTAAGCTATATATGTCCATATATGGACATATCCAGCATCTGGCCATCTCTATTGGTTCACATTCCATAGGTCTTGTATCCAGGCAGACTTGCTGGTGCAATCCTCAGTTCCCCAAAGGTGGGGGCAGTCATCAGTGAATTTCTTGGAGACAGACTAGCTGGTACTGACGTCATCTTAGAATAAGTTTCAATCTGAATAATACATATTCAAGGAAAACTTTGTGTTTATCTTGACATATCAAAGTAACAAAGTACATATAAACATATTTTTATAAAGGTATAAAAATAGCAAAACACATATATATAAAATATAAGATAGAAAATTATATTTTACCTTGACACAACCAGCAGAATAGTGAGTGCAGCTCTGGAGTATAATACAGGATGTAACTCAGGATCAGTACAGGATCAGTAATGCAATGTATGTACACAGTGACTCCACCAGCAGAATAGTGAGTACAGCTCTGGAGTATAATGAAGGATGTACAGGTTCAGTAATGTATGTACAAAGTGACTGCACCAGCAAAATAGTGAGTGCAGCTCTGGAGTATAACACAGGATGTAACTCAGGATCAGTAATGTAATGTATGTACACAGTGATTGCACCAGCAGAATAGTGAGTGCAGCTCTGGAGTATAATGAAGGATGTAACTCAGGATCAGTACAGGTTCAGTAATGCAATGTATGTACACAGTGACTGCACCAGCAGAATAGTGAGTACAGCTCTGGAGTATAATACAGGATGTAACTCAGGATCAGTAATGTATGTACACAGTGACTGCACCAGCAGAATAGTGAGTGCAGCTCTGGAGTCTCACACAGGAAGGGGCGGAGCTAGACGTGTGCTCGGTGTCTGCAGCTGCTAGGAGAGATCTCTGCAAAGGGAGGATTTTTTTTTCCCTGGTCCACCTGCCTGCCTTCCCACAGAGAGACACTTATCCCTGGGACCGTGTGCCGGCTCCCACCCTCCAGCAAGGCGGCTGGGGGTGGGAGACCTCACATACCAGCAGGAGGCCATACCATCTAGCCGGTCCCAGGGGAGATGGCGAGGAAAAAGTCCTCGGGGGGCCGCAAGACCCCAGGAACCAAGACCCCCGAGGCTGGGACCGTGGCGGTTCCTCCTTCCGGAGGAGGAGGAGAGGCGGCCAGCGGAGGTGCGGTGGTGGAGCCCCCCAACATCTGGGGCTCCAAGGTAGCGGGGAAGCCTGTCACCACCTATGGCTCCCGCATCCACGCGCACCTCTGCGAATACGAGGAGGCCGCCAAACAGCTAAGGAGACTCCGGGAGGAGTTGAAGGGAGCACGCATCATGGCGAAGAACAAGCTCCCTGCCTCAAGGAGAGCAGAGGTCACCGCCACGGTGCAGAGGCTGAAGGGGTCCATTACAGATCTAGAAAAACGGAGGGCAGAGATCCTGGCTGGGAGCGGCCCTTTCGAGGAGAAGCTCAAAAACGATGACCGGTTCAGGGCCCTGACCGGTGGGTCTCCTGGGGGGTCAGGAGGCCCCAGCCAGGTGGAGGAGGAGAAGGAGGAAAATGGCGGCTGTGAGGTATCTGCGCCAGTCCCACCTAAAGACCTGGTGAGTGTAAACGCCCAGGTATCATGCAGCGGGATAGCCCCCGAGCAAGTGGCCCTCCCACCGGACTCCAGTAGTTCGGAGGAAAGTGGGAGCGAGGGGGAGGATGGAGGGAGTGGTATCAGCAGTGAGGGGGGCTGCCTCATCCTGCAACAAGTGCGGCAGATCGAGTCCCCAGCACGGTTTGGCGAGCTGTTGTTTGGGGATGAGATCTGCGAGGATGGGGCAACCGGGAAGGGGAAGAAAAGAAAAAAAAAAAGCCAGAGTCACCACCATAGACAAATTCGTCTATGCTCCCCTTCCTGGGCCCCCCTGTCCCGTTGTGTGGAACTCGCTACCTACCCCGGCTCGGGCCCTGTGGTGGGTCCGCAGCAAGGGAGCGGGGAGGAAGAGTCTGCCCGGGTCTGGGTGCCATGTCTGGTGGTGGCAGCTCGGACTCAGGCAGCGATATGGAGAGTGTCGGTGCCGGTGTTGTTGATGGTGGTGGTGCTCGGGCCCAGTCCTCTGTGGCAGCGGGGGCTGGCCCGGCACCTAGAGTCGGTACAGCCGGGGCTGCATCTCCGGCGGCGAGAGCTGGGGTCTCTGGGCCCCCCACAAGCGGATCCGCTCAGACTGGATCATTTTTGGGGGTCCAGAGACCAAGAAAGGGCGCGGAGTCTGCCGTAAGGCAGCAAGTTAAAAAGTGCAAGCTGTTGGTCGCTCCCCTGGCGGTGTCCGCGGCAGGGTCGGGGTCCTCTGCGCGTCGATCCAATAAAGGGTCTGTGCCGGGGGCCCCGCCGCCGCTGGGCGTCGAGGGGGAGTGGCCAACCTTGCCAAAAGCGAGTGGTGGGTACAAGAAGGCGGTGGTGGCCTGCGAGGGGGGCGTGTCCTCCACGGCCGCTATCCCGCCCGCTATTGTCGTGTCTGGCGGGGGGGCGTAGCCTTGTGGGCTGCTGCCTTACCCGCTATGACTGCGGCTGGCGGTGGGGGCGTGGCCTCGGCGGCCGCAGCTCCGCTCGCTGTGCTCACGGCTGGCAGGGGGAGTGTGGCCTTTCGGGCCTTCGCTCTACCCGCCATTGCCGTTACCAGCGGGGGGGGAGTGGCCTCGGCGGGCCCGCTGCCTTCTGTCCCACCCAAAACAATGCCCGAGAGAGCTGGCAAGGGGTTGCTGGGGTCCGCAGCCCACTTACCTCCATCTAGTGGTGCGGGGGCTCCGGTGCCCCAAGAGAAGCCAGCGCAGGTTTCCAGTGGGGGGCAGGGTGCAGAGGCAGAGCCCGGCCCTGCCCCAAATGTAACAACAAAAAAAAAATGGAGCCAGAGAGCCCAGGAAGTGCTGCTGCTCCTGAGCCCAGGCAGAGCTTACTAGGTGGGCTCTGTTCTGCGGCTCGTAAAGGGGCGGCAGTACTCCTGGGCAAAAACAATGCGGGGCAGAGCACCGATCAGCCAGGGCCCCCAGCAGGTAAAAAACGAAACTGCAAGAAAAAGAATATTGAAAATTTTGATGAATTGGCTGAGGTGAATGGTATGAGTGAGGTGAGTGACATGAGTGACGTGGATGTGGGAGTGAATGCGGAGGGAGTGAGTGTTGGTGTAAGTGGGAGCACGGGTGGTGAGGGAGGGGCTGGCCCATCTGGCCCCCAGCAGTGAGACCCCGTTCTTTTGCGGGGGTTGTGGCTGGGGCTCCGGGGGGTTCTCGGGGGGTCTCCTTGCCTCTGGACTATGGGGACGGCGTTTTGCACCGCCGTTTTCTGGAGGCCCTTAAAAAAGGAGAGCGGTCGGTCAATGTAGAGGGAAGAGAGGTGGACTTGTCTTTCTGGTTGGAGAGACATGGCCTGGTCGCCTTCCAAGATAGAAGGGGGGGGGAAACCATTTGGTCCCTCCCGACAGCCGGGCAAGGGCCGGCCAGGAGGAATGTGGTCCGTCTTCGCTGGAGGGGCGGTGAAGCTTGCCCACCCAGGAGTAGGGTGGTGGAGCTCCTCCTGAAGATGGGCTTCAGGGCGACGGTCATCTTTGCCCTGATCCATCCCTCGGCCACCCAATTCTTCGACATCAGTTTCGTTCGGCCGGAGGGGCTAGAGCTCTTCTGGTCTAATTACGAGCTGGTGAAGGGGGAGCCCGGATGGCGAGACTTCGCCGTACAGGCGTTGTCTCGCCAAAATGCCGTTAAGAGAGTGACCGTAGTGACTTGTAACGAGTCACTCTCCGGCGTTGACATCATGACGTGGCTTTCCCGTTATGGGGAAGTCACGGACGTCCCCAAAAAAAATCGGGACGAGTTCGGTATCTGGTTGGGGGGGCTGGACCTTCATGATGAAGTTGAAGGTCTCAGGGGGTACCGTCACCCACATCCCTTCCTCGGCGTTCCTAGGGAGGGACAGGATCCTGGTCTTCTACCAGGGGCAGCCGAAGGTCTGCCACAAGTGCGGTGATCCCCGCCACTTCAGCGCAAGCTGCAAGGTGCAGAAATGTGCCTTGTGTGGTGGGGTAGGTCATCTCGCCGCATCTTGCAAGGACATTCGGTGCCACCTGTGTGGTGACCTAGGTCACCCGTATAGCCGCTGCCCTCGCTCCTTTACCAATGCCGCTGCAGGCCCGGTGGGGGGAGACCGTGAGGGGGCAACCCTTGGCGGCGCGACCTCTGCTGTGGCAGGTGGTGGTGGCGGGAGAGGGGCTAAGGGGCCAGTGAGGAAGGACAAGGCCAATAGAGGTTCCTCTTACCAGAGGAGACAGGAAAAGCGCCACGGGGGTGAGGGGCGGGGAGAGCCTCAGGCAACTGGGGTGATGCCTGCCCTCCCCTCTAGGCCGGTGGCCGGTGTCTCTGAGGCCCCGGGGGAGGAAGAGGTATGCGAGGAGATCAGGAGGATGGAGAGGGGAGGAAAACCTGGCTGACTCCGACAACTCCTCCCAGTATGAAAAGTATGGATGAGGAGGTCACGGATCAGCCTACAGTAGAGAAGGGTGATAAAAAGTGTACCGGAAGGAGGAAGAAGAAGGTGGTTAAGCCTTCCAAACCTCCTCCCCCGACCGTAAGTATGCCAACGGAAGGGCTCACCGGCTCCCCTCTGATCGCCCTTTCCAACCAGTACCAAGCCCTCGACGACCTGCTGGGACGGAGGTCGGGGGCGAGAGGCCGGGGGTGCCATCTGGGGGGCCTTCAGGGATGGCGGAGTCCGTCCCCCAGGGGACGCTGTTTCCTCTGGGGGGGGACAGACCTGGAGCCCGGAGGCAAGGAGACCATGGGGATGGATACCTCGTCTTCCCTAAAACGGAAGGGATCAGACCCCTCTTCGGAGGGGAAAGATGGGAAAGACGGGGTGGGAAGAAGAAGGCCATCTAACTCAATCACCCATGATGGCGGAACTCACCCCGTTGACTCTGGCATCCATTAATGTCGCCAGTATTAAGTCAGATGCGGCCAGATTTGCGGCCTTTGATTTTTTCACCAGATTTGAGGCTGAAATTTTTGTTTTTGTAAGAGACCCGACTAACAGACATGGGGGCCATCCATAAAGCCAGGAGGGAGTGGAGGTGTGGGCCCTCATACTGGTCTCTTGCGGCCGAGCCGTATAGCGGGGTGGCGGTCCTTTTTAAGACCGCGGAGGTGGAATGCCGACGGGTTATTGAGATAGAAATGGGGAGGTGCCTGGTCTTAGACGTTTTCATGAGGGGACAGGAGCTTCGGCTCATAAACATCTATGGTCCACAATCCAAGTGGGACCGCAAATGTCTCTTCATGAAGATCAAGCCTTTTCTTTTTACGAGCCGGCAGGTGGGTCTTCGGTGGGATTTTAACACCATTACGAGATCCCATGATAGGGGGTCCCCGGAGGCCACCTGGCTTACGATAGTACAGCATTAAATAGTATAGCTAGCGAAGCTCGCCTGGTGGATGTCCACATCCGGCACACCCCAGGTCACGGGGGTTTCACCTTTCATAGAGGTAGCTGTAGGTCTAGGATAGATAGGTTTTTTTTTGAAGGAGGATGCCATCTTTTCTGCAGTGTCCGCCGTTGAGGTGGAATTCTCCGATCACTGTTTAATTTTCTTTTCTCTGAATGTTACAGAGACTCCCCGGATGGGAAGAGGGCTGTGGAAGCTGAATTCATCCCTCTTGGAAGAAGCGGAAGTGAGACAGTCCTTTGAGGAATTTCTTCAGAGCCAGGTACCGCTTTTGGATCTCTGTAGCAGAAGTCTAAGTGGTGGGAGATCTTCAAAGAGAGGGTGGCGGGGTTCTTCCGTCAGCTCTCGAGCCTCAGGAGTCTGAACAGGCACCGCTTGTATCAGCTTTGAGGAGGAAACTCGAGCAGCTCGTCTCGACTGGGGGTGACCGTGAGGAGATCTCCAGGGTGAAGTCTTTGCTCAAGAGGTGTCAGTATGATAGGCACACATCTTTGGTTTTTGAGAGGGATTTCGGGAGGTACCGCTCGCCCGACCCTTACAGAAACTGTAAGATGTCTGTGAATTGTAAGATGGTGACAGGACTGATCGACAGTAGGGTTCCCTGAACCGATCCAAATCAGGGATCCTGGAGGTGGTCAGATCCTTCTACTCGCACCTCTTGGAAAAGAGGGATCTGGATCGAGACGGGATGTCGGCTTTCCTGGCTGAGACCATTCCTGAGCCAGGAGATGACCCCTCTCTTGATGTTTTGGTAGAGGCAATCAGGAAGAGGAAGTGAGACTGGCCATTGATGGGCTTCGGCCCAAAAATCACCAGGTCCGGATGGCTTAACATCCGAGTTTTACAAGGCCTTTAGGGACTCCTTGGTCCCCCTCTTGACTGAGGTGTTTAATGAGTGCCTTTCCTCGGGTACTCTTCCCAGCTCAATGAGGAGGTCAGCCCTGATTATCCTATCAAAGGGTAAGGACTCGTCCCGTATTGAGAACTGGCGTCCCATAGCGCTTCTCAATGTGGACCGGAAGGTTCTGGCAAAGGTGCTGTTTAATCGGCTGGTGAAGTTTGCACCCCAGCTCCTTTCGGGGGCTCAGCACTGCTCTGTTCCAGGCCGCAGTACTTTTAGTGCTGTGCTCGGTGTCCGAGAGGCAGTGGAGCAGGGCAGGGCGGGTCACTGGAAGGGGTACTTGCTGTCCTTAGATCAAGCGAAGGCCTTTGACAGGGTGAATCACGAGTACCTCTGGTCTGTCCTTTTGAGGTACGGTCTGCCTGGGAGGTTTGTAAATTGGTTAGAGACCTTATACCAGGGGGCTGAGACTTTTCCACTCGTGAACGGTTGGGTTGGTCACCCTTTTGAGGTGAGTTCCGGGTCCGCCAGGGTTGTCCTCTGAGCCCACTTTTATACGTGTTCGCGATCGATCCCTTCTTGAGGAGGGAAGATCTTGGACCATTGGTGGGAGTCGGGATGGACCGGGCGGAGCGGGGGCCACTCTGAGGGTGGTAGCGTACGCTGACGACGTCTCCCTCTTTGTGTCCTCGAGAGAGGAGGCGGATTGGGTCATGTCTGAGGTCGAACGCTACTCGGAGGCGTCCGGGTCCATGATCAACCGGGAAAAGTGCGAAAGTCTCTGGCTGGGAGGGGGAGATCCTAGTTTTGATCTCCCGGACACCAGGCCCCAGACCTCCGCCAAAATCCTAGGCATCGAATTTGGCCCCCGGGGACTACCCCCGCAAAATTGGGAGGGCAGACTTAAGATCGCCGCCAAAAGGTGGACCAGTGGAAGGGTTGGTCTTTAACCCTGAGGGAAAGGGTCAACTTGGCCAAAGGCTTTCTGCTTCCCTTGTTAATATACCTGGGCAGTGTCTGCGTCTTGCCAGAACCTCTCTGGACACGGGTCTATAGCCTGTTCTTCCAGCTGTTATGGGGGAACAGGCTTAACCTAATTAAGAGAGAGGTCACGTACCGCACGAGGAGACTAGGTGGGTTGGGTATGGTCAACCCGGTGGTGTTTCTGATAAACACCTTTCTTAAGATCAATGTTGCCAACCTCTATTCAGAGAGGGCTCCTCCATGGTTATTCTCCTGCAGGGGTTGGTTTCGGCCTTTCTTCCAGGAATGGGAGACAGGAGGGCAGGTGAAGGACCTGCGCACACCACACGGACATCTCCCGGCTTATGCTACCCCGGTTCTGAAGGTGATCCGCCGGTGGGGTTGGGAATGTGGGAAATCAGGACCATGTCGAGGAAATTCCTTGACAGCAGGGTTCTGTTGACCCATTTCCAGAAGCCCCTGGTGCTCAAGGATTGCCCAGGCCGGGATCTGGAGGTTGGGCTTGGGGTTATTAATTCCAAGCGGATCCCCTTGAAGTTTTGGGATTGGCCTGGCGCTGCTTCCATGGGAGGCTGTATGTAAGGGACAACCTGAAGTGCAGGAGCTCCGATGATCGGGTTGTCCCCGTGAGGAGTGTGGCGACATGTTGGAAAGCATGGAGCACTTCCTCTTCAGTGTCCCTTTAATACAGGGGTCTACAACAGGGTGGGTGCTTCCATAGGCTGGCCTAGGCTGGCGTCCCTTTCTTATCCGGAGTGGGCTTATGGGGCATTCAGATCCTGGGTGGCCGAGAACGGAGCACTTTATTTCTGGTTAGTGTAGTCATTAGGTTCCACACTTGGAGTGCACGGTGTTCAGTTTCCACGCAGCGGAAAGTCCTCCCCCAGGATGAGGTGGTTAGAAACATCTTGGGTGACCTGGGGAAGGTGCGCTCTTTGGAGTTCGAGAGGCTGGGCGCGAGGAGGGCCTCTTGGCTTTGGAGGGGTTTCTCCTTTAACGTGCCTTAGGGAGAGCTGGTCTGTGTGAGATTGTTGGTAGGGTAAGATAAGGTGGTGTGGGTGTTGAGGGAGAGAAAAGTAGGGACAGATAGGGACAGGGAGGGCCAGCTTAGGATAGCTAGATAGTTAGTTTTGATAAGCTAGGTAGAGTAGGGATAGGTAGGGGCAGGTAGGGATAGTTAGGGTCAGTTTCTTTTCTTTTAGGGCAGATTTAGTTGGTGAGGGACAGGGTGCGTGTGTTGATGGTTAGGGACGGGGCCCTTAGGACTCCAGTTTCCCGGTGGTGGGCTGGTGTGTGGCACATTTAGCTTTTCGTTTTGTAAATTCAGGAAATAATGGATATTGGGCTTGCAGACGCTGAACTTGGGCCTTGCAAGTTATGTGGTTTTTGTACAGTGTAAATGTTTATAATGTTGTGGTTTAAGTAAAGTGTGGTTAATGTAATGTAATGTAGTGTTTTGTGTGGTGGGTCTGTTAATGTAATGTTTTGTATATAAGTGTAAATAGTTATATGTTTTGGGGGTATAGTTTAGGTTGGGTGGGGGTGTTTGTGTGGGGCGGAGGGCATGGAACTTGCCATGGACCCGAAAAAATTTCTAAGGGCATAAACTTTCATGGATCCGTAAAGATTGCTGTGAAAAGGGCATGAACTCATGGACCTGTGGTGTGGTGAGGGGGAAAAAAAAATAAATTAAAAAAAAAAAAAAAAAAAAAAATTCCATATCTTAGTGTATATAGTAGTGTATATAGTAGCGTTTATATATAGGTTGTGTTGTATGTATGGCCAGGTGAGGCCTTTTTCTTTTTTTGGGGGGGAGGTGCGTGAGTGTGTGTCAGTGTGAGTGTGTGTGCATGTTTCTTTTATGTCTTATATTTAATTTTGTTTAATGATAATGTCCCTGCTGGGGGTCCTTTGGAGCTGCAATAGTTCTGAAGAAGAGAAAGGACTAAAGGGTATGCCACACTAAACAATATCGCTAACGGGATCGCTAAAAAACGTCACTATTTAGCGATCCCGTTAGCGATATTGTTCAGTGCGGCAGCTTCCACCGACGAGCTTCCTGCTGTGATCTCGCTCGTCGCTGGATCGTTCCGGACCCTATTTCATCGCTGGCGCTCCCGCTGGGTAAGTATCTTATCGCTGTGTGGCACCTTTTCTAGCGATTTAGCGGTACTTTTGTACCGCTAAAGTCGTTAAGAAGATCGCTAACGGCGATAGCGTCGTTAACTATATCGCTAAATGTGGCCGCATTTAGCGATATAGAAACGATCCCGCTAGCGATCTCATTAGTATGCAACGCTAACGAGATCGCTAGCGGGATTGTTTTAGTGTGGCAGTACCTTAAGGACTCTGGACTTTTTGGTTTAATTTTGTTTTGAAGCTGGTTTCTTTTGTTTCTGTTATTTATCTTAGCAATGTTCATTTATGTACAGTTTGAAATTTATTACGGTATGTATTGTTTATATTTTTTATAATAAAAAGAGATACAGGATGTAACTCAGGATCAGTACAGGTTCAGTAATGTAATGTATGTACACAGTGACTCCACCAGCAAAATAGTGAGTGCTGCTCTGGAGTATAATGAAGGATGGAGCTCAGGATCAGTACAGGTTCAGTAATATAATGTACAGTAACTCAGTAACTCAGGATCAGTAATGTATGTACACAGTGACTGCACCAGCAGAATAGTGAGTACAGCTCTGGAGTATAATACAGGATGTAACTCAGGATCAGTACAGGTTCAGTAATGTAATGTATGTACACAGTGACTCCACCAGCAGAATAGTGAGTGCAGCTCTGGAGTATAATGAAGGATGGAGCTCAGGATCAGTACAGGTTCAGTAATATAATGTACAGTGACCCAACCAGCAGAATAGTGAGTGCAGCTCTGGAGTCTCACACAGGAAGGAGCGGAGCTTGACGTGTGCTCGGTGTCTGCAGCTGCTTGGAAAGATCTCTGCAAAGGGAGGATTTTTTTTCCCTGGTCCACCTGCCTGCCTTCCCACAGAGAGACACTTATCCCTGGGACCGTGCACCGGCTCCCACCCTCCAGCAAGGCGGCTGGGGGTGGAGGCCTCACATACCAGCAGGAGGCCATACCATCTAGCCGGTCCCAGGGAGATGGCGAGGAAAAAGCCCTCAGGGGGCCGCAAGACCCCAGGAACCAAGACCCCGAGGCTGAGACCGTGGCGGTTCCTCCTTCCGGAGGAGGAGGAGGAGAGGCGGCCAGCGGAGGTGCGGTGGTGGAGCCCCCCAACATCTGGGGCTCCAAGGCAGCGGGGGAGCCTGTCACCACCTATGGCTCCCGTATCCACGCGCACCTCTGCGAATACGAGGAGGCCGCCAAACAGCTAAGGAGACTCCGGGAGGAGTTGAAGGGAGCATGCATTATGGCGAAGAACAAGCTCCCTGCCTCAAGGAGAGCAGAGGTCACCGCCACGGTGCAGAGGCTGAAGGGTCCATTACAGATCTGGAAAAACGAAGGCAGAGATCCTGGCTGGGAGCGGCCCTTTCGAGGAGAAGCTCAAAAACGACGACCGGTTCAGGGCCCTGACCGGTGGGTCTCCTGGGGGTCAGGAGGCCCCAGCCAGGTGGAGGAGGAGAAGGAGGAAAATGGCGGCTGTGAGGTATCTGCGCCAGTCCCACCTGAAGACCTGGTGAGTGTAAACGCCAGGTATCATGCAGCGGGATAGCCCCCGAGCAAGTGGCCCTCCCACCGGACTCCAGTAGTTCGGAGGAAAGTGGGAGCGAGGGGGAGGATGGAGGGAGTGGTATCAGCAGTGGGGGGCTGCCTCATCCTGCAACAAGTGCGGCAGATCGAGTCCCCAGCACGGTTTGGCGAGCTGTTGTTTGGGGATGAGATCTGCGAGGATGGGGCAACCGGGAAGAAGAAGAAAAAAAAAACCCAGAGTCACCACCATAGACAAATTCGTCTATGCTCCCCTTCCTGGGGCCCCCCTGTCCTGTTGTGTGGAACCCGCTACCACCCCGGCTCGGGCCCTGTGGTGGGTCCGCAGCAAGGGAGCGGGGAGAGAAGAATCTGCCCGGGTCTGGGTGCCATGTCTGGTGGTGGCAGCTCGGACTTAGGCAGCGATATGGAGAGTGCCGGTGTTGTTGATGGTGGTGGTGCTCGGGCCCAGTCCTCTGTGGCAGCGGGGGCTGGCCCGGCACCTAGAGTCGTACAGCCGGGGCTGCACTCCGGCGGCGAGAGCTGGGGTCTCTGGGCCCCCCACAAGCGGATCCGCTCAGACTGGATCATTTTTGGGGGTCCAGAGACCTAGAAAGGGCACGGAGTCTGCCGTAAGGCAGCAAGTTAAAAAAGTGCAAGCTGTTGGTCGCTCCCCTGGCGTGTCCGCGGCAGGGTCGGGGTCCTCTGCGCGTCGATCCAATAAGGGGTCCGCGCCGGGGCCCCGCCGCCGCTGGGCGCCGAGGGGAGTGGCCGACCTTGCCAAAAGCGAGTGGTGGGTACAAGAAGGCGGTGGTGGCCTGCGAGGGGGGCGTGTCCTCCTCGGCCGCTGTCCCACCCGCTATTGTCGCGTCTGGCGGGGGGCGTAGCCTTGCGGGCTGCTGCCTCACCCGCTATGACTGCGGCTGGCGGTGGGGGCGTGGCCTCGGCGGCCGCAGCTCCGCTCGCTGTGCTCACGGCTGGGCGGGGGGAGCGTGGCCTTTTGGGCCTTCGCTCTACCCGCCATTGCCGTGGCCAGGGGGGGGCGTGGCCTCGGCAGGCCCGCTGCCTTCTGTCCCACCCAAAACAATGCCCGAGAGAGCTGGCAAGGGGTTGCCGGGGTCCGCAGCCCACTTACCTCCATCTAGTGGTGTGGGGGCTCCGGTGCCCCAAGAGAGGCCAGCGCAGGTTTCCAGTGGGGGGCAGGGTGCAGAGGCAGAGCCCGGCCCTGCCCTGAATGTAACAACAAAAAAAAAAATGGAGCCAGAGAGCCCAGGAAGTGCTGCTGCTCCTGAGCCCAGGCAGAGCTTACTAGGTGGGCTCTGTTCTGCGGCTCGTAAAGGGGCGGCAGTACTCCTGTTCAAAAACAATGCGGGGAAGAGCACCGATCAGCCAGGGCCCCCAGCAGGTAAAAAACGAAACTGCAAAAAAAATAATATTGAAAATTTTGATGAATTGGCTGAGGTGAATGGTATGAGTGAGGTGAGTGACATGAGTGACGTGGATGTGGGAGTGGATGTGGAGTGAATGCGGAGGGAGTGAGTGTTGGTGTAAGTGGGAGCATGGGTGGTGAGGGAGGGGCTGGCCCATCTGGCCCCCAGCAGTGAGACCCCGTTCTTTTGCGGGGGTTGTGGCTGGGGCTCCGGGGGTTCTCGGGGGTCTCCTTGCCTCTGGACTATGGGGACAGCGTTTTGCACCGCCGTTTTCTGGAGGTCCTTAAAAAAGGAGAGCGGTCGGTCAATGTAGAGGGAAGAGAGGTGGACTTGTCTTTCTGGTTGGAGAGAATGGCCTGGCCGCCTTCCAAGATAGAAGGGAGGGGGAAACCATTTGGTCCCTCGCGACAGCCGGCAAGGGCCGGCCAGGAGGAATGTGGTCCGTCTGCGCTGGAGGGGCGGTGAAGCTTGCCCACCCAGGAGTAGGGTGGTGGAGCTCCTCCTGAAGATGGGCTTCAGGGCGACGGACATCTTTGCCCTGATCCATCCCTCGGCCACCCTATTTCTTCGACATCAGTTTCGTTCGGCCGGAGGGCTAGAGTTCTTCTGGTCGAATTACGAGCTGGTGAAGGGGGAGCCCGGATGGCGAGACTTCGCCGTACAGGCGTTGTCTCGCCAAAATGCCGTTTAAGAGAGTGACCGTGGTGACTTGTAACGAGTCACTCTCCGGCGTTGACATCATGACGTGGCTTTCCCGTTATGGGGAAGTCACGGACGTCCCCAAAAAAAATCGGGACGAGTTCGGTATCTGGTCGGGGGGCTGGACCTTCATGATGAAGTTGAAGGTCTCAGGGGGTACCGTCACCCACATCCCTTCCTCGGCGTTCCTAGGGAGGGACAGGATCCTGGTCTTCTACCAGGGGCAGCCGAAGGTCTGCCACAAGTGCGGTGATCCCCGCCACTTCAGCGCAAGGTACAGAAATGTGCCTTGTGTGGTGGGGTAGGTCATCTCGCCGCATCTTGCAAGGACATTCGGTGCCACCTGTGTGGTGACCTAGGTCACCCGTATAGCCGCTGCCCTCGCTCCTTTACCAATGCCGCTGCAGGCCCGGTGGGGGGAGACCGTGAGGGGGCAACCCCTGGCGGCGCGACCTTTGCTGTGGCAGGTGGTGGTGGCGGGAGAGGGGCTAAGGGGCCAGTGAGGAAGTACAAGGCCAATAGAGGTCCCTCTTACCAGAGGAGACAGGAAAAGCGCCACGGGGGTGAGGGGCTGGGAGAGTCTCAGGCAACTGGGGTGATGCCTGCCCTCCCCTCTGGGCCGGTGGCCGGTTTCTCTGAGGCCCCGGGGGAGGAAGAGGTATGCGAGGAGATCAGGAGGATGGAGAGGGAGGAAAACCTGGCTGACTCCGACAACTCCTCCCAGTATGAAAGTGTGGATGAGGAGGTCACGGATCAGCCTACAGTAGAGAAGGGTGATAAAAAGCGTACCGGAAGGAGGAAAAGAAGGTGGTTACGCCTTCCAAACCTCATCCCCCGACCGTAAGTATGCCAACGGAAGGGCTCACCGGCTCCCCTCTGATCGCCCTCTCCAACCGGTACCAAGCCCTCGACGACCCTGCTGGGACGGAGGTCGGGGGCGAGGGGCCGGGGGCGCCATCTGGGGGGCTTTCAGGGGATGGCGGAGTCTGTCCCCCAGGGGACGCTGTTTCCTCTGGGGGGGGACAGACCTGGAGCCCTTTGGCAAGGAGACCATGGGGATGGATACCTCGTCTTCCCTAAAATGGAAGGGATCAGACCCCTCTTCGGAGGGGAAAGATGGGAAAGACGGGGTGGGAAGAAGAAGGCCATCTAACCCAATCACCCATGATGGCGGAACTCACCCCGTTGACTCTGGCGTCCATTAATGTCGCCAGTATTAAGTCAGAAGCGGCCAGATTTGCGGCTTTGATTATTTCACCCGATTTGAGGCTGAAATTTTGTTTTTGCAAGAGACCCGACTAACAGACATGGGGGCCATCTATAAAGCCAGGAGGGAGTGGAGGTGTGGGCCCTCATACTGGTCTCTTGCGGCCGAGCCGTATAGCGGGGTGGCGGTCCTTTTTAAGACCGCGGAGGTGGAATGCCGACGGGTTATTGAGATAGAAATGGGGAGGTGCCTGGTCTTAGACGTTTTCATGAGGGGACAGGAGTTTCGGCTCATAAACATCTATGGTCCACAATCCAAGTGGGACCGCAAATGTCTCTTCATGAAGATCAAGCCCTTTCTTTTTACGAGCCGGCAGGTGGTCTTCGGTGGGGATTTTAACACCATTACGAGATCCCGTGATAGGGGGGGGCCCCGGAGGCCACCTGGCTTACGATAGTACAGCATTAAATATAGCTAGTGAAGCTCGCCTGGTGGATGTCCACATCCGGCACACCCCAGGTCACGGGGGTTTCACCTTTCATAGAGGTAGCTGCAGGTCTAGGATAGATAGGTTTTTTTTGAAGGAGGATGCCATCTTTTCTGCAGTGTCCGCCGTTGAGGTGGAATTCTCCGATCACTGTTTAATTTTCTTTTCTCTGAATGTTACAGAGACACCCCGGATGGGAAGAGGGCTGTGGAAGCTGAATTCATCCCTCTTGGAAGAAGAGGAAGTGAGACAGTCCTTTCAGGAATTTCTTCAGAGCCAGGTACCGCTTTTGGATCTCTGTAGCAGTAAGTCTGAGTGGTGGGAGATCTTCAAAGAGAGGGTGGCGGGGTTCTTCCGTCAGCTCTCGAGCCTCAGGAGTCTGAACAGGCACCGCTTGTATCAGGCTTTGAGGAGGAAACTCGAGCAGCTCGTCTCGACTGGGGGTGACCGTGAGGAGATCTCCAGGGTGAAGTCTTTGCTCAAGAGGTGTCAGTATGATAGGCACACATCTTTGGTTTTTGAGAGGGATTTCGGGAGGTACCGCTCGCCCGACCATTACAGAAACTGTAAGATGTTAGTGAATTGTAAGATGGTAACAGGACTGATCGACAGTACGGGTTCCCTGAACCGATCCAAATCAGGGATCCTGGAGGTGGTCAGATCCTTTTACTCATGCCTCTTGGGAAAGAGGGATCTGGATCGAGACGGGATGTCGGCTTTCCTGGCTGAGACCATTCCTGAGCCAGGAGATGACCCCTCTCTTGATGTTTTGGTAGAGGCAATCAGGGAAGAGGAAGTGAGACTGGCCATTGATGGGCTTCGGCCCAAAAAATCGCCAGGTCCGGATGGCTTAACATCCGAGTTTTACAAGGCCTTTAGGGACTCCTTGGTCCCCCTCTTGACTGAGGTGTTTAATGAGTGCCTTTCCTCGGGCGATCTTCCCAGCTCAATGAGGAGGTCAGCCCTGATTATCCTATCAAAGGGTAAGGACTTGTCCCCGTGAGGAGTGTGGCGACATGTTGGAAAGCATGGAGCACTTCCTCCTTCAGTGTCCCTTTAATACAGTGTAAGGTTCTTTGTCTCTGTTGACATGTTCCTTGAAACTCAGTTTTCCGTCGGCCATTTTGCTTTCTGTCTTTCTGCAGCTCTTGCCCTCAGTTAATATGGAGTTTCCAGTTTTCATGTTCCCCCCTGATTCTTCCCTCTTGCTTCTTAAGCAGCCTCAGCTGAACAATCAGTGCTCCTGAATCAAGCCTCAGTCAGTCTGTGACCTGACTCCTGGAAACCTTGAACTTGTACTCCAGCTATTCCCTACTGAGGAACCTTTGAACACTTTTGGACTCTGGAAACCTGCTGTTTGGTGAATCCATGTTTGCAGAGGAATTACGGTACAGAGAAGAGATCCTGAACCTGCTTTGGAGATTTATTGTAGTGCTTGAAGTTACTCTGGCCTGCTGTGTCTCCTGTCGCTGTTCCTGCAAACTGTGTGAACTTTTCAGCATGCTTGTATGAAGTAATACAAGTCATTTCATTTCAACCTATGTCTCCTGTGTTTCCTCGCACCCAAGCACAAGACGCTATAGGAACTGTACACTATACATGACATACAGAGGTCTACAACAGGGTGGGTGCTTCCATAGGCTGGCCTAGGCTGGCGTCCCTTTCTTATCCGGAGTGGGCTTATGGGGCATTCAGATCCCTGGGTGGCCGAGAGCGGAGCACTTTATTCCTGGTTAGTGTAGTCATTAGGTTCCACACTTGGAGTGCACAGTGTTTAGTTTCCACGCAGCGGAAAGTCCTCCCCCAGGATGAGGTGGTTAGAAACATCTTGGGTGACCTGGGGAAGGTGCGCTCTTTGGAGTTCGAGAGGCTGGGCGCGAGGAGGGCCTCTTGGCTTTGGAGGGGTTTCTCCTTTAACGTGCCTTAGGGAGAGCTGGTCTGTGTGAGATTGTTGGTAGGGTAAGATAAGGTGGTGTGGGTGTTGAGGGAGAGAAAAGTAGGGACAGATAGGGACAGGGAGGGCCTGTTTAGGGATAGCTAGATAGTTAGTTTTGATAAGCTAGGTAGAGTAGGGATAGGTAGGGGCAGGTAGGGATAGTTAGGGTCAGTTTCTTTCTTTTAGGGGCAGATTTAGTTGGTGAGGGACAGGGTGCGTGTGTTGGTGGTTAGGGACGGGGCCTCTTAGGACTCCAGTTTCCCGGTGGTGGGCTGGTGTGTGGCACGCTTAGCTTTTTGTTTTGTAAATTCAGGAAATAATGGATATTGGGCTTGCAGGCGCTGAACTTGGGCCTTGCAGGTTATGTGGTCAGTGTATAGTGTAAATGTTTATAATGTTGTGGTTTAAGTAAAGTAATGTAATGTAGTGTTTTTGTGTGGTAGGTCTGTTAATGTAATGTTTTGTATATAAGTGTAAATAGTTATATGTTTGGGGGGATATAGTTTAGGTTGGGTGGGGGTGTTTGTGTGGGGGGGAGGGCATGGAACTTGCCATGGACCCTAAAAAATTTCTAAGGGCATAAACTTTCATGGACCCATAAAGATTGTTGTGAAAAGGGCATGAACTCATGGACCTGTGGTGTGGTGAGGGGAAAAAGAATAAGAAAAAAAAATATATATATTTTTTTCCATATCTTAGTGTATATAGTAGTGTATATAGTAGCGTTTATATATAGGTTGTGTTGTATGTATAGCCAGGTGAGGCCTTTTTTCTTTTTTTTTTTTGGGGAGGTGCGTGAGTGTGTGTCAGTGTGAGTGTGTGTGCATGTTTCTTTTATGTCTTATATTTAATTTTGTTTAATGATAATGTCCCTGCTGGGGGTCCTTTGGAGCTGCAATAGTTCTGAAGAAGAGAGAGGACTAAGGACTCTGGACTTTTTGGTTTAATTTTGTTTTGAAGCTGGTTTCTTTTGTTTCTGTTATTTATCTTAGCAATGTTCATTTATGTACAGTTTGAAATTTATTAAATTTATTATGGTATGTATTGTTTATATTTTTTATAATAAAAAGAGCTACAGGATGTAACTCAGGATCAGTACAGGATCAGTAATGTAATGTATGTACACAGTGACTCCACCAGCAGAATAGTGAGTACAGCTCTGGAGTATAATGAAGGATGTACAGGTTCAGTGATGTAATGTATGTACACAGTGACTGCACCAGCAGAATAGTGAGTGCAGCTCTGGAGTATAACACAGGATGTAACTCAGGATCAGTTATATAATGTATGTACACAGTGACTGCACCAGCAGAATAGTGAGTACAGCTCTGGAGTATAATACAGGATGTAACTCAGGATCAGTACAGGATCAGTAATGTAATGTATGTACACAGTGACTGCACCAGCAAAATAGTGAGTGCAGCTCTGGAGTATAATACAGGATGTAACTCAGGATCAGTAATGTAATGTATGTACACAGTGACTGCACCAGCAAAATAGTGAGTACAGCTCTGGAGTATAATACAGGATGTAACTCAGGATCAGTACAGGATCAGTAATGTAATGTATGTACACAGTGACTGCACCAGCAGAATAGTGAGTGCAGCTCTGGACCATCCCACAGGAAGGGGCGGAGCTTGCTGTGCGGTCTGACTGTGGTGCCTGGAGACAGCTTCTGGGAAGAGAGGTTACTTTTCCATCCAGGACTTTTTGTCTGCCTCCTTCCCAAGAAAGAAGGCTCATTTTGGGACTGGCCTCCGGGGCTGGGCTCCCGTCTCCCACCTCCCGGTCCAAGCAGGCGGGGGGTGGGAGGACTCCCATTCCGGCTAGGGTCACAAGATCTGGCCAAGGATCCAGTATGAAGACCCGCAGTACCCCCGAGGCCAGGACCGCGGCGGCTCCTTCCCCCGGAGGTAGGCCGAGTACGAGCAGGGGTGCTGCAGCGGGACCCCTTAAGTGGGGCACCAAGGCGGCGAAGGAAACCACCGTGGTTTATGGTTCCTGTGTCCATGCACACCTCTGTGAGTATGAGGACGCCTCAAGGAAGCTAAGATCCCTCTGGGGGAGTTGAGGGTAGCTAAGGAGAGGTCCAACAGGGCCTCCGGCAATAATAAGGCCGAGCTATCCGTCACGGTCAGGAAAATACAGAAAGCCATAGAAGACCTGGCAAGCCGGAGGTGCGAGATCCTGGCCGGCAGCGGGCCCTTCCGTGAAAAGCTGGAGAATGACGACCGGTTCAGAGCCATGACCGGAGGGGCTCCAGTGGGGTCACAGAGCCCCGGCCAGGCGGTGGAGGAGGAGGAATGCGAGGAGGAGGTCGTGCCCTACCCACCGCCTGGTGGCCTGTTAAGAGATCTCTAGGCGTCGCACAGCGGGATAGCCCCCGAGCAAGTGGCTCTCCCGCCAGATTCTGGCTCTTCAGAGGGCAGCGGGTGTGAGGGGGAGGATGAGGATGGTGGTAGTAGTAGCAGTGAGGGGGGCTGCCTCGTCATGCAGCAGATCCGGCAGATCGAGTCTCCGGTCCGGTTTAACCAGCTGAGGTTCGGGGATGAGATCTGCGATGACGAGGCAACCAGGAGGGGGACGAAGAGAAAAGCTAAGAAGAAGGTAAAAAAAACAGCTGTTGTCCAGAAGTTTGTGTATGTCCCCCTCTCTGGGGCCACCCCGGTCCCGCTGTGCGGCACCCGCTACCCACCCCGGCTCGGGCTCTGTTGTGGGTCTGCAGCAAGGGAGCGGGGAGATTACAGGCCATGTGTCACGCTGTATCACAGATATATATATAAAGTCAGTTATCTATACCAAGAGGGACAACATTCTATTTAACATATCAACATGTACATATAGTATAGTATTACCTGACATAATATCCGTTGTACTGTGGGTGAATCCTGAAGACGTTTTACGCTGTCACAGGCTAGAGGTGGACCGGGGTCTATGCTGACCCTAAACTGGGGTCCTGACTAGTCCCTCTACCTGGAGGTACTGTTAATGGTACAGAGGTCCAGGCCGCCAACGTAACCCTGTCTCCTATAAGTCCCTGACCACTGTAATCTAGTCCTCAGAAGGACCCTGATTACTACACAGGGAATAGGCAGGTCACAGCTTAACAAACAGTAAAGACAAACGAGACAGACAGGGGATAAAGTAAATACTGTCTTGCATACAACACTTAAACACAGAGGGAACACAAAAGGTCTAGGAGATAAACTATAAGCGAGGAGAGGAGAAACCACAAAGGAACTCTTAGCTTAAGTCTTCTCATAACCTGATCCAATCTGCTGGTCTGCATGAAAGCTTTCACCGGCAACTCCTAAGCAGACTGGCAGGTATATAAAGGAAGCTAATTAGTGCATAATCAAACTGCAGCCGGGAGAGGCTGGACCTAGTCTTAGCACAGAGCTAGGCAGAATTAACTCCCTCACTGCCAAACACAAAGTAACAGCAACTCAGCTGCGAGAAGTCAGAATGTGTAATCGCGACGATCTTCGTGGCGATACGCCCATGACACCATGACACGCAGGGCGCCGCCTCTGTTTGTGGTAACGGAGGGGGTAGTGGTGTGTCTGATATGGAGCGCGGCCCAGTGGTGGGCAAGAGAGTGTCAGCCGGGACCGCATCTCCAGCGGTGAGCGCTGTGGTGTCTGGGTCCCTCACTTACGGATCCGTTACTGGATTGCTTCTGGGGGCACAGGCACCCAGTAAAGTGAAGGGGGCGGGGCCTGCGGCTCCGGCAGAGCCGGCTTATAAGAAACAACTGGTGGGGTCAGCTCCCCTGGCGGGGTCTGCGGTGAAGTCTGGGCTGGGGGCCCCGCCGCCGGTGCACACTGAGGGGGAGTGGCCTAGCCTGGGGCCGGCCGCTGGAGTTGCTGTGCCCAAGCTGTTTGTGGCCCAGGGTGTGGTGGTTGGGGGCGCTGTGCCCCGGGGGACTTATACCGCCGGGGGGGCCCCTGGGGGTGGTCCCGGCTCCGGGTCGACTCCGGGGGTCCCGCTGCGGCCGGTCTCGGGGGGTGTGGCCTCCTCGGCACCCGCCGCCCATGTGGGTGCAGCTTCTGATCTCTGTGCTTTGAAGCTGGAGGCTGGGGGCGTGGCTTCCCAGCAAAAGGAAAAAAATATGGTAAAGATCAGCAGTGAAGCGGAAACTGCAGCTACAGCAGACAGCAGCAAGGGTGCATGCCTGGCCAGGTCCCCTGAGTCTGGGGGCTTACCTGTGGTGGGGGCGCCGGCGATGAGCCGGGATGGAGCTGGAGGCAGGACTGCTCCTGGCTTGGTCTCTGCCAGTGGGAGAGAAGGCAGCTCTGTGCAGGCTGTGGAGGCGGTGCTGCTGAAGCCCAATGGCAGCACAGATCTTAAAGGGCCAGCAGCACAGTGTGGACCGACCCCCCCGGCAGGGAAGATGCCACCAGTAGGTGGCGGTAGCAGTGTGGAAACGGTAAAATCTATAAGTTCCCAAAAAGTGAGGCAAAATATTGACCCCAGTGTGCATGTGAGTGAGAGTGGGGTGACTGATGGAGTGGATGAGGAGGGTGTGGGTATGGAAGTGTCTGCGGTTGAGGATGCGGGTGGCAGTGTGTCTAAAGTGGCAAGTGTGAATGGGGTGTCTGAGGGTACTGGAAGGAGGGGGGAGGGGGCCAGTCCATCTGCCCCCCCAGCCGCCGGTCCTCTGAGTTATTCAGGGGTGGTGGCTGGAGCCTCAGGGTCTGGTCAGGGGGTTTCCTCGCCTCTGGACCTCAAGGATGGCGTCTTGCGGCGCCGTTTCCTGGAGGCCCTCAAAAAGGGAGAACGGACGATCAATGTAGAGGGCAGAGAGGTGGACTTGGCCTTTTGGCTGGATAGATACGGCCTGGCTGCCTTCCAAGATAAAAGGGAGGGGGAAACGGTTTGGTCCCTCCCGACAGCCGGGCAGGTGGTGGCCAGGCGGAATGTGGTCCGTCTTCGGTGGAGGGGCAGTGAAGCGTGCCCGCCAAGAGCGAGGGTTGTGGAGCTCCTTCTGAAGATGGACTTCAGGGCGACGGACATCTTTGCCCTGATTCATCCGTTTGGCACCTCCTTCTTCGATGTCAGTTTTGTTCGGCCAGAGGGCCTAGAGCTTTTCTGGTCGAATTTCGAACTGGCAAAGGGGGAGCCCGGCTGGCGAGACTTTGCCGTACAGGCGGTGTCTCGCCAAAATAGTGTAAAGAGGGTGACCGTTCTGACAAGTAACGAGTCACTCTCTGGGATCGACATCATGACGTGGCTTTCCCGTTATGGGGAAGTCACGGACGTCCCTAAGAAAAATAGGGACGAGTTTGGCATTTGGTCAGGGGGCTGGACTTTCATGGTAAAGTTGAAGGTTTCAGGAGGTACGGTCACCCACATCCCCTCCTCAGCATTTCTGGGGAGGGACAGAATCCAGATCTTCTACCAGGGGCAACCGAAGGTCTGCCACAGGTGCGGTGATCCCCGCCACTTCAGCGCAGGCTGCAAGGTGCAGAAGTGTGCCTTGTGTGGCGAGGTAGGTCATCTTGCCGCGGCCTGTGGTGACATTGGGTGTCACCTGTGTGGTGACCTAGGTCACCCGTATAGCCGCTGCCCCCGCTCCTTTTTCGGCACCATCTCTGGCCCAGCGGGGGGAGCCATGGGGGGTTCCCCGGTGGTGCAACTTCTGCTGGGGCTGGGGGTGGAGGCGTGAGGGGAGCTGAGGGGTCAGTGAGGAAAGACGAGGCTGGTACATCTGCCCACCAGTGGCAACAGGTGAGGCACCGTAAGGGCAGGGGGCAGGATAAGCCTCAGGCAACTGGGGTGATGACTGCCCCCACCCTGGAGGCAGCAGCCGAAGCCTCTGAGGCCCTGGGGGAGAAGGCGGTGAGCGAGGAGATCCGGAGGATGGAGAGGGAGGTGGCTGCTTCTGATAACTCTTCCCAGTATGAAAGTGTGGATGAAGAGGTGGTGGAGCAGCCTAAAAAAATGGCTGACAATCGTACCGGTAAGAGGCGGAAGAAGAAGAACAAGGCTAAAAAATCTAATGCCCCCCCTGACCGCTAGGGTGCCTACGGAGGGGCTCACCGGCTCACCTCTGATCCCCCTCTCCAATCGGTTCCAAGCCCTCGATGACTCTGCTGTGTCGGAGGTCGGGGGTGATGGGCCGGATGCAACATCTGGGGTGCCTTCAGGGAGTGGCGAGGTCTGTCCTCCGGGGGATTCACACTCCTCTGGCGGGGGGACTACCTCGGGGTCCAGGGCGAGGAATCTAGTGCTGGGAAGGAGGTGTCCACTGCTGCTAAGGAGGATATGGACACCTCAGTGTCTTTAAAGAGGAGGGGTGAGTAGGGCTCCTCCTCAGAGGGGGAGAGGAAATCTGGGGGTACGGTTAAAAAACAGGCCGTCTAACTCAATCACCCATGATGGCGGAACCTACCCCGTTGTCTCTGGCGTCGATTAATGTCGCCAGCATAAAGTCGGATACGGCTAGATTTACGGCCTTTGATTTTTTCACCCGGGTTGAGGCTGATATTTTATTTTTGCAGGAGACCAGACTAACGGACCTGGGGTCCATCCACAAAGCAAAGAGGGAATGGAGGAGTGGGCCCTCATACTGGTCTCTTGCGGCCGAGCCGTATAGCGGGGTAGCGGTCCTTTTTAAGACCGCGGAGGTGGAATGCAGACGGGTGATCGAGGTAGAAATGGGGAGATGTTTGGTCCTTGACGTCTTCATGAGGGGACAGGAGGTTCGGCTCATCAATATCTATGGCCTGCAATCTAAGTGGGACCGTAAATGTCTCTTCCTGAGGATCAAGCCCTATCTTTTTACAAGCCGGCAAGTGGTCTTCGGTGGGGATTTTAATACTATAACCAGACTCCGTGATAGGGGAGGCCCCGGAGACCGGCTGACTTATGATAGCGTAGCCTTGAATAGCATAGTAAGCGAAGCTCGCCTGGTGGATGCCAGGTCACGAGGGTTTCACCTTTTATAGGGGAAGCAGTAGGTCTAGGATAGTTTTTTTTTAAAGGAGGAAGCCGTCTCTTCTGCAGTGTCCGCTGTTGAGGTGGAGTTCTCCGATCACTGTTTAATTTTCTTTACTTTGAATGTTACAGAGACTCCCCGGATGGGGAGAGGCTTATGGAAGCTGAATTCGTCCCTTCTGGAAGAAGCGGAAGTAAGACAGTCCTTTGAGGAATTTCTTCAGAGCCAGGTACCTCTCTTGGGTCTTTGTAATAGTAAGTCTGAGTGGTGGGAGATCTTCAAAAGAAGGGTCGCAAGGTTCTTCCGTCAGCTCTCGAGCCTCAGGGGCCTGAACAGGTACCGCCTGTATCGGCAGCTGGGGAGGAAACTCGAGCAGCTCGTCTCGACTGGAGGGGACCGAGAGGAAATCTCCAGGGTGAAGACCTTGCTCAAGGGGTGCCAGTACGATAGGCACACATCCTTGGTTTTTGAGAGGGATTTCGGGAGGTACCGCTCGCCCGACCCTTACAGAAACTGCAGGTTGTCAGTGAATTGTAAGATGGTGACAGGACTGATCGACAGTACGGGGTCCCTGAACAGATCCAAATCAGGGATCCTGGAGGTGGTCAGATCCTTCTACTCGCACCTCTTGGGGAGGAGGGATCCTGATCGGGATGAGATGTCGGCTTTCCTGGCTGAAACCATCCCTGAGCCGGGGGATGACCCCTCTCTTCATGTTTTGGCAGAAGCAATCAGGGAAGAGGAAGTGAGACGGGCGATTGATGCGCTACGGCCCAAAAAGTCGCCTGGTCCGGATGGCTTAACATCCGAGTTCTACAAGACTTTTTGGGACTCTTTGGTCCCCCTCTTGACTGAGGTGTTTAATGAGTGCCTCTCCTCGGACACTCTGCCCAGTTCAATGAGGAAGTCAGCCCTGATTATCCTGTCAAATGGTAAAGACTCGTCCCGTATTGAGAATTGGCGTCCCATAGCGCTTCTCAATACGGACCGAAAGGTTCTGGCAAATGTGCTTTTTAATCGGTTGGTGAAGTTTGCACCCTGGCTCCTTTCGGGGGCCCAGCACTGCTCTGTTCCAGGCCGCAGTACATTTAGTGCTGTGCTCGGTGTCCGAGAGGCAGTGGAGCAGGGCAGATCACTGGAAGGGGTACTTGCTGTCCTTAGACCAGGCAAAGGCCTTTGACCGGGTTAACCATGAGTACCTCTGGTCCGTCCTTCTGAGGTACGGTCTGCCTGGGAGGTTTGTTGATTGGTTGAGAGTTTTATACAATGGGGCAGAGACTTTTCCGCTAGTGAACGGTTGGGTCGGACACCCTTTTGAGGTGAGGTCTGGTGTCCGCCAGGGCTGTCCTCTGAGCCCACTGTTATATGTGTTCGC
>JARQOD010000003.1:348188330-348239094 GCA_033576555.1 Oophaga sylvatica | reverse complement strand
GATCGACCCCCTTTTAAGGAGGGTGGATCGCGGACCGTTGGTGGTAGTCGGGATGGACCGGGCAGAGCCAGAGGCCGCCTTGAGGGTAGTGGCGTACGCTGACGACGTTTCCCTTTTTGTATCCTCGAGAGAGGAGGCGGATTGGGTGATGTCTGAGGTTGAACGCTACTCGGTGGCATCCAGGTCCATGATCAACTGGGACAAGTGTGAGAGTCTCTGGCTGGGAGGGGGAGAACCAAGTTTTGATCTCCCGGACACCCTTCCAGGGCCTCAGGCCACAGCAAAAATATTAGGCATCAGTTTCGGCCCGGGGGACTATCCCCAGCAAAACTGGGAGGGCAGACTTAAGATTGCCGCCCAGAACGTGGATCAGTGGAAGGGTTGGTCCTTGACCCTAAGGGAAAGGGTTAGTCTTGCCAAGGGCTATTTGCTTCCTTTGCTAATATATCTGGGCAGCGTCTGCATCTTGCCAGAGCCTCTTTGGACACGGGTCTACAGCCTGTTTTTCCAATTATTATGGGGAAATAGGCTGAACCTAATTAAGAGGGAGGTCACGTACCGCACGAGGAGACTAGGAGGGTTGGGTATGGTCAACCCAGTGGTGTTTCTAGTAAACACCTTTCTTAAGGCAAACATCGCCAACCTCTGGTCAGAGAGGGTTCCTCCGTGGGTATTCTCCTGTAGGGGGTGGTTTCGGCCTTTCTTCCAGGAATGGGAGACAGGAGGGCAGGTGAAGGACCTTCGTACACCTCATGGGCATCTTCCGGCTTACGTTACCCCGGTTCTGAAGGTGATCCGTCAGTGGGGTCTGGGAGTGTGGGAGATCAGGATCATGTCAAGTGGAAGCAGCGCCAAGCCAAGTCCCAAAACTTCAAGGGGATCCGCTTAGAGTTCAATAACCCGAGCCCCACCTCCAGATCCCGGCTTGGGCAATCCCTGAGCGCCAGGGGCTTCTGAAAGTGGGTCAACAGGACCCTATTGTCAAGAAACACGGATTTTGGTAAGAACTTACCTGTAAAATCCTTTTCAGCAGATGAAGGAAGGGAGACACACTAGTCATTACTAGTGGGTAGGCGGAGCCCACATAGGATAGAAACACCTCAGATTAAAAAAGTGTTGACCGGCCCCTCCAGCATATAGGGCTCCTCCTACTCCAGCTCTCCAGTCTAAAATTTGAGGTCACAGAGGATAGTCACTGCTGGAAGCAGCTCCTCAGAAGATTTTTTTATTTTAGTCGGACAGAGACTTGGACCGCCAGTGGTCTAGAGGTCTCAGGGGTCTCAGCGCTGCTGGACCCCCACCTCTCCCTTGGCGGATCTGTATTACCCTGTAAGGTGGTCCCTGCAGAACCCTGCCGGCCCTGGGGGATGAGGCTTGCTTCCCTGGCGGGGATGCAAACCGCGCTTCTGGGGTCACTGCGTTCCCCGCCCTGGGGGGAAGCTACGGGCACAGCGCCACAAATCTCTGAGGGGTCCCTGTGGCGCTCAGCTGGGTGAGTACTCCACATTTTAATGTGTTTTGAGTGCTTCAGCGGCCGCTGCGGCAGCCGCTGCTACATGTATCCATGTGTGGTGATTGTGTACCTTTGTCCGCAGGTGGTTACCTGCAGGACATGGGAGCGGGAGCGGAGTGAGTCGCGCGCTTTTTTTGAAACCGGCGGGGGCGTGGCTTCCCTGCCTTTTTCTCTTCCGGTCTCTCTCCTCTAGCGCGGCGGCCATTACTGAAGGCCTTCTCGGGCTCCTCACCCCCTCCGCTCCCCCCGACTGACCGAAAGGCAGACACTACACCGCGGCCAGCTGGGTGAGTCACTTCTACCTGTCAGGGCAGAAGCTTGACCCCCTCACACCCACAGCGCAGGAGGTACTGTCACACGGAATGCTCCCGCTACGATCACAATAGCGTCGCTTAAGTTTGCGATCGTTTTTTTTTTGTGATCGTTTTTAATGTCGCTAGTAGCTGCCACAGTGGGCGATCTCATTGACGACGCATAAGTGGTTAGCGATCTCCTTAGCGACTTTGGCGGTCATTGCGATGTACAATTCAGCGCAATATGTTAGCGATCTCGTTGGCATTCTTGTTTAGTGTGGCATACCTTTGAAAACTCTGTCCTGCAGCTGTTACCTTATAAGAGGCACCTGGGGCTCGCACACCCTTTTCATTACACAAGGGTTGTGGGAGTCTGCGACATTAACCCCTTCTTTGGCGGTTAACCCTTTATTGGGAGACAGCTGGGGTAGCTCTCTCTTTAAGAGCTTAACCCTTCAGCGTACTTTTTGCCTTTGAAAACCACACTGTTCTAGTTGCTTACAGGTTTTTGACCTGCCATATACTGTGTGAGGGCATGTCGGATCAGGGTCCAGGAGGTGCGGACCGTCTCCCAGATCCGCTACAGGGTCAGTCGCGCGTATCTGACACACAGACCTCGACGGCATCAAGCGCAGCGGTCGGAGGTGTCAGTGATGACAAAATGGAGGCCCTCACTCGTTCTATTAATGGCCTTTCTGACCTTCTAGGTTACTGGGTGTCAGCTAGATCCTCTCATGGTAGGAAGCGACACAGGCCGGTGCCTTCTTCCCCGCTTAGCGACTCTGAGATTTCGGGCATGGAGGGTTCCCCTTCAAGCTCGGATGGGGAGGTGTCCGATTCGGATAAGGAGGATCGGCAGGGACACTCTGCCTCTCTTTTGAGCCGCACAGAGGCTTTTATTGGAGCCATGAGGGAGGCGTTACAGTTACCAGAGGAGGTAACTAGACGTCCTGGTAAGTCGGCCCGGATGTTTCAGGAGTCGCATAGGTCGCGATCAGCCTTACCATCTCTGGACGAGCTTAATGAGGCAGTGGAGAAGGAACGCCTGTGTCCAGATAAACGTTTTCAGGGGACACGGTTTTTTGAGACGCTATATCCGTGTACGACGGAGTTGATTGATAATTGGATTCCTTCTCCTGAAGTGGATGTCCCTTTATCCCAGCTTAGCAAATCCTCATTGCTTCCTGTTAAAGGGAAGGCGAGTCTGCAGGATCCGCTGGACAGAAAAACGGAGATGGCAGCGAAATCCATCTACGAGGCCGCGGGTCATGGATTCAGAGCAGTGCTAGGATCCATGTGTGCTTGTAAAGCTTCCCTGAGCTGGTTAGACCGTCTACGGACGGCGTGGCAAGATGGATCCCCACTATCCGAGGTAGAGGGGTTTTTCAAGTCATTGGAGGATGCAGCACGATATGGCAGTGATGCAGGTTTGGATACTGCCTCACTGCTGTCCAGGGCACAATCCTCGGCGATCACAGTCAGGAGAGCTCTGTGGCTTAGACAGTGGACCGGAGACGCGGTTTCCAAGCAAGGTTTGCTTTCTTTAGCTTACAAGGGTGGTCAGCTATTTGGATCTGACCTCACGGAGCTGATTGCCAAGGCAAAGGCAAAAGAAACGGCTTTACCGCAGCGAAGAGCTGTGTCTTCTGCGGCTGGCAGGCATAGTGCCGGTACTAGTCGGCGGTCCTTTCGGTCCAGGGGACGGTTCGGTCAGCCCTCTTGGGGATCGGGGCGTCCCTCTTTTTCGGGAAAAAAGAACGTTCAGAAATCCCGCACTTCCTGGAAACAGAGCTTACGCCAAGACAAGCGGGAAGCTGACAAAAAGCCCGCTAAGGCGGACTGACGCCAGGGCCTCACTCGAGGGCTCTCGAACCGATTTGGGCTTCCCGCGTGTCGGACGTCTGGGTGATGCGGGTTGTGTCGGCAGGCTATTTCATAGAGTTTCTTTCTCGACCCCCAGACAGTTTTTGCCAATCCCGCATTCCGTCAGAGCCCGAGCTATATGCCGCTCTACTGCGGGAGGTCGATTCCCTTCTGCAGAAGGGTGTGGTGGTACCAGTTCCACCGGAGGACCGGGGAAGAGGGTTTTATTCCAACCTCTTTGTGGTCCCCAAAAAGGAGGACAAATTTCGCCCCGTTCTAGATCTCAAAAGATTGAATTGGCATGTCCGCTCCCGGAAATTCCGCATGGAGTCACTTCGCTCCGTTGTGGCGGCCTTGTCGCAGAACGATTTTTTGGTGTCAATCAACATTCGCGACGCTTATTTGCATGTCCCCATCGGAAGGGCCCACCAACGTTTCCTTCGTTTTGCCATAGGCCAGGACCATTACCAGTTTGTGGCTCTGCCATTTGGGTTGGCTTCAGCACCCAGAGTTTTTTACAAAAATTCTGGCTCCTCTTATGGCGATTCTGCGAAGACAGGGGGTTACGATTCTTCCCTATCTGGACGACCTTTTGATTGTGGCGTCCTCAAAGGAGGAGGCGGTGACGGCTCGCAATCTATCCCTTCAGCTCCTGGAGGACTTCGGGTGGCTGGTCAATTGGGAGAAGTCGTCTCTGGAACCGTCGCAGTCAATCCTGTTTTTGGGAATGCATTTTGACACGATACGAGCAGTGGTGTCTCTGCCTCCAGACAAGCAAGCGAGTCTTCTTCGTCATGTACAGGTTATGAAGTCTGCGACAGCAATGTCCCTTCGAAGGTGTATGCGCCTTCTGGGTTTGATGGTGGCGTCAATAGAAGCAATTCCGTTTGCCCAATTTCATTCCAGGGCTCTCCAAATGTTCATCTTGAACCGTTGGGATCGATTGCAGTTTTCACTGGATTGAAGTGTCATCATCTCCCACAGGGTGAGAGAGTCTCTAGAATGGTGGTTACGTCCGGATGCGTTATCCCCGGGGAAGTCCTTCCTTCCTCCGAGGTGGTCGATCATAACCACCGATACCAGCCTGACGGGCTGGGGGGGTGTCTGAAACGATCTCTGGATTCAGGGAGTATGGTCGTTGGAAGAGTCTGTCCTGACAATCAACATCCTGGAATTGAGGGCAGTTTTCCTTTGCCTCCAACACTGGACGGTCCCTTTAAGCGGTCTACCAGTCCGAGTGCAGACAGACAACGCGACGGCGGTCGCGTATATCAACCATCAAGGTGGGACGAGGAGCTTCAGGCTCATGATGGAAGTGTCTCGAATTCTGGTATGGGCCGAGGCCAGAGTGCCAGCCATCTCTGCGATTCACATTCCAGGAGTTCAGAATATCACAGCGGACTTCCTCAGTCGCGAAAAGATGGATCCCGGAGAATGGAGTCTTCATCCGGAAATTTTTGCACTGCTGTGCTCCCGTTGGGGAACTCCCCAAGTGGATTTGATGGCATCCAGGTTCAATGCCAAGTTACCGACGTTCATGTCCAGGTACAAGGACTCGAACGCTGTGGCAGTGGATGCTCTGGTGGCTCCTTGGGACCAATTCGAGCTAATCTATGTGTTTCCGCCGATATCCTTACTTCTTCTGGTGTTGCGTCGGATCAGACTGGAGAGAGTCCCGGCTATGTTGATAGCCCAAGATTGGCCGAGGAGGACGTGGTTCTCGACACTGGTGTCGCTTCTGGCAGCGCCTCCACTTCCACTTCCTCTTCGCCCGGACCTGTTAACCCAAGGGCCCGTTCGTCACCCGGACCTGAAGTCTCTGCGTTTGACGGCGTGGCTCTTGAGACCGAAATCTTGACCCGTCAAGGTTTTTCAGCCGAAGTCATTGCCACTCTGCGAGCTGCCAGAGGTCCGGCTACTACTAGGATTTATCACAAGACTTGGGAAGCCTTCTTCTCGTGGTGTTCGGGTTCTTCTAGGAACCCGAGGATTTTTTCCATTCCCAATTTGTTGGCCTTTTTGCAGTACGGGCTGGACAAGGGTTTGGCAGTTAGCACTCTGAAAGGACAGGTTTCTGCTCTGTCTTTGCTGTTTCGGAATACTATCGCCTCGCGTAGGGACGTACGTTCCTTTTTTCGCGGGGTAACCCGTCAATTTCGCCACGGAAGGCGCCTGTGTCTCCTTGGCGGCTCAATCTTGTCTTGGAGGCTCTTCAACATGGACCTTTTGAGCCTATGGACTCTGTTAATCTTTCCTTTCTCTCTTGGAAGGTTGCCTTCCTAGTGGCGGTCACTTCTTTGAGAAGGGTTTCTGAGTTGGCGGCTCTTTCTTGCTCGCCTCCTTTTCTGGAGTTTCTCCCAGATCGCGTAGTGATTCGCATACGGGGCGACTTTCTACCTAAAGTGGTGTCACAGTTTCATGTTAACCAGGATATTGTGTTGCCCTCGCTCTGTCCGGAGCCAAGGAATGCGAAGGAACGGGCCTTGCACACATTGGATTTGGTGCGGGCTTTGAAGTTCTATTTGTCTATTACTCAAAGTTTTCGGAAGTCGGATTCTCTGTTTGTGATTCCAGCAGGTCGTCGACGTGGGCAACGAGCTTCCAAGGATTCTATAGCTCGTTGGATTCGGTCGGCCATTTTAGAGGCTTACCGACTTAAGGGCGAACCTTGACCGATTAAGATTCGAGCTCACTCCACAAGGGCTGTGGGTTCATCGTGGGCTTTCCATCAAGGAGCCTCGGCAGCTCAGCTCTGCCAGGCGGCGACCTGGTGCTCCGTCAACACATTAACAAAATTTTATAAGGTGGACGTCAGTGCTTCCGCTGATGCGGCCTTAGGACGTAGGGTCCTGCAGGCGGCTGTAGTTTAAAGTTCTTGTGAACTTGTAGTTAGCGCTAGTTGCGCATTTATTTAGGTTGTTGGGTATCTGCCTCTTTTGGTTTTTTTGCCCACCCTTATTTTTGGACTGCTTTGGGACGTCCCACTAGTAATGACTAGTGTGTCTCCCTTCCTTCATCTGCTGCTGAAACACGGATTTTGGTAAGAACTTACCTGTAAAATCCTTTTCAGCGAAGAAGGAAGGGAGACACACATCCCTCCCATGGCAGAAGTGTGTTGTTGTGTTTTCAGATGCGGCGTGACCCTTCTCTGATAGCGATTATCTGGGCTGAGGTTGGCGCGCTAAGGCTCTGTTCCAGCATTGCCAGCTCATCGCAGTGGTCAGGTTCAGTGAGTAGTACCTGAGACTGTGTGTTTTTTTCTGTTATATGCATAACCTGTCTCCTTGTTTTTCTCTCTGAAATCCTTCAGAAGGGGTTATGTTGCTCCGCTGGTGATATTTACTCTTCCTTAGCTTGGGTACGACTGGAGAGCTGGAGTAGGAGGAGCCCTATATGCTGGAGGGGCCGGTCAACACTTTTTTAATCTGAGGTGTTTCTATCCTATGTGGGCTCCGCCTACCCACTAGTAATGACTAGTGTGTCTCCCTTCCTTCTTCGCTGAAAAGGATTTTACAGGTAAGTTCTTACCAAAATCCGTGTTTCTTGACAATAGGGTCCTGTTGACCCACTTTCAGAAGCCCCTGGCGCTCAGGGATTGCCCAAGCCGGGATCTGGAGGTGGGGCTCGGGTTATTGAACTCTAAGCGGATCCCCTTGAAGTTTTGGGACTTGGCTTGGCGCTGCTTCCATGGGAAGCTGTATGTGAGGGACAACCTGAAGTGCAGGAGCTCTGATGACCGGGATTGTCCCCGCGAGGAGTGTGGTGGCATGCTTGAAAGCATGGAGCACTTCCTGCTTCGGTGTCCCTTTAATACAGAGGTCTACAGCAGGGTGGGTGCTTCCATTGGCTGGCCCAGGCTGGCAGGCCTCTCCTATGCGGAGTGGGCCTATGGGGCATTCAGGTCCCTTGGTGGCCGAGATCGGGGCACTGTTTTCTTAGTTTGTTTAGTAACTAGGTTCTGCACGTGGAATGCACGGTGTCTAGTGTCTACTCAGCGCTCCCTGGAGTTTGAGAGGCTGGGTGCAGGGAGGGCCTCTCTCCTATGGAGGGGTTTCTCCTTTAATGTGCCCTAGGGAGAGTTAGGTTCTGTGTGCCTGTGATAGGGCTGAGTTAGTATTTTTTTATCCTTTTATCTTTATTTTGTAGGGTCAGATAGATGTGTAGGGACAGGGAGGGACAGATAGGGACAGTCTTTAGGGACAGGTAGTTAGTATTAGGTTGGTAGTGAGGGACAGGTAGGGGCAGGTAGGGAGAGGTTGGTAGGGCTATAGGGACAGGATTTTCTCTTTTGTGTTGTTAGGGAGGGTCAGGGTGATGTGCGGTAGATTAGGGTGAGAGCCTCTATGGTCTCCAGTTCCTGGTGGTGGGCTGTAACCCTCACTCATAGATTTTTGTTTTGTAATTGGTAACCCGGGTATAGGGCTTGCAAGCATTGAACTTGGGCCTGTTCTTTGGTCATGGTGAAGGTGTATAGTGGTTATTATTGATATGTGTTATTATTGCTATATGTTATTAATATGTTATTATATGGTTGTACATATATATATATATATATATATATATATTTGTGTTGTGTGTACTATGATGAGGGTACAGGGGATTTAGTTTAGGTGGGATGGGGGTTTCTTGGGGGGAGGGGGATGGGTTTTGGAGAATGGACGTCTGGCGGGATGCCAAGATTTGCTGTGTAGGAAAGGCCACAAACTTTCGTGGGACCTGGTGTGATAGGCCACAAACTTTCGTGGGACCTGGTGTGATAGGCCACAAACTTTCGTGGGACCTTTGGAGGAATGGTGGTGGTTAGTTTAGGGAAAAAAAAAAAAAATGTAAAAAAAATTTAAAAAAAGAAAAAAAAAAAAGTGTGTGTATGTATATATATATATGTATACAGTCATGGACAAAAGTTTTGAGAATGACACAAATATTAATTTTTACAAAGTCTACTGCTTCACTTTTTCTAATGGCAATTTGCATATACTCCAGAATGTTATAAAGAGTGATCAGCTTAACAGCAATTACTTGCAAAGTCAATATTTGGCTAGAAAATGAACTTTATCCCCCAAAACACATTTCAACATCATTGCAGCCCTGCCTTAAAAGGACCAGCTAACCTCTTTTCAGTGATTGCTCCATTAACACAGGTGTGGGTGTTGATGAGGACATGGCTGGAGATCAATCTGTCATGATTAAGTAAGAATGACACCACTGGACACTTTAAAAGGAGGCTGGTACTTGGCATCATTGTTTCTCTTCTGTTAACCATAGTTATCTCTAAAGAAACACGTGCAGTCATCATTGCAATGCACAAAAATGGCCTAACAGGGAAGAGTATCGCAGCTAGAAAGATTGCACCTCAGTCAACAATCTATCGCATCATCAAGAACTTCAAGGAGAGAGGTTCCATTGTTGCCAAAAAGGCTCCAGGGCGCCCAAGAAAGACCAGCAAGCGCCAGGACCGTCTCTTAAAAGTGTTTCAGCTGCAGGTTTGGGCTACCAGCAGTGCAGAGCTTGCTCAGGAATGGCAGCAGGCAGGTGTGAGTGCATCTGCACACACTGTGAGGTGGAGACTCTTGGAGCAAGGCCTGGTCTCAAGGAGGGCAGCAAAGAAGCCACTTCTCTCCAGAAAAAACATCATGGACAGACTGATATTCTGCAAAAGGTACAGGCAGTGGACTGCTGAGGACTGGGGTAAAGTTATTTTCTCTGATGAATCCCCTTTTCGATTGTTTGGGACATCAGGAAAACGCCTCATTCGGAGAAGACAAGGTGAGCGCTACCACCAGTCTTGTCTCATGCCAACTGTTAAGCATCCTGAAACCATTCATGTGTGGGGTTGCTTCTCAGCCAAGGGAATCGTCTCTCTCACAGTCTTGCCTAAAAACACAGCCATGAATAAAGAATGGTACCAGAATGTCCTCCAAGAGCAACTTCTCCCAACCCTCCAAGAGCAGTTTGGCGATCAACAATGCCTTTTCCAGCATGATGGAGCACCTTGCCATAAAGCAAAGGTGATAACTAAATGGCTCAGGGAACAAAACATAGAGATTTTGGGTCCATGGCCTGGAAACTCCCCAGATCTTAATCCCATTGAGAACTTGTGGTCAATCATCAAGAGACGGGTGGACAAACAAAAACCTAAAAATTCTGACAAAATGAAAGCATTGATTGTGCAAGAATGGACTGCTATCAGTCAGGATTTGGTCCAGAAGTTGATTGAGAGCATGCCAGGGAGAATTGCAGAGGTCCTGAAGAAGAAGGGTCAACACTGCAAATATTGACTTGCTGCATTAACTCATTCTAACTGTCAATATAAGCTTTTGTTACTCATATGTTTGCAATTATTATATTTCTGTCTGTGATAAAAACATCTGTCAAACACACACATTAAAAACCAGAGGGCAGCAGATCATGTGAAAATATAATATTTGTGTCATTCTCAAAACTTTTGGCCATGACTGTATGTGTATATAATTAAGTTGGGCCAGGTGGCCTATTTACTTTAGGGCATGTGGCTGAATTTTTTTTTTTTTCTAGGGGTGAATGCGTGGGTATGTGTATATGAGGGGAAAGATAAGTACGTAGGTTGAGGTCTCTTCCCTTGCTGGGGGGTATTAATGAAATGGAGGAACGTTTTGTTTGCATAAATCTGCTGGACATTGGACTTTTGGGCTTTATGAATAATGTTTTTTATTGAGTTTGTCTGTAAGTTTTGTCTATGTTTTGCCTGTAAGTTTAGTTTTGTATTTTTATAATAAAAGAGATACAGGATGTAACTCAGGATCAGTACAGGTTCAGTAATGTAATGTATGTACACAGTGACTCCACCAGCAGAATAATGAGTGCAGCTCTGGAGTATAATGAAGGATGTAACTCAGGATCAGTACAGGTTCAGTAATGTAATGTATGTACACAGTGACTGCACCAGCAGAATATGAGTGCAGCTATGGAGTATAATACAAGATGTAACTCAGGATCAGTAATGTAATGTATGTACACAGTGACTCCACCAGCAGAATAGTGATTGCAGCTCTGGAGTTTAATGAAGGATGTAACTCAGGATCAGTACAGGTTCAGTAATGTAATGTATGTACACAGTGACTGCACCAGCAGAATAATGAGTGCAGCTATGGAGTATAATACAGGATGTAACTCAGGATCAGTAATGTATATACACAGTGACTCCACCAGCAGAATAGTGAGTGCAGCTCTGGGGTATAATAAAGAATGTAACTCAGGATCAGTAATGTATGTGTAGAAATCGCAGGAACGCGGGATGTCGCCAAGGACAGGAGACAGATCAAAAGTTAAAGTATTTATTAAACAAGGAATGTCCTTCACGCAGGGAGTGAGGGATTGTAGGGTTACGGTAAGGAATGGGGCAGAACTGGGAGAGTGGCGGGGTACGTCAGGGACGAACGAAAGTTCAGTAATAAAGAGGTGAAACTTATCAGTCTGTAGTCTTCTTGGGTGCAGCTCCCCGGGGTTCCAACGGTGGTACCGACAACAGCGTGCGGGACGCCTCGACGAAGTCTCTAGGAGACAGGAAGATTTCCTGTGCTCAAACGTATCTAGCACGGCACTGAGTCTAGTGTGGGGAACCGCCGAAATAGGACTTTGCTCCGCGGTGTATACAAGTCCTTAGTAGTCAGGCTCTGGCCTAGTCATCTGTCTCTCTCTGCATCGCACAGTGCAGCCTCTGCCTTCAACTGGGGTCACCTCCTAACGTGGAGGGTAGCGGGGAGCTGACAATTGGTCGTCGACAAACGGTGGACCTGAATGCTGAGGTCTATCAAGTATGCAGTCACTCTTGGGCAGAGCGTGTGCGGTACTCACTATCAGCAGGGTACGACACCTGGCTTAGCTCTGCTCTGCTGACCCAGCTCTGTACGGCTCTGCTCTGCTGGCACGGCTCTGCACGGCTCCGCTCTGCAGGCAATGGGGGCTCTCTCTATACGGCCCGTCGCCAAGTCAGTGCTCACTGGTGGGGGACGCAGAGCGCGCCACTCCTCACTCTGCGCGCTGCTCTCTGCGCTGCCCTCTGCACTGCTCTTTGCCGGCGCCAGACTGACCTTTTTGGCGCACTTCTCCCTTTTGTGCCCCCCGCTGCTGCGCGCGCTATACCAGCTCTCCTGGGTGAGCAGGAAGCTCCGTCTCTCTCCTCCAGCAGAAGGGGAAGGTCCGCCTCTCTCAGGTTTCCCCCCGGAAACAGAGGATGCAGCCTTTTTAGTTCCGGACCCGGCATGCAGGTACCTGCGGTCCGGTCTACCTCCTTACATATGTACACAGTGACTGCACCAGCAGAATAGTGAGTGCAGCTCCGGAGTATAATACAGGATGTAACTCAGGATCAGTAAAAGATCAGAAATGTCATGTATGTACACAGTTACTGCACCAGGAGAATAGTGAGTACAGCTCTGGGATATAATACAGGTTGTAACTCAGGATTAGTAATGTATGTACACAGTGACTGCACCAAGAGAATAGAGAGTGCAACTCTGGAGTATAATACAGGATGTAACTCTGGATGAGTGCAGGATCAGCAATGTAATGTATGTACACAGTGACTGCACCAGCAGAATAGTGAGTGCAGCTCTGGAGTATAATACAGGATGTAACTCAGAATCAGTACAGGATCAGTAATGTAATGCAGGGTTTGACAAACCCGGTCGCCAGGTCGCCAGTGGCGCCTAGAAAATCATGCCTGGCGCCCGGGTTTGTCGGGGCCCTGAGCAGGCGGGGGGGCCCACTCGCCGTCGGGCACCCCGGCGCCCGTTAGTGGAGGAGAGCGGTGTCAGCGCCGCCACTGGCCCCACCCCGCTTGCTCAGGGCCCCGGCAGCAGCTGGCACAATACTCACCGCTCCCCGTGCCTCCGCTGCCGCAGCTCCGGGCTTCAGGGGGCGCCTGCGCTTCCTCTCACAGCAGTGCCGCTGAATGACGTCATCATTCAGCGGCCAGCTATGGCAGAGAGCGCGCGGACACCGGACAGGTGAGATATGTGTGTGTGTGTCTGTGTGTGTGTGTGTCTGTATCAGTGTGTGTGTATGTAGTGCGGTGCTTTGTGTGTGTATGTGAGAGAGTGCTTGTGTGCTGCGCTGCTGTCTGTGTGATGGTGGTGGGGGAGGGCAGTGATGATAATGATGATGGGAGGCATTGATGATAATGAGGAGGCATTGATGATGATGGGGAGGCATTGATGATAATGGTTAGGCATTGATGATAATGGGGAGGCATTGGTGATGATGGGGAGGCATTAATGATGATGGGGAGGCATTGATGATGATGGGGAGGCATTGATTATGATAATGGGGAGGCATTGATGATGATGGGGAGGCATTGATGATGATGGGGAGGCATTGATGATAATGGGGAGGCATTGATGATGATGGGGAGGCATTGATAATGATGGAGAGACATTGATGATAATGGGGAGGCATTGATGATGATGGGGAGGCATTGATGATGATGGGGAGGCGATAATGATGATGGGGAGGCGATGATGATGATGGGGAGGCATTGATGATGATGGGGAGGCATTGATGATAATGGGGAGGCATTGATGATGATGAGACGGCATTGATGATGATGGGGAGGCATTGATGATGATGGGGAGGCGATAATGATGATGGGGAGGCGATGATGATGATGGGGAGGCATTGATGATGATGGGGAGGCATTGATGATAATGGGGAGGCATTGATGATGATGAGACGGCATTGATGATGATGGGGAGACATTGATGATGATGGGGAGACACTGATGATAATGGGGAGGCATTGATGATGATGGGGAGGCGATGATGATGATGGGGAGGCGATGATGATGATGGGGAGGCGATGATGATGATGGGCAGGCGATGATGATGATGGGCAGGCAGGGCCGGCTCCAGGTTTTTATGGGCCCCGGGCGAAAGAGTCTCAGTGGGCCCCCTTAACATAGACCACGATTCATGATGCACAGATACTGCAGAGAAATATGGGTATAGCACAACGCCAAACACTTCTCTTCTTCCATTACATGACTGATACCTATTGTAAATTGTACAATAGCTCAAAAACCGCCAAATCCTCACAGCGCACAGTACAGACTGGACAGTACAGTCCTCCATACAATATTATGGGCACCTGCCACCACATAGTCTCCCCCTCATCACCCATATAATACCCCATGCAGGATGTCACCCCGCCATCCCCCATATAATGCTCCATACAGAATACTGGACCCAATATAATGCTCCATACAGAATACTGGACCACATATAATGCTCCATACAAAATATGGAGCTCTCCTCTACACTGTGCTGCGTTCTGCACTGTTACGGCTCAGGAAAGGGCGCTGTGGAAAGACTCCCCATTATCATCATCATTGCCTGCCCATTATCATCATCATTATTGCCTTCCCATTATCATTGCCTCCCCATCATTATCATTATCATTGCCTCCCCATTAATATCATCATCATCATTGCCTTCCCATTATCATTGCCTCCCCATCATCATCATTATCATTGCCTCCCCATTAATATCATCATCATCATCATTGCCTTCCCATTATCATTGCCTCCCCATCATCATCATCATCGCCTCCTCACCACAATCACTGCCTCCCCCCAGGGCCCCCACCACCATCACACATACAGCACCACAGGCAGCACTCTCTCACATACACACAGGCAGGCACACACACACACACACGCAGGCACGCGCGCACACACACACACACACAAGCCTCACCTGTCCGGCGTCCGCACGCTCTCTGCCACAGCCGGCCGCTGAATGATGACATCATTCAGCGGTGCTGCTGTGAGAGAGGAAGCGCCGGCGCCCCCTGGAGGTCGGAGCTGCAGCAGCGGAGGCACGGGAGAGGTAAGTATTGCGCTGGCTTCTGCCGGGGCCCTGAGCAAGCGGGAGGGGGCCCAGTGGCGGCGCTGACACCGCTAACGGGCGCCGGGGTGCCCGACGGCGAGTGGGCCCCCCCGCCTGCTCAGGGCCCCGGCACTTGCCCGGGTGTGCCGGGTGCTGACGCCGGCCCTGTGGGCAGGCATTGATGATGATGGGGAGGCGATGATATGATGAGGAGGCAATGATAATGATGGGCAGGCATTGATGATGATGGGGAGACCATGATGATGATAGGGAGGCAATGATGATGATGAGGAGGAGACAATGATGATGATGAAATGAAAAAAAAATTCTGGCTCCTAAATTTTTTGGCTGGCTCCTAGATTCTGAACAACTTTGTCGACCCCTGATGTAATGTATGTACACAGTGACTCCTCCAGCAGAATAGTGAGTGCAGCTCTGGAGTATAACAGGATGTAACTCAGGATCAGTAATGTATGTACACAGTGACTGCACCAGCAGAATAGTGAGTACAGCTCTGGAGTATAATACAGGATGTAACTCAGGATCAGTAATGTAATGTGTGTACACACAGTGACTCCACCAGCAGAATAGTGAGTGCAGCTCTGGAGTATAATACAGGATGTAACTCAGGATCAGTACAGGGTCAGTAATGTAATGTATTTGCACAGTGACTCCACCAGCAGAATAGTGACTGCAGCTCTGGAGTATAATACAGCATGTAACTCAGGATCAGTACAGTATAAGTAATGCAATGTATGTACACAGTGACTACACCAGCAGAATAGTGAGTACAGCTCTGGAGTATAATACAGGATGTAACTCAGGATCAGTAATGTATGTACACAGTGACTGCACCAGCAGAACAGTGAGTGCAGCTCTGGAGTATAATATAGGATGTAACTCGTGATCAGTGCAGGTTCAGCAATGTAAAGTTTGTACACAGTGACTCCACCAGCAGAATAGTGAGTGCAGCTCTGGAGTATAATATAGGATGTAACGCAGGATCAGCACAGTATAAGTAATGCAATGTATGCACACAGTGACTGCACCTCTCTACACGGCCCCAATTGGACAGACCATCAGCAGATTTGGCTTTCAGTACCATCTTTATGCCGATGACACACAACTATACACGTCATCCCCCGACCTTACCCCCGCTGTTCTACAGAACACCACCGACTGTCTGTCCGCAGTCTCCAACATCATGTCCGCTCTCTATCTGAAACTTAACCTCTCCAAGACTGAACTCCTTCTGCTCCCGCCGTCTACTAACCTCCCTAAATCTGACATTTTCCTCTCTGTGGGCGGCACCATAATAACACCCCGGCAGCAGGCTCGCTGTCTGGGTGTTATGTTTGACACCAATCTCTCCTTCACCTCCCATATACAATCTCTTGCCCGCTCTTGCCGTCTACACCTAAAGAACATCTCTAGAATCCGCCCTTTTCTCACCATGGAAACAACAAAATCCCTCACTGTAGCATTGATCCACTCCCGCCTGGACTACTGCAACGCTCTATTACTTGGCCTCCCCATTACTCGACTATCCCCTCTCCAGTCCATCCTTAATGCAGCAGCCAGGGTCATCCATCTGGCTAATCGGTACTCGGACGCGTCCGCTCTTCGCCAGTCGCTTACACTGGCTGCCCATTCATTATAGGATCCAATTCAAAGTACTTGTTCTCACCCACAAAGCTCTCCACAGTGCAGCACCCCCCTACATCTCCTCCCTCATTTCTATCTATCGGCCTAACCGACTGCTGCGCTCTGCAAACGACTTTCGACTAACCTCTGCACTAATCCGTACCTCCCACTCCCGACTCTAAGACTTCTCCCGCGCTGCGCCAATCCTCTGGAATGCTCTACCCCAAGAAATTAGGACTATCCACAATTTGCATGGTTTCAGGAGCTCCCTCAAAACACATTTGTTCAGAGTGGCCTATCACATTCACTAACCAAAGTTGTTCTATGTTTAAGTGTGTATGTGTAGCCCATTCACTATCTCCATCCATCCCTCACTCCGTCAAGATGGCTGGACCATCATTGTAAATGCACCATTGTATATACACACCTGTACTTTGTATCTCCCCCACCTCATTATAGATTGTAAGCTCTCACGAGCAGGGTCGGCTTATTTGCTTTAATTATTGTATTGTTAACGTTGTTACTTATGACTTGTGTTTTGAAACTGTTAAACTGTAAAGCGCTGCGGAATATGTTGGCGCTATATAAATAAAGATTATTATTATTATTATTATTATTATAATAGTGAGTGCAGCTCTGGAGTATAATATAGGATGTAACTCAGGATCAGTGCAGGATCAGCAATGTAATGTATGTACACAGTGACTGCACCAGCAGAATAGTGAGTGCAGCTCTGGAGTATAATACAGGATGTAACTCAGGATCAGCACAGTATCAGTAATGTATGTATACAGTGATTCCACCAGCAGAATAGTGAGTGCAGCTCTGAAGTTTAAGGATTGGTTCAGGATTAGTACAGGATTTAATTAATGTAATCTTTTTTTTTTTATTTGAAAACTTTTATTATAAATGTCAGAGTGGCATCTGTTTTTGAAATGTACAATTTCATACAGTATATTTTGATGCTCAGTTCTATTATCTGGTGCTAACAATGTGTATTTTCTCACCTATAGTTTAAAAGTAAATTTTGCAGGATATCGATGCTTTCAAGTCATGAGATTTGCAGTGGAGGAAATTAACAATAGTAGGAAACTTCTTCCCAACATAACCCTAGGATACAATGTCTTTGACACTTGCTATGTGTATAACAACATCCAGCCGGCTCTGAATTTCATGTCACAGGATTATGTGATTAACCCTACAGAAGGTTTTACAGAATACGTCCCCAATGTGATCTCTGTGATTGGCCCTGATAATACTGATGCTGTGGAGACCACCGCCGACCTTTTTAATCTATTGCTTCTTCCACAAGTAAGTATCTGATCATAAATATGAGTTGCTATGGATTTTCTTACAGATGTTGCCTTCAACTTCTCTGCTTCTGCCACCCCTCATTGTTCAAATCCAGTAGTGAAATAGTGCCCTCTGCTGGCTATACAGTGGAAAAATAGATAACTTTACCGTTACTATTGATAGGGTACACTATAATGTATGTATTATAAAATTGCAGATTTAATATAATATTACTGTTGTGATAATTGACTTTAATAGTATGACCATGTTCAGAATCTACAGTGGACTTGGACTTTAGGACCTTTTCAATTCTAATGGTAACCCAGCAAACCGGCAGCTTAGTTTAAGTCTAATTAGACAACAGCCAAATACAGCATGTATAGGGCAATATGTAAGTATTTGATTGCTATGAGGGAACCCTTAAAGGGGTTGTCCAGCACATTTGACCACAAGTAAGCAGTTTGCATACTTGTGGCCACATTCCGACTAGACGTGTCCAACCTTATTCAATTCACTTGTATTGAGCATGTCTAGTTGGCACGTGATTGCATAAATTCAAATCACATACTTGCAGTCATGAGTCCGCCAACACCGTAGAATCCTGACAGCGCGTACATTGCATGCTGTGAGGAGTCTCAAATTTCAACCTCAAGCCTGGACAACCCCTTTAACAAACACAAAATCATTGCTCCTATGTTCCCATTTTAATGTGCACTTCCGCCGTATTATCTTTATGACTGATGGTAAATGCTGTGGACAGTGCTCAGCTGTCTTTGGCGGTCCCAATGGCAATGAATGAGTCCTCTTGTGATTCTTCTAGTCAGATACCAATGTCATATTATAGTTAACCATAAACAACTACATTTATATCCTGGCACAATGGGTCTGATTCATTATTCCATTTGCATCTTTTTTTATTTTTTTTTCTCTTTTTCACCTGTTTTTCATTCACACCTTATTCTTCTTTTAATTTGTGCCTTTTTCAAAGTCTATTTTATATACTGTATGTTCTTTTTTTTTTTTTTTTTTTTATTTGTTGCTCATTGTGAGCAGGTTAAGAGTTTCCAGGTGTTTTTGGCTGATTCATCAAGTCAAATATTTGGCGCAAATATACTCCTGTCTGGATTCTTTGTACAAATTTTATGAAATTTTTAGTGTGATATGCTTTTTTTTAGTTAAACATTTGCAAAAAAAAAAAACGTTAAAGACAACAATAAAGGCTTTGATTTCTCTTTTGCGGAGTTTAAATCACTTTTCTTTTTTTGGTACTTTTAGTACTAATTGGTGCATTCAAATGATGCACTCAGGTTTGTGAAATTTGAGCAAAATAAAAAATACTCTTCATTTTTGGTCTTTACCTTTTTTTGCAGATTTAGCACAAAAAATTACATGTTCTGCTAAAATATGGAAACATTTGTGCAAAGAAATTGAATGTACATAAAGTCAATCCAATGAGAGTGGCTTGAATACATTTGCGAAAAATGTTGCAACATAAAATTGAAATTGATTAATTCGCCGAAAACATAATAATAATAATCTTTATTTTTATATAGCGCTAACATATTCTGCAGCGCTTTACAGTTTGCACACATTATTGTCGCTGTCCCCGATGGGGCTCACATCCCCTATCAGTATGTTTTTGGAATGTGGGAGGAAACCCACGCAAACACAGGGAGAACATATACAAACTCCTTGCAGATGTTGGCCTTGGTGGGATTTGAACCTAGGACTCCATCGCTGCAAGGCTGCAGTGCTAACCACTGAGCCACCGTGCTGCTCACAACATCTGGAAACCCCAAACCCTGCCCAAAATCACAAGCATAAAAATAGCGAACACATAGAAAAAATAGACTTTAAAAAGGTGCAAATTAAAAGAATATAGTACAAATGAAAACAGGTGAAAAACAATCATTGGGGTCCAAAGAGAACTTTTAATTTTGTATAAAGTTCATAAGCCATGTGTAAAACCAAAAAAGAAAAAATAGAATGGCACTAAGAAACAGTCTACTTACTGGTGGAGTGGGTGGACTCTGAGTCAGCGACACTTTGCTGGGTGAAATCACGGTAGTGAAGGTGCTTGCTTGAAAAAGCACACATATGGCAATCCAAAAAAAAAAAAAAAAGGAAAAAAGCAGCACACTCCGTTTACCGTATCATAAAAACCTAAGTCCTTTATTTAAAGGGAATCTGTCACCCTAAATTGGCGGGATATTTAAATGATGGCAGTCAGGTCAGATGGGCGGTGTTTTGGGTACTTGCCTTAACATGTTGTTCGCCGCTGTCTCCATTATTTCTGGGAATTGTAGTTGTTGCCCTCCATATAACGCGCCTGCGCATTGCAATCTGCGGCAAAGCATACTGCGCATGCGCAATTCAAGATTGCAATGCGCAGGTGTGTTATATGGAGGGCAACGACTACATTCCAGAATAATGGAGACAGCGGCGAACAACATGTTAAGGCAAGTACCCAAACACTGCGCATCTGACCTGACTGCCATCATTTAATATCCGCCAATTTAGGGTGACAGATTCCCTTTAAGAAAAGTTCACATGGACAAAGTTTGTGAGGGCAGGACAAATGCAGGCATGCAGACAAAGGAACAGGACTACGGCCGTTTCGTGTTTAACACGCTTCCACGGGTCCAGATCATAAGCCATGTGTGCCTTTTTGAAAAATTTGCTGCAAAAACGTCAACAAATACCAGAAGACAAAAAAAAAAAGAAAAGTGACGTAAGGTAACTTAGGGGTCATGCAATGCACCTCTGGCAATTTTTTTTAAGTCATTTCTTTTTTTCTTTTTTTTGTCTTGTGGTACTTGTTAACGTTTTTGTGGAAAATTCTTCAAAAAGGTGCACTTGTGTCATGAACTGTGTACAAAATTAAAAGTTCTACTTGGTCCCAATTTATTATTGCCTTTTTGGCTTTTTTCTAGTCTAGTTTTTGGTGTTTTTCTCCTGTTTTTCATTTGTACTTATTGCTAGGGGAGCCTATAAGTCTCCTTACGCCTACTTGGTGATCTCCTCAAGGAGAAACTTTACCCTCTAGACCCCTTATCAATAGCCGCTCACCCAGCCAACCAGTTCTTGAGTTTTGCACCAATGAGCTGCAAACATTGTGAAAAGCATTTGTAAATTGAGTTTCTGGTTTGGGTTGATGTTGACTTTTAGGATTGCTACTCCAATAATCTACATTCTGAGACTACAGCAAATCACCAGAGAACTTCTAGACCGTAGGCTGTTGGCCAAGACTCTCTGGGAAAGACAACACAGAACTGGGATCTAATTCTGTAAAAATATTTATTTTTGTACATTTATAGATCAACATTTTTGCTACCAGTAAGAGGATGGGTGAGTTGAGCCTGCCGTCCAGTTTTCAGACTATTCCAAGCAGCAGGGTGCAGCAACAAGCCATCACAGACATCCTCAACTATTTTAATTGGACCTGGATCGCAGTGCTGGGAAGTTTGGACGAATATGGATTCAAAGGAGTTCAGCAATTTGTAGAACTCACATCGGATACGAACATTTGTATCGCATATGTAGGATTCATACCTATTAAAATCGTGGGCAAAGAAACTGAGTGGAATGCTTCTGTACATAGTATGATCGCCAATATCATCCTCACTAATGTCAATGTCATCTTGGTGTTCTCCGCTGACATTGTTGTTCTGGACTTTTTAAAGGAAGTGGAAGAACTGAATGTTCCCTCGAAGATCTGGCTGGCTACCGAGACGTGGTCATTGTCTAAGGAAATTTATGATTTGCCGAATATGAAGAATTTAGGGTTGGTACTTGGCATTGCTCAAAAATATGTCAAGATCCCAGCCTTCGATGAATATCTCCTGAATGTATACTATGAAAACAGACGCAGTTCAGGAACTTCAAGCCTAGATGAAGGATGCAACCAAGACTGCAGTGAATGTCTGAGTACACCTCTCAGTAACTTTTTGGGTGCCTCAGATAAAAGAGTCAGCTTCAGCACCTACTCAGCTGTATATGCCGTGGCACATGCCCTGCATAATGTTCTTGGTTGTAATGAAACATCCTGCAACAAAAATGAGATCTACCCTTGGCAAGTAGGTGTCTCCTTTTACCAGATCTCTGGAAGTTTTTTTTTTTACTTTTTCATTTTAGAGAATTGTTTTCCCAATGATTTTCAATTAAATAAAATGTGAAAACAGCATGTACACATACAGCCATAGACGGAGACAGTACACCCATATTACCAGGTGCTGCTGTACCTGCCTGCAGCCTCTATGCAGTTGATGGAATTGTGCTCTGCAGCTCCACAACTGAGCACATCTGGTCGCAACAGGTGCGGGGAACAGATAATCGGCAATGTTGTTGGGTGTTGCACCCCCACCATCAGACATTGATGATCTTTCCTAAGAATTGGCCAGGAATATTAAAGTCCCGGACAATTCATTTAAGGAACATTGCCATACAGTACAAACTAAAAGTTTGGAAACACCTTCTCATTCAAAGATTTTTCTGTATTTCCATGACTATGAAAATTGTACATTCACATGAAGGCATCAAAACTGTGAATTAACACATGTGGAATTATATACTTAACAAAAAAGTGTGAAACAACTGAAAATATGTCTTATATTCTAGGTTCTTCAAAGTAGCCAAATTTTGCTTTGATGACTGCTTTGCACACTCTTGGGCATTCTCTTGATGAGCTTCAAGAGGTAGTCACCGGAAATGGTCTTCCAACAATCTTGAAGGAGTTCCCAGAGATGCTTAGCACTTGTTGGCCCTTTTGCCTTCACTCTGTGGTCCAGCTCACTCCAAACCATCTCGATTGGGTTCAGGTCTGGTAACTGTGGAGGCCAGGTCATCTGGCGTAGCACCCCATCACTCTCCTTCTTGGTCAAATAGCCCTTACACAGCCTGAAGGTGTGTTTGGGGTCATTGTCCTGTTAAAAATAAATGATGGTTCAACTAAACACAAACCGGATGGAATAGCATGCCGCTGCAAGATGCTGTAGTAGCCATGCTGATTCAGTATGCCTTCAATTTTGAATAAATCCGAAACAGTGTCACCAGCAATGCACCCCCACATCATCACACCACCTCCTCCATGCTTCACGGTGGGAACCAGGCATGTAGAGTCCATCCGTTCACCTTTTCTGCGTCGCACAAAGACACGGTGGTTGGAACCAAAGATCTCAAATTTGGACTCATCAGACCAAAGCACAGATTTCCACTGGTCTAATGTCCATTCCTTGTGTTCTTTAGCCCAAACAAGTCTCTTCTGCTTGTTGCCTGTCCTTAGCAGTGGTTTCCTAGCAGCTATTTTACCATGAAGGAGAGTGATGAGGTGCTACGCCAGATGACCTGGCCTCCACAGTCACCAGACCTGAACCCAATCGAGATGGTTTGGGGTGAGCTGGACTGCAGAGTGAAGGCTAAAGGGCCAACAAGTGCTAAGCATCTCTGGGAACTCTTTCAAAACTGTTGGAAGACCATTTCCGTGACTATCTCTTGAAGCTCATCACGAGAATGCCAAGAGTGTGCAAAGCAGTCATCAAAGCAAAAGGTTGCTACTTTGAAGAACCTAGAATATAAGACATATTTTTAGTTGTTTCACACTTTTTTGTTAAGTATATAATTCCACATGTGTTAATTCATAGTTTTGATGCCTTCAGTGTGAATGTACAATTTTCATAGTCATGAAAATACAGAAAAATCTTTGAATGAGAGGTGTGTCCAAACTTTTGATCTGTACTGTAGATGTTGATATACTATATACAGGTAGATCAGCACATTCTTAAAGACCGTTTCACACTGGCCACTATATGGGGACAATGACAATTGTTTCGCCCCCATACAATTTTAGTATTTTCATCAGCATGTCTGCTGTTTACTCGGGAAAATGTGCTGCCAACAACAATCAGATAATGTCCCACATAATTGATCCCATCAAACGACCAACAAGCATTTTGCTCATCTGATCGGCGGCATACTTATGTGAGCCAATGATTGGGAACAAGTGTTGTTATGTACACTCGTTCTCCAAATCTTCTGAGCATCCTTATTATTTCACAATATGAACAAAAGAAAAGGGAAATACAAAATTGGTAACATGCAAATGTGATCAAATATGTCAAATAAAAAAACCTTTTAAATCCCAAACTTCTTCAGCACTGCCGCTGCGTTTTTGCTGTATTTTAAATTTTTCCCCCTTTTTAATGTTTTTGGTGCACATTTACACTTCTTTCATTTTTATGCAATTTTTTTTATAGAGTTCTGCACTTTAAAATGCAATTTTTCTAGTCTTTTTAGACTCCCCAATAAAAACCTATAGAGAATAACCGCACCAAAAAATTCCCATTTCAAGAGCAACTTTCATTAAATCATATTAACTTTGCTTGAATTGTGGACTGCTTATTTTCTGCACAAAAGCAGCGGAAAACGACAGTGTTTACATGAAGTGTGTATAAGACCTAGAAGGGTTTTCTAACTAAAGAAAACGATGTCCTACATCTAAAATATAAAATTCCTTACTAGATATGAATGAGCCATAAGTAATTGAATTAGTTACGTATTTTAAACAAAATTTAGGATCCTGGTGCCTTTGAAATTTTCAGGATTCCATTTGTACGAATCAAGCAAAATGGCAACAAGTTGACAACAATTTTGCTGGATTCTTTTGAGAACTGGGAAAAATATTTAGAGTTGAGAGTCCTCAGTGGTTGATACCTTTTAATGGCTAACTGAAAAGATGGTAACAAATTGCAAGCTTTCGAGACTACTCAGGTCTCTTCATCAGGCTGAACTAATACAAGATCTGAAGAATCACATATTTATACACAAAAACACAGAAAAAATGCAATAGGTAAGACAAGTGACGTGAAGCAGAATAGTCATTATGGCAGAGGGATGAGCATAAATATTGGAACAGTTCATAGATAAGGAGAGAAAGTTTTATTATCCTCTGATTGGGGTCTGGTAATGTTTTGTGATGTTTTCACAGGGTATTTGGAGTAAATTCCTTAATTGATGTAATAGGCCATAAAACCATGTGACAGGTTCATTCCAGCATTAAGAGTGTCAAAGGTCACCATCAATTTGTATTCGCAAATTCTTCTCTGTCTCTGAGATGTGAATCTGCTTCTTAGTACCAGTATTTTCATATCTGACATGCTATGAGTACAAATTGATGGTGACCTTTGACACTCTTAATGCTGGAATGAACCTGTCACATGGTTTTATGGCCTATTACATCAATTAAGGAATTTACTCCAAATACCCTGTGAAAACATCACAAAACATTACCAGACCCCAATCAGAGGATAATAAAACTTTCTCTCCTTATCTATGAACTGTTCCAATATTTATGCTCATCCCTCTGCCATAATGACTATTCTGCTTCACGTCACTTGTCTTACCTATTGCATTTTTTCTGTGTTTTTGTGTATAAATATGTGATTCTTCAGATTTTATATTAGTTCAGCCTGATGAAGAGACCTGAGTAGTCTCGAAAGCTTTCAATTTGTTACCATCTTTTCAGTTAGCCATTAAAAGGTATCAACCACTGAGGACTCTCAACTCTAAATATTTTTCTATCTACTGGCTAACACGGTACAAAGATATACATCTTTACTGTATTTGAGAACTGGGATGAGTTTTAAAAAAAGTGTTCTACTCACCTGTCTTTGGCCCTAACCTGTCTCCTTATGCCACTTCTGCAGACCACTCAGTCATGTGTATGTGTGAGGGGTGCAATGCACATCATTGCTCTCAGTGTCGAGGAGTGGGGAGCTGCGGTGGTAGTAGACTTGGAGAGAGGAGTCAGGTGAAAGCATAACACAGGTCAATATTATGTGTTTTTTTGGATGACGGGGTATTTATTGCATCTTTTGCTCACTTTAGATCACAGAAGCTCTGGGACAAGTCAACTTTTCGTTGCTGGATAATGAAATAAACTTTGACATACATGGTGATTCTCCTACCGGATATGACATTGTCTTCTGGAACTGGTTGGGTGGATCTCCGTTTCAGAGTATTGGGACCTACGCTAGCTTAGGAAAACTCAATATCATGTCAGACATGATTAACTGGCAAACAGAAAACAATGAGGTTAGTTAGTATGATGCATGGACGTAATAATGGTCATACCCTAAACCTTCACTTAATACTTTGGGACTGTTCTTAATAATTGTCACTTATCTGAACTCAATGGCGACCCAATGTTGCATAGCGCATATATAGAGTCCCCAGTTACCTAAAGTTTTATATAGTACCCTCTCGCTGGTATTGTACAAAGTTTCTTGTCTATGGTGACATAAAGATGACTTGTCACCTGGACAAAATTGGCCAATTTTTTATCCTATTTTATTCCCGCTGCTCTCCTGAGTTTTCTGTTTTTGTTTTGCTAACAGATGGTTCCAGAGATGGAGCCTTTTTTAATTAGCCCTGCTGTTTATGATCTTTATCAAGGGGTGTGGTTCACATGATCCTCTGGGGCGTGTCTTTAGGCTGCTCTGTATTATTACCCTGCGAGTACCGCCCCCTTTGTAAAGATCATAAAAAGCAGCAGTAAATCAAAAAGCCAATATCTCTGTAATCGTATGGCAGATTACAAAAAAAATCAAAAATCTGAATACACATGGGAGCAGTGGAATATAAATAAAACATTAAAAAGGAAATCAAAAGAATGAAGGATCCAGCTCAACGAAATAGTGAAAAAAAGCACTTTCCTTTTTTTCACTGAAAAGCGTGCTCAAAAGAGGATAAAAACATCAGCGTGAACAGTAGATAGAATGCAATATCCACACATTTCTGGTGACTAAGCACCCTTAATCAAGATTCATGGTTCATGATTAAGGGTGCTTAGTCACCAGAAACGCGTCGATATCGCATTTTATCTACTGTTCACGCTGATGTTTTTATCCTGTTTTGAGCACGCTTTTCAGTGAATAAAGGTAAGGTTTTTTTCACTATTTCGTTGAGCTGGATGAGGATCCTTCGTTCTTTTGATTTACTACATGCCCTGACACAGCGTTTCTGTGCTCTGAATCTCTCAAGATGTCTACTACGGTGAGCTAGACTTTATTTATAAAATGGAAACTTTTGACCAGATGACTGGCCTTCTTTAAAGGGTTTGTTCACTTTATCTATTGACAAATGTGTTGAGGACATGATTTGTGGCACTTAGTAATATATATATTACAGAGTCTCCTTCTGCACTAGTTTGTTCTCCTGTTCTTGGAATGGTCAGTAACAGAAGAGAATGTGACTGGACCTGTCTCTCAGCTTTCACATGTGCAGTCTTTTTTGCAGGCTGCATTAACAAGCGGGTTGCGCATCAAAAGGAGGAGAACCTGCAATACTTATAGATATACCCTAAAGTTAATTTGTTAAAATTAAGTAAGCAACCCCTTTAAAAATTATATGTCACTGTGATGATACCCTGGAATGGGAGCTCCAGTCCTTGTGCTGTTCTAGAACTTCCCACAAAGAGGACTACGACCCCCATCGTGTTTTGCCAGCACAGAGCAAAACTGCCCCCCTCTTCACCCTTGTGCCTGCAGCCTCGCTGCAATTCACTGTTTGAAAGTACAGCACTCCTTCCTTTCGCCCCCCCACCTCAGGAATTTCTTTGTTTCCAAAACCCTGCAGGATGGTCCCATAGCTATTATGGGAATTCATTCTTTTGGTCATAACTCGCAGGGAGCTTACGTTAGAGACACTAAAGCTACTGTTTTGGATCATGCGTCCATCAGGCGTCGTTCCCGTGGTACTGGTGAACCAGTAACTCCAACAGAACCCGAGAAATGGAATTCTCTGGTGCACCATGGACTATCTCACCCGAGTTTGGGCTCATTTGAACAGTCATTTCAGAATAAGATCACTGATAGATCTGCCATTATTCTGCTAGGTTCCCAGGATGAGGTATGGTCCTTATGATCTTCCAGAGCTTAAAACTATAACTTCTAGCCCTGGGAGGTGGCCAGAAAACCATCCACTTTTGTGAGGTCACCAGCCCACATGTATAAGTCTTGCAGCTAGCCCCCCTGGTCATTCCAGGCTGTGATGACGTGACTAACAGATCTGCAAATTAACTATGACGTGTGGCTCCTCCCCCCAGCCTGTCTTGCCAGGATCTGAGTGCTATGTAAGTGTTTTCCACCTTTAACCCTGTTTTGTTTTAACTGCATTGTACATAATTGTATTGTCTCAGCTTGTTACATCTTTTTATACTGTATAAACACTGCCTGCATTTTTAGGAATAAACCTATAAAATTATTAGTTTGTTTCTCCTGCTCTATAATCGAATTTGCACGTGCCTGAAGTACTACGCTACTGATTTGGGTTTGCTACGGACCCTCTTAATTAATTCTTGATTAAGAAAATCGTAGCTGGTGGCAGCTAAAAAGAAGGGGTGTAAAGTGTTGACCTATGGGGTGGGGTTGGCAGTGACGGAGCGGGTTTTATAAGTGTATTGCCTGGCTGCGGCCCGGAGTAATTATAATTCCCTCACTGCAGCGTGCCCAATAGCCAGCACACATACAAGCGGCCCGTCTGGCGACTAATTATCCTAGGTGCAGTTCCCTAACTGACCTGAGGGTAAGGGGGGGCGCCAGAGAGCTGCAAGTTCCTAAGTGGAAGTGAGATAATTGTAAATCTCTGCAGATTATTCCTGACACATTGGGTCGGACGGCAGCAGCCGTCGTGTGTGTGCCGTTTTCATCACATTGGTGGCAGCGGTGGGATCACAAGCCGTGATACCCCGGGCTACCGTGTGGCGGTCTGTGTGCCATTCTTCACATTGGTGGCAGAGCGGTGGGATTATAGAGCATTAGTGATCTGGTCTGAGCAATCATTCCTCTCACTAAAAAACTTGCACGGTTCGTCCAGGGACCCTGCAGCAAAAGTTTTGGAGAACAAGCTCAGTGTTTATTAGTCCTGAGACAATTGTGTGTACTTGCGTTTACCCCTCCCTTCTCTTTGTTTTCTATCCTATCTTTTATTTGGCAAATATGGCTACAAGAGGAGGAAGTTGATACGAAAAGCAGAGCAAGGACACTCTCGTGGGAATCTGCACATACCACAGCCTTGACCACACGAACCAAACCAAAGCCCAACTGGTCCAGGCCCTGAAGGCACTGGACGAGGCTCAGAGCGTGGCGGGCGCAGGAGCCGGCCCAAGCCAAGGTGATGCTGCAGCAGAGGCCCAACCCCTGAATGCTTACACCCAGGGCGGGTTGGATCCTTACCTGCAGGTTGGATGAACTCTCCGCCGACGACCGTGATGGGCGCCTGAAGCTGATCCAGCAATACCAGCAGGAGGCCCGGGCCGAGCGAGAGGCTGAGAGGGCCCGAGCTGAGCGGGAAGCCCAAGCACAGAGAGCCATGAGCTGGAGATGGTCCAGCGAGGGGGGATGCTCCCCACAGCCCGGAGCGGTACGCCCAGCAGCTCTCAGAGTCCGAAGCCCCGGCCAGAGCACTTTCCCGTGATGGAAAAGGACGGAGACTTGGACACTTTTCTGTGGGCCTTTGAGAAAGTCTGCAGACAGTACCAGCTGCCTGAGGACCAATGGGCCAGGTACTTGACCCCCGGGCTAAAGGGCAAAGCTCTGGAGGCGTTTGCTTCACTCCCACCAGGCCAAGATGGTGACTATGAGGCCATCAAGCAGGCCCTGATCACCAAGTACCTGCTAACCCCTGAGGTATATCGAAAGAAGTTCCGGAACCTCCAACGTGGCCCATACGACAGTTATAGCGATGTGGTGCAAGGACTCAGGACCCACTTTGACCAGTGGATCCATGGACTGTCAGTTAACACCTTTGAGAAGCTGAGGGACCTGATGATCAAAGACCAGTTCCTGCATCTGTGCCCAGCTGAGGTCCGACAGTTCATCCTGGACCGAGAATCAGAGGATGCGGTCAAAACAGCGCGGATCGCCGACAGCTATGAGGCCAACCGGAAACCCGAGGTGCGGAAGCCAGTGACCGCCCACTGGGGAGGGGGTAAGCCTGCAACCAACCCCAGTGCCCCTGCCAGCCATCCCTCTGGAGGCATTATCCCCTTTGCCAGCACCAGGCCTTCATCAGACCCCCGCCAGTGTTTCTCCTGTAAACGGACTGGACACATCAGCGCCACCTGTCCGGAGAGGCAGAAGAACCCCCCAGCCAAGGCCTCTGGGCCCAACGCCTCTGTTCTTTTGGTGGGTGGTGTGGTGGGGAGGGTTGATGACAACGTGCAGCCCGTCCGCGTGGAGGCCTGTCTTGCTACAGGCCTCAAGGACACCGGGGCTGAACGAACCCTCATCCGACCCGAACTGGCGGCCCCTGAAGAGTTGATTCCGGGGAAAACCCTAACTGTCACCGGGATTGGGGGCTTCCGCTGCCCCTTGCCGATGGCCCGGGTTTTCATTGACAGGGGTGCCAGGAGCGGGGTGAAGGAAGTGGGGGTGTCCGAAAACCTGCCCACTGATGTTTTATTGGGGACTGATCTGGGGAGGATGGTGGCGTACTACGTCCCTGACACCCCTCCCCAATCTGGTAATAAGGTTAACGTTAACCATGATGATGATGTTGATGATGATGGGAAACTGAAGGTGTTACCTGCCAATGCTTTGCGAAGTGATTATGCAACTGATAACCTTTCTTTCCCTAGGAATGATGCTGATAGTGATGTATCTGTGCCATCTGAACCGGTTAACCCTTTCTCTGAAGTGGTAGATGTGTCCACAGGTACAGGAGCGTTCAGCCACGTCGCTCTGCGGAGTGAGACGGCTGAGGAACCCCTAGCAGGAGCAAGCGACAGTGCTCAAGGAAATGGGGAGGTGCATGGGAACCGTGAGGAAGGTGACGGCATGACACTGACCAGTGCCACCGAGAAAGGTAACTGGTCCATAAGTAGCACTGCTCCTGAAGTGTTGGGGGTGGATGGGGAGGTAGAGCCCATAGCAGCGCAGGCTGATGGGTCTGTAGAAATCCCCAGGGCGACTGCATATGTAGCTGCTGTCACCCGCAGTCAGAGTGCCCGGATCGCAGGTAGCGCCCTGCCAACTGGACCCTCCTCCGCTACCGGAGAGACTGAACCAGAGGTGGACCCAGAGCCGGTCCCAGAGGGTCCCAGTGAGGAAGGAACCCTGACGTCACTTCTGGCTGCCTCCAGCCAGGAATTCCAGGCCGCTCTGCACTCAGATGCGAGCCTGGAGAACTTGAGGCACCTCGACGAGACGCTCACCTCCGTGACTGATAAGGAGAGGGTGTTCTGGGAACGAGGAAGGTTGTACCAGGAGACATTACCCGGAGATTCCCAAAAGGAGTGGTTGAGTGAAAAACAGCTGGTCGTCCCGCACCAGTTCCGAGGTGAGTTGTTGCGGATTGCCCATGAGATTCCACTTGCTGGACACTTGGGGATCAGCAAAACTAAGGCACGGCTGTCTCAACACTTCTATTGGCCCAAGATGGGGACAGATGTGACTAACTACTGCCGCTCCTGTATCACCTGTCAAAGAGTGGGGAAGGCGGGGCCTGCTCTTAAGGCTCCCCTGATCCCGTTGCCAGTGATAGAGGAGCCTTTCCAGAGGATCGCGGTGGACATTGTGGGCCCGCTGGCCGTCCACAGCAGCTCTGGAAAGCGATACATCCTTACTGTTGTAGACTACGCTACCCGGTACCTGGAGGCAGTAGCTCTGTCCTCAACTAGGGCAGATAAGGTGGCGGATGCACTGGTGACCATCTTTTCACGGGTATTATATCCCAGGGAGATGCTTACCGATCAAGGGACCCAATTTATGTCTCGCCTAATGGAGGCTCTCTGCAGGAAAATGCAGGTGACGCGTATGGTATCGAGTGCGTATCACCCACAGACCAATGGTTTGTGTGAGCGCTTTAACGGTACCCTCAAACAGATGCTCCGCATGCTGGTTGAGACCCAGGGACGCGATTGTGAGCGGTACCTCCCACACCTGCTATTTGCCTACAGAGAAGTCCCGCAGGCCTCGACGGGGTTCTCCCCCTTCGAGCTCCTGTACGGCAGGCGAGTCCGGGGACCCCTTGGGTTGATAAGAGAATCCTGGGAAGATGAGCCAAACCCCACAGAAGTGTCCATCGTGGATTATGTCATGCGCTTCCGCGACAAGATGCAGACCTTGACGCAGTTGTTGCATGACAACATGACGCAGGCTCAGGCTGACCAGAAGCACTGGTACGACCAGAACGCCCGGGAGCGGACCTACCAGGTGGGTCAAAAGGTGTGGGTGCTGGTCCCCGTACCAAAGGATAAGCTTCAGGCCGCCTGGGAAGGCCTGTACGTCGTGCACCAACAGCTCAACCCAGTCACCTACGTGGTCACGCTTGACCACACTCAGGGTAGGCGCAAGGCCTTTCACGTCAACATGATGAAGGCCCATCATGAACGTGAAGCCTGCGTCCTACCGGTCTGCAACCTGCCCGAGGACGGGGAGGAAGACACCCTCCTGGACATGCTGGCCAAAGCCAAGGCCAATGGGTCCATTGAGGACATGGAGGTAAATGCCTCGCTAACTGTTCCCCAGCGGTCGCAGTTGCTGGCCACACTGGAACCCTTCCGGGCCGTGTTCTCCAACCGACCCGGACGGACGAAGTTGGCAGTCCACGAGGTGGACACCGGGAATCATGCCCCACTATGGCGGACACCTTATCGGATCTTTGAGGAGGTGCAGCAGATTATGCGCCAGGAGATTGATGAGATGTTGCAGCTAGGGGTGATCCGACGGTCGAAAAGCGCGTGGGCCTCACCTGTAGTTCTCGTGCCTAAAAAGGATCGGACCACCCGTACTGCATGGACTACAGGGGGCTCAACGCCATCACTACCTCTGATGCGCACCCAATGCCACGCATCGAGGATCTGCTGGAGTGGTTGGCGAATGCCAAATATATATCCATCATGGATTTAAGCCGGGGATACTGGCAGATTCCCCTGAGCCCTGAGGCGCAAGAGAGATCCACCTCTATCACCCCTTTTGGACTGTACGAGTCCACGGTCATGCCCTTCGGCATGAAGAATGTCCCTGCCACTTTTCAGCGGATGGTCAACCACCTGCTTCAGGGACTGGAGGAGTACGCCATGGCGTACCTGGACGACATTGCCGTCTTCAGTTCCACCTGGGAGGAACACCTTCAGCATCTCCAGGAGGTGCTCAAGCGTATTCACCAGGCAGGTCTGACCATCAAGCCGGGAAAATGCCAGATGGGCATGAGGGAGGTCCACTACCTGGGGCACCGGGTAGGCGGGGGTTCCATGAGTCCAGAGCCAGAGAAAGTGGACGCGATCATGTCCTGGCCCACCCCCAGGACCAAAAAGCAGGTGATGTCCTTCCTGGGCACTGCAGGGTACTATAGGCGGTTCGTACAGAACTATAGCGCCATTGCAAAACCCTTGACGGACCTCACCAAGGGCGGTCTACCCCAAACAGTCAACTGGACAGATGGCTGTGAGGCGGCATTCCGAGCTTTGAAAACAGCCCTGTGCAGCTCTCCAGTGTTGAAAGCCGTCGACAGCAGTCAGCCATTCCTGGTACAGACAGACGCCAGCGAATTTGGCCTCGGTGCAGTACTCAGCCAGGTCGACTCGGGGAACCAGGAGCACCCCGTGTTGTACCTGAGCCGGAAACTTCTGCCGAGGGAAGTGGCATACTCCACCATCGAGAAGGAGTGCCTGGCCATGGTCTGGGCACTGCAACGTTTGCAGCCCTACCTGTACGGGCGCACCTTCAAGGTGGTCACCGACCACAACCCTCTGAGCTGGCTGCACACAGTGTCCGGAACCAATGGTAGGTTGCTATGCTGGAGCCTTGCCCTACAGCAGTATGATTTTGCCGTGCAACACAAGAAAGGCAGCGATCATGGGAATGCTGATGGGTTGTCACGGCATGGCGAACCCGCTGAGGTGCGCATGGCGGATTACCGACAGGTCATGCCTCCTTAGCGCACTCTAAGAGGGGGAGGTGTGATGATACCCTGGAATGGGAGCTCCAGTCCTTGTGCTGTTCTAGAACTTCCCACAAAGAGGACTACGACCCCCATCGTGTTTTGCCAGCACAGAGCAAAACCGCCCCCCTCTTCACCCTTGTGCCTGCAGCCTCGCTGCAATTCACTGTTTGAAAGTACAGCACTCCTTCCTTTAGCCCCCCCACCTCAGGAATTTCTTTGTCTCCAAAACCATGCAGGATGGTCCCATAGCTATTATGGGAATTCATTCTTTAGGTCATAACTCGCAGGGAGCTTACGTTAGAGACACTAAAGCTACTGTTTTGAATCATGCGTCCATCAGGCGTCGTTCCCGTGGTACTGGTGAACCCGTAACTCCAACAGAACCCGAGAAATGGAATTCTCTGGTGCACCATGGACTATCTCACCCGAGTTTGGGCTCATTTGAACAGTCATTTCAGAATAAGATCACTGATAGATCTGCCATTATTCTGCTAGGTTCCCAGGATGAGGTATGGTCCTTATGATCTTCCAGAGCTTAAAACTATAACTTCTAGCCCTGGGAGGTGGCCAGAAAACCATCCCCTTTTGTGAGGTCACCAGCCCACATGTATAAGTCTTGCAGCTAGCCCCCTGGTCATTCCAGGCTGTGATGACGTGACTAACAGATCTGCAAATGAACTATGACATGTGGCTCCTCCCCCCAGCCTGTCTTGCCAGGATCTGAGTGCTATGTAAGTGTTTTCCACCTTTAGCCCTCTTTTGTTTTAACTGCATTGTACATAATTGTATTGTCTCAGCTTATAACATCTTTTTATACTGTATAAACACTGCCTGCATTTTTAGGAATAAACCTATAAAATTATTAGTTTGTTTCTCCTGCTCTATAATCGAATTTGCACGTGCCTGAAGTACTACGCTACTGATTTGGGTTTGCTACGGACCCTCTTAATTAATTCTTGATTAAGAAAATCGAAGCTGGTGGCAGCTAAAAAGAAGGGGTGTAAAATGTTGACCTATGGGGTGGCGTTTGCAGTGACGGAGCGGGTTTTATAAGTGTATTGCCTGGCTGCGGCCCGGAGTAATTATAATTCCCTCACTGCAGCGTGCCCAATAGCCAGCACACATACAAGCGGCCCGTCTGGCGACTAATTATCCTAGGTGCAGTTCCCTAACTGACCTGAGGGTAAGGGGGGGCGCCAGAGAGCTGCAAGTTCCTAAGTGGAATAATTGTAAATCCCTGCAGATTATTCCTGACACATTGGGTCGGACGTCAGCAGCCGTTGTGTGTGTGCCGTTTTCATCATATTGGTGGCAGCGGTGGGATCACAAGCCGTAATACCCTGGGCTACCGTGTGGCGGTCCGTGTGCCATTCTTCACAGTCACTTGCCATAAATAATTGATTTTTCTACCAAGTTTAAATGCCACTGTTCTCTTGAATCCATCGTAGTTTTTCTTTTGTTCTTGCTCCTCTCTGTTCCTGAGATATGGCCCCATCTTCCCTGTATAGAAATAATGTCCTTTCACGCAAGTGGGTGTTATTCTCACCTCTTCTCTGTGGGAATTTTCTTGAGGACCACACCTACTTAGCTAAAAATACTATATATATATATATAAATATATGTATATATATATATATATATATATATATAACATATAGGCAAAAAGGAGTCATACCTCAGGAATGGAGAGGCATGGGGACAAGAGAAAAATAACCCCACATTAAGTAAAACAGCAGCATTTATACCAGGAGTCTCTATCTCCCATAGCTCCTCCCCTCTCCATAGAACTTTATGAGCACCAACTGCATTCTTCTATCTAAGTAATGGGAAAGATCTGTCTTCACTGAATGTAGAGTTTTCAGATTTTTCCTATGAATTGAGAGTGAAAAATCAGTTCAGGTGAAGAAAGAAGCAGATTTCTCTGATCAGATAAGTTGCAAGGTTGCTTATTTTCATGTGAACTATTGATATCTATATATATAAAATTGAATGTGTGTGTGTGTATCACCAACCAATCACGATGCATCTTTCATTTCACCAGAGCTGTTTAAAAGAAGCTGAGCTGTGATTGGTTGCTATGAGCAACAGTTTTTTTCACTCCACGACAACACCTCAGCAGACAGTGACTGGGTGGTTCTGACCCCAGTGTCTCTTAAAGGGATCATTGGTATGGAAGTTAGGGTGATTCCACTTAGCGAGCTGGTTCTGACCCCAGGCCCCTCTTAAAGGGATCTCCTGTACGGAAGTGAGGGCAAATCCACTCTGCGCTTTGGTTCTGACCCCAGGCCTCTCTTAAAGGGATCTCCAGTATGGAAGTTAGGGCAAATCCCTCAGCACTCTGATTCTGACCCCAGGCCTCTATTAAAGGGATGATTGGTATGGAAGTCAGGGTAAATCCATCCAGCGCTTTGGTTCTAATACCAGGCCTCTCTTAAAGGGATCCCCAGTATGGAAGTGAGGGCAATTGCCTTCAAATGCTGTAGTACTGACTCCAGGCCTCTCATAAAGGGATCATTGGTATGGAAGTCAGGGCAAATCCATCCAGCGCTTTGGTTTTGACCCCAGGCCTCTCTTAAAGTGATCTCCGGTATGGAAGTCAGGGCAAATCCACTCATCGCTGTGGTTCTGACCCCAGGGCCTCTTAAAGGGATCTCCGGTATTGAAGTTAGGGTAAATCCCTCAGCGCTCTGATTCTCACCCCAGGCCTCTATTAAAGGGATGATTGGTATGGAAGTCAGGGTAAATCCATCCAGCGCTTTGGTTCTAATACCAGGCCTCTCTTAAAGGGATCCCCAGTATGGAAGTGAGGGCAATTGCCTTCAAATGCTCTAGTACTGACTCCAGGCCTCTCATAAAGGGATCATTGGTATGGAAGTCAGGGCAAATCCATCCAGCGCTTTGGTTTTGACCCCAGGCCTCTCTTAAAGTGATCTCCGGTATGGAAGTCAGGGCAAATCCACTCAGCGCTGTGGTTCTGACCCCAGGGCCTCTTAAAGGGATCTCCGGTATTGAAGTTAGGGTAAATCCCTCAGCGCTCTGATTCTCACCCCAGGCATCTATTAAAGGGATCATTGGTATGGAAGTCAGGGCAAATCCACTCAGCGCTCTGGTTCTGACCCCAGGCCTCTCTTAAAGGGATCCCCAGTATGGAAGTTAGGGCCATTCCACTCAGCGCTCTGGTTCTGACTCCCAGGCTGACGGGATGATGTGGGATATTAGGGGTAGTAGTCTGGCGGCTGTGACGGGATGATGTGGGATATTAAAGGTAGTAGTCCGGTGGCTCTGGCTGACGGGACGATGTGGGATATAAGGGGTAGTAGTCCGGTGGCTCTTGCTGACGGGATGATGTGGGATATAAGGGGTAGTAGTCCGGTGGCTCTGGCTGACTGGACGATGTGGGATATTAGTGGTAGTTGTCCGGTGGCTCTGGCTGAAGGGATGATGTGGGATATTAGGGGTAGTAGTCCGGTGGCTCTGGCTGACGGGATGATGTGTGATATTAGGGGTAGTAGTTCGGTGGCTCTGGCTGACGTGATGATGTGGGATATTAGGGGTAGTAGTTCGGTAGCTCTGGCTGATGGGATTGTGTGGGATACCCTCTTGCCGCCTACACCTAAAGAACATCTCTAGAATCCGCCCTTTTCTCACCATGGAAACAACAAAAACCCTCACTGTCGCCCTTATCCACTCCTGCCTGGACTACTGCAACGCTCTATTACTTGGCCTCCCCATTACTCGACTATCCCCTCTCCAGTCCATCCTTAATGCAGCAGCCAGGGTCATCCATCTGGCTAATCGGTACTCGGACGCGTCCGCTCTTCGCCAGTCCTTACACTGGCTGCCCATTCATTATAGGATCCAATTCAAAGTACTGGTTCTCACCCACAAAGCTCTCCACAGTGCAGCACCCCCCTACATCTCCTCCCTCATTTCTATCTATCGGCCTAACCGACTGCTGCGCTCTGCAAACGACTTTCGACTAACCTCTGCACTAATCCGTACCTCCCACTCCCGACTCCAAGACTTCTCCCACGCTGCGCCAATCCTCTGGAATGCTCTACCCCAAGATATTAGGACCATCCACAATTTGTATAGTTTCAGGTGCTCCCTCAAAACACATTTGTTCTGAGCGGCCTATCACGTTCACTAATCAAAGTCATTCTAGGTGTAAGTGTGCGTGTGTAGCCCATTCACTGTCTCCATCCATCCCTCACTCCCTCAAGATGGCTGGACCATCATTGTAAATGCACCATTGTATATACACACCTGTACTTTGTATCTCCCCCACCTCATTGTAGATTGTAAGCTCTCACGAGCAGGGGTGGCTTATTTTGCTTTAATTATTGTATTGTTAACGTTGTTACTTATGACTTGTGTTTTGAAACTGTTAAAATGTTAAGCGCTGCGGAATATGTTGGCGCTATATAAATAAAGATTATTATTATTATTACTATAGTGAATGTGGCTATGTGGAGTGGACGGGGCTATACACTCAGCTTTATATATATAAATCATTATAATTTGTTATAACTAACCGTAGTTAGTTACTATGCCCGGGCAGCGCCGGGTCTTCAGCTAGTTTTCAATAAAAATGAAAATGACGGTTACTCTTTAGGGCCCTACAAATTGAGATGTCTCGATTTGGTGTAGTTCTGTTCTTATGTTATGATTTTGTGTCTCTGATTTTTGTAGGTACCTTCCTCTGTGTGTTCTTCTGACTGCTTGCCAGGACAGGAAAAACATCAGAAAGGGCAATACTCGTGTTGTTTTACATGTGTCAGCTGTGCGCCTGGGACCTACCTCAATAAGAATGGTTGGTAAATCATCTGTTATTAATAGGGGATGTTACTTTGAAAAATCAGCAATCATGGATATACCATGAATTAAAACCGCAAAGGGGTTTTGCTGCAGTTTTTTACACTGCAGTCACCTCTAATAAATCCTCTGCAGTCAGAAAGGTAAATTAATGCTCCAGGAATCTAATACAAAATCTGTTTCAGGGCCACAAGTATATTGCATCATGTATGTTACAGGTGAACAAATAAGGGGAAAAGGGACCTTTGGGCCTCTTCAAGGTCTAGGGTCTACAACCTCTGCACCCCTATATCACTATCTCTGGGTTTTTTTTATGACTGTACATGGAGCCAAGCCTTAATATAGTGTTGAGCTTAAAAGGGTGTTTGGATTGGAAATTCCATTGTTAAGTACAATTTTAGGACATTTTGACTCTCATTTCTTGGTCACCAACTACCAGTTAAATTTGCTTTTGTTTCACATATCTGTCTATTATGTCCAGGAACTGAGGCAGTTCTCATGCTTTGTAAATTGCCATACACTCCTCTACATTAAGAGGTTCCTCTTCATCTGCCAGCACTATAGGAGTGGGGACTTCTTTTTAGTATATTATTGCACCTAGGGACTAATTACATTTGACAACATGCAGTTTTTAGATAGTTAGACAGAAGAGAGACAACTACTAGTTGGCAAATGTGAAGCAAGTTTTTTGGGGGAGTGGAGGGGTCAACATTATGTATGTATAATGTGATTGGCATATTGCACGTTTATCAAATTATCTATCAAATTAGATAAAGCAGGTATACATGCTCTTATATGTTGCATGTATAACTTATGCTCCGGCTCATTTCTTTGATTTTTGCTGTAGTGTCTTGCACTTTGTACAAACAGGGATGTGGACCCCTATTTTGAGCAAGGCATTTATTTTATAAAGCTTCCCATAGCCAAATGTCTGACCAATCGGACCCGGTCCTGCTCTGCCCCCATCTACATTGAGGTTGTCTGACAAGGTAAGCTTATTAATACAAGAGGATAGGACCATCCCGATTGGGTCACCTTGTCGTGGCGGGATGGCTTTTATGCTTTTTTTAATCAAAAAACGTGTTTGCTAGGTACCCTCTGTTATATATATGTAACATATATGTATTATTACTATTTAGTTACAGCAGGGTATATGCTCATTTTGTTTCTATGTTAGTTTTTTGTTTGCTAAATAGCCACAGTGTGAACATGCTCTTATATGTTGCATGTATACTAACTTATGTGCAGTACATTTCTTTAGTTCAAATCAGATCAAGTTGTCTGAAAGTACAGTGACCAATTAATAAAAAGAGTCTATTTGGGACCTTTATTAGTTAGCTGGGACGGAACTGCAAGTTAATTTTTCCAGGAACATTGTAATGCTTCATTTTGCCTGCAGAGGTGCTGCAGTAATATTGATCACTTACAGTAAATTACAACTGTGATTGTGCTATTTTCAGGGTGGATTTTATCTTGAAAGGGAAACAACCATCAGAAAATTACCAATGGTTTAAATATTTTGGCAATGTTTTTTTTTTTAATATATCACAATCTATATAAAAAAAAATCAAATTAGAAATCTTGCAATTTTGACACTGGCCACCGGAGTTTATTTTTTAGACTTTTTGTTTCATGAAACATTACATGTACCTAGCCAGAATGGTTAGATACTATCTTTTGCATTGAAGCATCTAATGAGCATGTGCCAAAATCAATGTGAAGTGAGGGGGAGCAGGAGAGCTGTGATATCACCTATTGTGATTGGTGGATCCTGAGTTATCAGCTAGTGATGCCTTTCATTGTAATCCTGCCTATGATGATAAGGAGCCTGATGAAAACTTCCTAAAAAAACCCAGAAAGTATGAGTCTAAAAAGAAAGTCCCAGAGGCCGTTTGAAAATTGCAAAATTACTAATTTTATTTTTTATTTGTTAAAAAAATTCAAATAAAATAGATTCAAACAGTAAGTCATAATATATGTGGGCTCGTGTCGTAACTGTATAACATGTTACCAAAAGACCAAGAGAAGGTCAGCTCACCTGGGAAGCAGAGATTCAGATAGCATGGAAACCTTGTAATATAGCAAATCCCGAATATTAATAAATAGAAATTCCAGCAACATGAATCCTTGAAATGATGAATTATTGCATAGAAAAAAGCCCCCAAAATCCACAATTAACACAAAAAAAATCAGACGGGTTTCAGACACAGTCTTAGTGTTGATTCCATTAGTAAGGACTGTGTGTGAAGCGCTCTAATTTTTTTATTTGGATTTTTGTGGCTTTTTTTCAATGCAATAAATCATCGTTTTAAGGATTCATGTTGTTGGAATTTTTATATATTTTTTTATGTATATGTTTTATTGTACCGTTTCTTAATTTTTTAGGTTCCTGTATGAGCTGCAACACAGACCAGTGGTCCACAGAAAGAAGTACTGTCTGCTATAATAAAAGAAGATGCTATCTGACCTGGAATGACATCCTGACCATAGCTTTATTTGTGACAACAGTCACTGGGATGTTGCTAACAGTCGTCATCATTGTGACCTTCATTCTGCGTTTATCTAGTCCGGTGGTGAAGGCTGCAGGGGGTAAAATGTGCTTCCTCATGCTAATATCACTGATGGTGGCCTATCTTAGCGTCTTGGCCTATCTTGGAGAGCCAAGTATAACAAAGTGCATCATGAGGCACCCTATATACAGCATCGCCCTCACCATCTGCTTCTCCTATATTTCCATACGGTCCTTTCAGATAGTCTGCATATTTAAGATGTCTTCAAAGTTGCCTGCCACCTACGACTACTGGGTAAAACAGAATGGACAATACATCTGTCTGGCCGTCCTTTCCGGAGTTCAGATCTTGGTCTCCTGTCTGTGGATTTCCACCAAACCTCCACAACCATCCACAAAGGAACTGAGCTCAGATGAAAATCTTGTGGACTGCAGCCAGTTTGGATCCGTCTACAACATCCTGCAGTACGGTTATAACGCTTTTCTAAGTCTTCTCTGCTTTACATTTGCTTATATGGGCAAAGAATTACCCAAAAACTACAGCGAAGCCAAATGCATCACTTTTGCCATGTTGATTTATTTTGTCGTCTGCATCTCTTTCTTTACCGCTCAATTCATTGATGTGGGAGAATACGTCACCCCAATTAATGCTGGTCTGGCTTTAGCCAGCCTATTGGGTATTACTGGTGGCTATTTTTTCCCAAAATGTTACATAATTTACTGTAAGCCTCAATTTAATACTACAAAGCACTTCCAAACAACCATCCAGTCCTATACCAAGAGAGGGAGTGGGAGCATGAGGTGAGATCTTCCCAATGTGGTGGGATGCATGCAGGCGTGGACTGGCCTACAGGAGAACAGGAGAATCCTCCGGTAGGCCGCTGTGAAGGAGTATTAATGAGTAGTTGTATCACACTTGATTCCTAATTTGCAAAAAAGTATAATCTAATCAATCTAGCCAAGTTAATATTACATAGAAGCAAAAGTAAATTTGTATACTAGAGTCATGTAGGTGAACAGTGGACCCCAAGAATCAATGTTACTGGTGGGCTTTTGCCAACCCAGTCCGACACTGGATGCATGTCACAGCTGTCCGGTTCAATGGCATTGTATTACTCCTGATCATGATTTTGCGGCATAAGGCTATGTTAACACCAAATTTTTTCAGGATTTTTTTTTGGAGTAGATCTGTTCCAAATCCTCCTAAAAAAATAAATAAATAAATAAATAAAAACAGTTGGAAAACATGTGCTATTCATTTCTATAGGAAATCCATTTTACTGTGCACATGAGAAGTTTTTGAAGTACTTTTTTTCCTGAAGGGTATGATCACGTCATGGAATTGAGCTGTTTATTTTTTCTTTGCCAAGATTTTCCAAACTCAATGTAAAAACGCAGTGTTTTATATTTACTACAATTTCAAAATATTGTGATTAAAAAAAAGAAGTGCACTCACATTGTGAAAACGGGAGAGGTTTAGAAAAAAACCTGGTGGGAAAATGCAAGTTTGTTCTTTGCAGTAGGAATCCAATCAAATCTAGGTACTGTCAAATCAAAAGGATGCAAAAAAATGCTTCAAGAAAAAACTTTTCCAAAACTTTTTAAAACCACTTCAGGAAAATAAATTTCCTCTAAAAAGTCTCCAAAACAGCCATCTGCAAGGAGTTTGTATGTTCTCCACCTGTGTTTGCTTGGGTTTTCTCCAGATACTCCGGTTTCCTCCCACTTTCCAAAGACATACTGATAGGGAATGTAGGTTGTGAGCCCCATCAGGGACAGTGATGATGTCTGTAAAGTGCTGTGGAATTAATGGCACTATATAAGTGAGTAAAACAAATAATATAAATAAATAAATAAATAAAAAAGAAGCATTTCCTAAAGCAGTTTCTGCTGGAAAAACTAATTTTTGAACTCCTCAAAAACTTCATGTGAATGTAGCCTAAGGATTTACACATGTTTGATGGCACAAAAAAGCTATAAAAGTGTGAAAGTGATGACTTTCTACGGTGATTCTCCATCTAAATATGCTGTAAATTTTGAAAAATTGGATTAATAATTCCTGGTGACATGAAAATTGACATAACCTAAGTACTGCCAAGTTTCTTTGCGCTTTTCTGCTAGAAATAGTCTGAGCTGTATGACAATGGTGGGTTTGATTAATACACTGCCTAAAAATTATAGATTTTTTATGAGGTTATTAAATAAATTTAAATGTACTGTCCTTTTAGAGTATAAAGACATCATGGAGAGTTTCTGGTTGGGAAACCCGTCTGTAAACCAGACTGAAGACCTGCTGGGAAACCTCGTCTCTCTTTCTACCAGTTTATAACCGTCTACATATTACATGCACATCCATTCATATAAATGACTGCTGTGTAATTGTGAATCAGATGTCTTAGGATGTGAGATCATAAAATCATACAATGATAGAATGTTAGCGTTGGCACAAGGGACCTCCTGGGTCATCTTGTCCAACCCTCTGCTCAATGCAGGATTCACTAAACCATCTCAGACAGATGTCTGTCCAGCCTCTGAAGACTTTCATTGAAGGAGAACTCACCACCTCTTGGGGCAGCCTGTTCCACTCGTTGATCTCCCTCACTGTCAAAAAGTGTTTTCTAATATCTAATCTGTATATTCTCCCATGCAGTTTCATCCCATTGCTTCTCGTCTTTCCTTGTGCAAATGAGAATAAAGCTGATCCCTCTTCAGTGTGACAGCCCTTGAGATATTTGTACACAGCTATTAAGTCTTCTCTCAGTCTTCTCTTTTGCAACCTAAACATTCCCAAATCCTCTAACGCAGTGGTTCTCAACCTTTCTAATGCCGTGACCCCGCAATACAGTTCCTCATGTTGCGGTGACCCCAAATCAAAAAATAATTTTGGTGGCTACTTCAAAATATGTATTTTCTGATGGCTTTAGGCCTGTGGTCCCCAACCTTTTTTGCACCAGGGACCGGCTTCAAGCAAGACCATTCTTCCATGGCCCGGCAGGGCGGGGATGGAGGTGTGGCAGGGGTGGGACTTTGGTCATAAGGGGGGACTATGGACGGGGTTGTAGTTTAGTAGTAGTGCATACTTATCATTTAATTATAACATTTATACCACCCTCCGACCCTTCTATACAAGGCTCCGCTCCCACCCTTCTATACAAGGCTCCGCTCCCACCTTGTATACATGGCTCCGCTCCCACCCTTGTATGCATGGCTCCGCTCCCACCCTTGTATGCATGGCTCCGCTCCCACCCTTGTATGCATGGCTCCGCTCCCACCCTTGTATGCATGGCTCCGCTCCCACCCTTGTATGCAAGGCTCCGCTCCCACCCTTGTATATATGGCTCCGCTCCCACCCTTCTGTACATGGCTCTGCTCTCACCCTTCTGTACATGGCTCTGCTTCCACCCTTCTATACGTGGCTCTGCTCCCACCCTTCTGTACATGGCTCTGCTCCCACCCTTCTGTACATGGCTCCGCTCCCATCCTTCTGTACATGGCTCCGCTCCCACCCTTCTGTGCATGGCTCCGCTCCCACCCTTCTGTGCATGGCTCCGCTCCCACCCTTCTGTGCATGGCTCCGCTCACATCCTTCTGTGCATGGCTCTGCTCCACCCTTCTGTACACGGCTCGCTCCCACCCTTCTGTACATGCTCCGCTCCCACCCTTCTGTACATGGCTCCGCCCACCCTTCTGTACATGGCTTTGCTCCCACCTTCTGTGCATGGCTCCGCTCCACCCTTCTGTACATGGCTCTGCTCCCACCCTTCTGTACATGGCTAGGCTCCCCTGTCCTCCCCCATACTTACCCTCCTCGCTCCGTCGCTGAACTTCCCTGCATCCCTGTCGGCCGTGGCAACTTCCTCCTGTGCGCAGCGGTGGCATCAATATGGATGCCACGCCTATGGGAGTGGAGTCGCGTCCATATTCATTACCTTAATGAGCGGTACTACAGCGCTGGATGAAGCTGCCGCGGTGACAGGGATGCAGCAACGGAAGGTGAGTATCGAGTCTTCTTGAAGCCGCGGCTGTAGCTGTCACTACAGTGCTACAGCCGCCGGCTCCATGTGTGTCCGGTTGGGGACCCCTGCTTTAGGCGACCCTGTGTTTTGGTCATCACGTATTGCGGGGTCACGGCATTAGAAGGTTGAGAACCACTGCACCAGACCATAAGACACACCTCAGTTTTAGAGAAGGAACAAAAAATTGAAGCAAAAAATGTGGTCATGATGCACTGTTATGGGGGATCTGCTGCTGACACTGTTATAGGGGTAATGTCCCCCAATTCTGTACTAATATCCCATATCCTGGTTTATATATGACCCACATCCTGGTATATATGTCCCCACCCAGCTATATATGACCCCCCAATCCAGGTATCCATGGCCCCATCCCCATCCTGGTATCCATTGCCATCATCCCTATCCTGGTATCCATGGCTACCATTCCCATTCAGGTATCCATGACCACCATCCCTTCATGCTATCCATGGTCACCATTCCCATCCTGGTATATATGGCCACCATCCCCATCCTGGTATACATGGCCCCCTAATCCCCATCCTGGTATTCATTGCCACCATCCCCATCCTGGTATCCATGGCCACCATTCCCATCCTGGTATACGTAGCAACCATCTCTATCCTGGTATACATGGCCACCATCCCAATCCTGGTATCCATGGCCACCATTCCCATCCTGGTATGCATGGCCCCTCATCCCCATCCTGGTTGACATGGTCCCCTCATCCCCACCCATCTTCTGCTGATGCCAACAGCTGATTTCAGCACACAGCGTAACACCACTGAGCAGCAGCACAAGCGCCACCCGGTGGCAAAAGAGGGGTCAGATGAGCCGAGTCAGAAACAGGACAAGAAGTACCAGAGATCACGGCAATACACGTAGTCAAATACAAGCCAAAAGTCAGAGCCAGACGGGAGCAGAAATAACTGAGATGAGAGACAGTAAAATAGGTCAGAAGACAAGCCGGGTCACATACCAAGGGTCCAAGCACAGGGAGCGAACACTAAGACAAGCAGGGTGGCAGGAAAGGGAAGTCACGGGAACAGAGTAAACAGTCAGAGGACAAAACACGGTATCAAGGGGTCAGCTGCTCTAGCCTGGAAGCATGAACTATCACTGACATTGGTCTGCAGACTGAAATAGCCCCACAGAACCCAAAACGAGGCAAAGAAGGTTAACCCCTGCATGACCAGACCGGGGAGAGAATAACATGAAACAAACCCCGACCTGGATCATGACAGTATGACCTTACAGTTATCCCCATTAAAGCTCATTTGCCATTAATCAGCCCAAGCTTCTAGTTTACATAAATCTTCTTGTAATATTAAATTGTCCTCCTCTGTATTGATTACCCTGCAGAGTTTAGTGTCATCTGCAAATATTGAAATTCTACTCTGTATGCCCCTTACAAGGTCATTAATAAATATGTTAAAAAGAGCGAGCCCAACACCGACCCCTGCGGTACCCCACTGCTAACCGCGACCCAGTCCAAGTGTACTCCATTAATAACCACCATTTGTTTCCTATCCCTGAGCCAGTCCTTAACCCACTTACACATATTTTCCCCTATCCCATTGTTCTCATTTTATGTATCAACCTTTTGTGTGGCACCGTATCAAAAGCTTTTGAAAAGTCCATTACACCACGTCCACTACGTTCCCTTGGTCCAGTCCGGAAGTTATCTCTTCATAAAAGCTTATCAGATAAGTCTGACAGGAACGGTCCCTCGTAAACCCATGTTGATATTGGGTCATGAGGTTATTCTTCTTCAGATACTCCAGCAGAGCATCTCTTAGAATACCCTCCAGGATTGTACCCACAGTAGAGGTTAAGTTACTGGCCTATAATTTCCAAGTTCCAGTGTTACCTGCAGCCGCCGGCTCCTGACTCCTGTGACCCCTGATCCGCTTCTGCCGCCCCCCTCCATCCACAGCCAGACTATAAGATAAGGTAGATCCAGACTATAAGATGCACCCCCCACTTTCCTCCAAAATTTTGGAGGAGAAAAGTGCTTCTGATACTCTGAAAAATACGATAAAGTCTACATGACTTATTAGTCACAAACTCATGCTGGCTCAAGTTAATCACTTCATTCTCATTCAGGTATTTCATACATGTTGTTTATTAATTTGTTCAAAGATCTTTCCTGTATAAAGGTTGAGCTCCCAGGGCTATAGTTCCCTGGGTCCACCTTCTTCCCCTTTCTGAAGATAGGAACAACATTTGCCCTTCTCCAGTCTTCTATGACTTTTCCTGTTCTCCAAGAATTTTCAAAGATTATGGAAAGTGGTTAAAAATTTCCTCTGCTATCTCCTTCAGTACCCCAGGATGTAATTCATCCGGACCTGCAGACTTGAATTCATTTATGTTAGCTAAGTATTCCCTCACCATCTCTCTGCTTATAGATAGTGTGGATTCTTCTATTCCTTCAATAGTACAGTGAAGATCAGTTAGTGTTACATTTACTTTCTGAGAAAACAGATGCAAAATAGGAATTTAAAAGTTCAGTCTACTCAACATCATTTTTTTACCACTTCACCATTTTCATCCTGTAAAAATCCTACATCATCTTTGATTTTTCTTTTGACATACCCTCCAAATCCTTTTTTATTGCTTCTGACATCTCCTGCAAGCCTTACTTCATTATCAGCTTTAGATAATCTGATGTGTGCCCTGCAGGTTCTGCAGACATTATATTCTTCTTTAGATATACCTCCCTCTTTCCATTTGATAAACATTATCATGATAATGGGGAAAGAGACAGAAAGGTTGGGGAGATTGAAGTAATTCCATTGATGGTCAGGTGGCAGTGGGATCATTGCAGGCTATAAACTTTCCTGAAGAGATGAGTTTTCAGTTTCAAATGTTGGAGACAATTGGACTTGTTGGGTGAAATTCCAGAAAAATGGGAGATGCTCAGGAAAAATCTTAGAGGTGATTGGGTGAGGAACGTATGAGTGTGGAAAGGAGAAGGATTTGTGAGGATGGAGAGAACGTGTGGGAAAATATCAAGAGATTCGTTTGAAGATGTACGAAGGAGACAGATTATGAATGCCAAAAGAGAAGGATTTGTGAGGCCCGGAGAGAACATGTGGGAAGGTATCGAGAAAATAGTTTGGAGATGTAGGAGGAGATAGATTATGGATGGCAAAAGGGAAGTGGAATTTGTGAGGACTGGAGAGAACGTGTGGGAATATATTGAGAGATTAGCTTGGAGATGTGTGGAGGAGATAGATTATGGATAGCCTTATAAGTCATTGTTAGTAGTATAAACTGGATTCTTGTAGATTGTGAGCCCTCGTGGGCAGGTCCCTCTCCTCCTGTACAAGTCGTGACTTGCATTGTTTAAGCTTACTTTACTCGTTTTTTATGTATTCCCCTTTTCACATGTAAAGCGCCATGGAACAAATGGCGGTATAATAATAAATAATAATAATAATGATTTGTTGGGGAATTGAAAGCCAGAGAAGGGATTGGTGGAAGACAGAGGCATACCTCCCAACTGTCCCGGATTGAGCGGGACAGTCCCGATTTAGACCCTCCCACCCGCTGTCCCGGCCGGGATGGTATGTGTCCCGCAGTGAGATTATTATTATTATTATTACACAATTATATAGCGCCATTTATTCCATGGCTCTTTACATATGAAAAGGGAAAATATAGACAGGTACAATAAACGTGCTAGACAAGGGACACACAAGTACAGAAGGAGAGAGGACCCTGCCCCGAGGGCTCACAGTCTACAGGGATGGGTGAGGATACACTAGGAAAGGGTAGAGTTGGTCGTGCGATGGTTCAGTAGACTGAGGATCATTGTAGGCTGTAGGCTTGTACAGAGATAAGCTGCCACGCCCCCCTATCCTGCCCTCCCTGTCTCTACACCTCAGCCTCTCACAGCAGAGCAATGATGCTGCTTTTGCGGTACTCTTCTGTGCCCACAGGACCTGTGATGAGGTCACAGGAGGGGAGGAGTCAGGGGAGTCACATGATCAGGGTCCTCGGACTCTGTGCTGGTTGTCATGGTGCTGGATGAGGTGAAGTTTACTATGTGTGGGGTCAGGAGGGGTTTACAGGGTGGATGTAGCAGTGCTGTGTGTGTATGAGGTGTACGGAGCGGAGCCGTGTGTGTACGAGGTGTACGGAGCGGAGCCGTGTGTACGAGGTGTACGGAGCGGAGCCGTGTGTGTACGAGATGTACAGAGCGGAGCCGTGTGTGTACGAGGTGTACGGAGCGGAGCCGTGTGTGTACGAGGTGTACGGAGCGGAGCCGTGTGTGTACGAGGTGGATGTAGCAGGTGCTGTACTGTGTACGAGGTGTACGGAGCGGAGCCTTGTGTGTACAAGTTGGATGTAGCAGAGCCGTGGGTGTACGAGGTGTACGGAGCAGAGCCGTGTGTGTACGAGGTGTACGGAGCGGAGCATGTGTGTACAAGGTGGTTGTAGCAGTGTTGTAGTGTGTACAAGGTGTACGGAGCGGAGCCTTGTGTGTACGAGTTGGATGTAGCAGAGTCGTGTGTCTACGAGGTGTACGGAGCGGAGTCGTGTGTGTACGAGGTGTACGAAGCAGAGCCGTGTGTGTACGAGGTGTACAGAGCGGAGCCGTGTGTGTACAAGGTGGATGTAGCAGTGCTGTAGTGTGTACGAGTTGGATATAGCAGAGCCATGTGTGTACGAGGTGCATGGAGCGGAGCCGTGTGTGTACGAGGTGGATGTAGCAGAGCCGTGTCTACGAGGTGTATGGAACGGAGCTGTGTGTGTACGAGGTGTACGGAGCGGAGCTGTGTGTACGAGGTGTACGGAGCAGAGCCGTGTGTGTACGAGGTGGATGTAGCAGTGCTGTAGTGTGTACGAGGTGTACGGAGCGGAGCCTTGTGTGTACAAGCTGGATGTAGCGGAGCCGTGTTGTTATGGAAATTTAATTAGGATAAATCTATCCTGCAGTGTTTGCTGTTGCTGTTCCCAATCTTATATTAAATGTCTTTTGGGGCTGCTCAAGCGAAAATGAGACTGTCCACAACGGAAGTGTCAGTATAACAGTTCGTCAGACCAACAGTTTATTATTCATTCAAGGTTTTATACGTTTACAAAAAGGGCTGGTTAGTCAATTAACATACAATTAAAAGCTGCTAGGTTATTGGCTGTTTTAGTATAAGTGTTATGTTACGGTAGCTGAGGAGTGCAGGTAAAAAAGGAAATACACCAGAGCAGTTGGAATCTATGAGATTGCAGTACCCTGACTAACCACCGCAACTAGAGGCAGCCGTGGAGCGTTCCTACGTTGGTCCTAGACGCCTCGTCACAGCCTGAGAAACTAACTACACCTAAAGATAGAAATAGGAAAGCTATCTGCCCCGAGCAGAACCCCAAAGATAATAGAAAGCCCCCAAACATGTAATGGCGGTTAGACAAGAGGAAATACTGACACAGAAAGAAAATAGTTGACAAACGCTGGGGCCCAAACTATCTAAATAGAAAGGATAGGAAGGGTACTTACTGCAATCTCAGAAAACCCTGAAAAAACACCAACTCTACTAATTTCAAAATCACCTGAGATCACACGACCTCTACCACCTAAATTAGTTCTCTGGTGTAACAAAAACAAAACAGCAGCCACTGAAAAAAAACTGGAAAAAGCAAAAGTACAAAACACAGTGGCTGGACTAAACTGAGAGGGCAAAAGCCCCCGAGCAGACCCGAAGGCCCCCACAAAGTGCAGGACAAAATGCAAAAATATAGCAAAAACACAAAATAAGAAATTGTCTTATCTGATAGCAGGAGATCAGACACGACACAGCAGCTACAAGGGAAACTGGAAAGAAGGATTCAGACCAGAACAATTGATCACGGCAACCCTGATGGGAAAATGACTCCCTTATATAAAACCAATCAGTAAACACTGATTCCCAAGCCTCACAATCCTCCTAGTACCGCTTGTAACCACCAGAGGGAGCCTCTGCTCAGAACCATCTCAAACCCATTCACAACAGTACCCCCCCCTTGAGGGGGGGTCACCGAAC
>JARQOD010000003.1:348132221-348188230 GCA_033576555.1 Oophaga sylvatica | reverse complement strand
GTACAGGCCTGTGTTGAGGAAAGTCTCAATCGATTCAGGGATAAACAAGCAGATCGTTACAATAAAGTGAGCCAGCTGAACCTTTCGCACCTGGTGAAATCGTACTAAAAAGAAAGAGGAGGTTACACAAACTTGACGATCAGTGGGAAAGAGAGCCCTACATCATACAGAGTTCAAGGTTTGATAACAAGAAGACGTGCATAATAAGCAAGGATGGAGGAAAAACGACTGCAACTGTGACTAGAGATCATCTAAAGTTGTGTCCGGACCCATTAAAGCTTCGTGAGGAAGAACCTGTTGTCAATCAGGAAGAGAGTGATGAAGCGGTCATACATACAGATTTGGGAGATTTACCTGCAGATTGGCCCAGAATTGGAGAAGCTGTAATCATTCCTGTGCTGCAGTTTTATCAACCGCAAGAAGAATCTCTACATTCAGTCGCACCAATTGTGCCAGTAGAGTCAGTTCCAGAAGGACCTGTTCTGGCAGAACCTCAACCAGTGGAACCCCAAGAAGCGGAACCACAAGAAGCAGCACCACAAGAAGTGGAATCCCCTGGCGAAACAGAACCGCATCGCCCAGCCACAAGTATGCTTGCCAGATCCATAGAGAGGTTGAGGCAGTATTACAGTTTGCCAGCACGTAGAACAGATAGGCCAGAGACTACTATATCTGACACCACACCACGCAGGTCAGTACGTACAACGAAGGGAAGGTTACCTGTTCGGTACCAAGAGTAGTCCTAGCAAATTAGTCTAGTATGACCCAGACAGGGTTTACTTAATTGTACAAAGTTATGAAGAGTTGATTGGAATGTGATTTTACTTGAAATGTGTTTTCTCATGCAAAGGACTGCGTGACTGTGGACTGTGCCAGCCCAAAAACTTTATTGTAAATAGTTCGCACTTCGGTGCTCCATCTTGGTTTTACACAAAGCCTTTACTACCTCTGAAGAAAAACCCGTATGGTGTGGCCTAGAGTGAGGTCTGCAGCTCAGAAGTCCTGCAGCCCACCCAGGACCCACGTGGGAGGTTTTTGGTGCGGGTCCTCCACAAGAATCTTGTCTTATACTGTATATATTTATTGAAAAGTATTTTTGATATTTTTCTAATGTCCATTGTACGAAATGTAACGTTAAAGAGTCCTTACCTCCCGCAAGGGATGAGTTTAAAATGTTTATGTTATATGCAAAACAAAAATGTTTTTCTTTTCTATTTCAGCCCGGGAGTGCTGAGTTTAACTAGGGGGGATGTGTGGCCCAGCTGCGCGTGGCACACATGTCTCCTGGAAAATGCACAGGAAAGGTAATTGTAAAGCCTGATATTCATTCACATCACACATTTCCTAACACTGCCACTAGAGGCATTTCAGACTTTTTGGTAGTGTGACGTAGCAATAGTGAGTCATTCTAGTCAGAGCTCAGTCGGAGCTAGACAGAAGTAGGATTCGAGTTCCTGTCTTTGGACAGAGAGGTGCAGTTAGTTTCTGTTTCAGTCAGAGACAGACGGAAGGAGAGGAGTGAAGACTGATTCCTGACGGAGCTCAGATAGTTCATCTTATACAGAAGTGGAGGCTAGTACGAGTAGACGGATTTACTCTAGCCTAGTCAGAACTACAATCAGAACTGCTATCTCAGAACAAGCTGCCTGTGTTCCTAAGAAAGTGGAAAGCAACTCTCAGAGCTACAGCGTGTATACAGTCGGACGAAGCGTCCTGTGAGCTGCTCTGGACAGAGTTCTGTTGTAATGTATGTAGTACAGTTCATATAGCGTCTTGTGCTTGGGTGCGATGAAAACACAGGAGTCACAGGTTTGATATAGAAAAGTCCTGTATTACTTCATACAAGTTGGCAGAAATAGTCACACAGTTTGCAGACACAGAAACAGGAGACACAGCAGGCCAGAGTAATCCAAGCTCAGCAATCACTCTCCAATACAGATTCAGGATCTTCTTCTCTGTTACCGTAAGTCCATGCAAACGTGGGTCTTTCAAAGAGCAGGGTTCAGAGTCCACAAGTGCTTCAGAGTTCCTCAGTAGGAATAGCTGGAGTACAAGGTCCAAGGCTTACAGGAGTCAAGTCACAGGTTCACTGCAGGCTAGATTCTGAAGCACTGATTGCTCAGCTGTGGCTGCTTAAGAAGCAAAGGAGAGAATCAGGGTGGGAACATGCAAGCTGGAAACTCCATTTTGACTGAGGGCAAGATAGCTGCAGCAAGACAGAAAGTAAAATGGCTGACGAACAAACTGAGTTTCAGGAATATATACATAGAACCTTACATTACTCCCTCCTTAAGGACAACCTCCGGATGACCTCAGACCAGGCTTGTGTGGGTACCTCTGATGAAACTGACGGAGCAAGCGAGGAGCATTAACGTTATTGACCGGTTTCCATGAGTTGTCCTCCACTGGGTAGCCCTGCCATTTAATCAGATATTGTAACTGATTTCTATACAACCTGGAATCTAAAATCCTTTCCACCACAAATTCTTCCTGACCATCGACTAGCACTGGGTCAGGGCAAGGAGAGGAACGTCCAGGAAACGTATTGGGTGTCGCAGCCTTTAGTAGGGATACATGAAAGACAGGGTGGATTCTCATAGTTCTGGGCAGTTGAAGACGACAAGCAACGGCACTTATAATTTTACTGATTTTATAGGGTCCAATGTACTTATGTCCCAACTTAGACGATGGAATCCTTAACTTAAGATTTCTGGTTGACAGCCAGACCAAGTCTCCTACCTTGAAAGCTGGTGCAGGTTTACGAAATTTATCTGCTGCTTTCTTGTACCTTTCTTGAGCCGATTCCAGATTTTCCTTTAGAAGATCCATATTCTTCTGTAAAGACGTGATTCTTTCAGCCACTGCTGGTAAAGGCGTTTCTATGGGAAATCGTGGTAGAATGTTAGGATGATAACCTAGATTAGAGTAAAAAGGAGACTGTTTAGTGGAGGCACTCTGAGAGTTGTTATACGAGAACTCAGCTAATGGAAGTAGATCCACCCAATCATCCTGTAGGTGGCAGATAAAGCAGCGGAGATACTGCTCCATGGTTTGATTGGTTCGTTCGGTCTGTCCATTAGTCTGGGGATGAAAAGCAGAAGAAAGGTTTACTTTAATGTCCAATGCTGCACAGAAATTTTGCCAAAACCTAGAAGTGAATTGCACCCCTCGATCCGAAATAACCTCATCCGGTACTCCATGTAAGCGAAACACATCTTTAATCATCAAATCTGATGTCTGTTTTGCAGTGGGTAAGCCGACACAAGGAATAAAATGAGCTGCCTTTGTTAGACGGTCAACCACCACTAGAATGGTGTTCTTCCCCTGAGAGGTTGGTAACTCCATAATGAAGTCCATAGAAATGGATCCCCACGGGCGGGACGGGGTGGGAAGAGGCTGTAACAGACCAGTTGGTGAGGAGCGAGGTGTTTTGCATCTTGCACAGACCTCACATGAAGTGACATAATTCAAAACATCCTTCCTGCAAGTGGGCCACCAAAAGAAACGAGAAAGAAATTCCTGTGTCTTTAGAATTCCTCTATGCCCAGCTATCTTGGAATCGTGAATGAGTTGCAATACTCTTAATCTGACTGTTTCAGGAATATACAGACGTTGTCCCTGAATCCACACACCATTCTTAAAGACAAGACTTACGTCCCTTGGGGGTTGTGCCAAAAAGGAATCCGCATGGTATGCTTCCTTGATGTCCTTAAGTAGGTCTTGATTATGAATTACTCCTAGGAATCTAGAGTCAGGAAGAATAGTCTTAGGAGGAGTAATTGGACGTGTCTCTGCTGAGTAAATCCTAGAGAGTGCATCAGCCTTTCCATTGCGCGATCCTGGTCTATAAGAGATGATAAAATTAAATTGGTTTAAGAAAAGATTCCAGCGAGCCTGGCGAGGAGTCAGGCACTTAGCCGACCTGATAAACTCAAGGTTACGATGGTCTGTCAGGACGACTATTTGCTGTGCAGCTCCCTGAAGAAGGTGTCTCCATTCTTTGAAGGCGGCAATAATGGCCAACAACTCTCTATTGCCCACATCGTAGTTCCTCTCAGCCGAAGACAACTGCTGGGAAAAGAAGGCACAGGGATGCAAGACATTCTTCTCACCTGTTCTCTGAGAGAGTATAGCTCCAACGGCACAGTCTGAAGCATCCACCTCTATTATGAAGGCAAGCTCGGGGTTGGGATGTACTAGGATAGGTGCAGTGGTAAATTTATCTTTTAGACGGGAAAATGCTTCCTGGGCTTGGGGAGTCCAGGAAAACCTAGACTCTTTCCGGGTAAGTTGAGTGATAGGTGACACTACCTCAGAGAAATTTCTAATGAAACGTCTATAGAAGTTGGCAAACCCGATGAAGCGCTGTACCTCCTTCACATTTCTAGGACTTGGCCAATCCTTGATGGCTTGGGTTTTGCTTCCATCCATACTAATTCCTTGTGTAGACAGTACATACCCCAGAAATTGAATTTCGGTCCTATGGAATTCACACTTTTCAAGTTTGATGTAAAGATGATTTTGTCTTAGATGTTCCAAGACCATTCTCACATGTCCATGATGTTCCTCTGTGGAGTTAGAAAAAATTAGAATATCATCCAAATAAATTACCACGAATGTATCTAGGAGATCCCTGAAGATGTCATTCACCAAGTGTTGGAAAGTGGCTGGGGCGGTACTCAGACCAAAAGGCATAACTAGATATTCAAAGTGTCCATAGCGTGACCTGAATGCAGTCTTCCATTCATCCCCAGGTCTAATACGGACTAAGTTATAGGCCCCACGAAGATCTAGTTTAGAAAAAATTTTGGCATGTCGCACTCTCTCCAATAACTCAGGGATTAAAGGCAATGGATAACGGTTTCTAATAGTAACCTTATTGAGTTCCCTATAGTCTACGCATGGTCTCAGAGATCCATCTTTCTTCTTTACAAAGAAGATGGGTGCACCTGCAGGAGATGAAGAGGGGCGTATGAAGCCCTTGGCTAGATTTTCATCTATGTAATCCTTTAAAGCCTTTAGCTCGGGCCCCGCCAGGGGGTAGATCTTACCAAAAGGTATCTCTGCTCCAGGCAATAATTCATTGGACAATCATATGGACGGTGAGGAGGAAGCTGGTCAGCGTTCTTCTTGTCACATAAATCCACATAGTCCTGGTATACAGCTGGTAGTTCAGGGACTGACATGATTCCTTTAGGAACAGAGCAAGCTGAAACTTTTGGACTCATCTGTTTCTCTGGAAAGTGTAATTCCTTGGTCTCCCAGTTAATGGTAGGATTCTGAGCCTGCAGCCATGGTAGCCCTAGAATAATGGGAAAGTGGGGAGAAGAGATAAGCATAAAGGACAGTTTCTCTTGATGATCTTTACCCATAAGAACCCTCAAAGGCTCTGTTTCCTGATCCACTGGTCCAGAGGTCAGCAGGGAGCCATCCACAGTTTCCATCTGTACTGGAGTAGCCTTCTTTACTGAACGTATTCCCTGTTTCAGAGCAAAGGAGACATCCATAAAATTTCCACTTGCCCCTGAGTCGATCATAGCAGAGCTAGACACCCAAGCTGAGTCAACCCAGAGTTTGATGGAAAGAAAGCAATGAGAATTGTTTTTCTTACAACTCAGCTGGGACACCGCTGAGGAAACTTGAAAAATGGCAGCGTTTACACAGTCAACGTCCTCAGAGGTAACGGAGTTTAAGTCCGAGAAATCAAGATCTGTTGCTGCAGATCTCTCTGGAGCCTGAGGCTCGGACCTGACAGATCCCCTCTCGCAACACTCACAATGAATGAGTGCTGCAGTAGTCTTACGAGAACGGCTGGGGCAGTTTATAATGAAGTGCCCTGACTTACCACAATAGAAACATAGATTCTCCTTAAAACGATGTTCCTTGCGTGCATCACTAACCCGTCGTTGTAAAGAGTCTACCTGCATGGGTTCAGGTTCAGGTTCCCGTGTAATCCTACTCAAAGGTTCCTTAGCTGGAGAGGAAGGTAGGAAAAGGTTAGTACGATTGCTTTCGAACCATCTCTCTTGCCTGCGTTCAGTCAGACGAGTATCAATACGGATGCAGTAGTTAATAAAGTCACCTAACGCAGTGGGAGGGTCGGCACGAGCAAGTTCATCCTTAATCAGTGGAGATAACCCCTTTCGAAAAATAGATTTTTTGGCGGAACTGTCCCAGGTGGTATCAAGGGCCCATCTCCTGAAATCCAAGGCATATTCAGCTACCGAGTGCTTACCTTGGCGCAAAGCTAACATGGCTGCTTCAGCTGTTGCACCTCGATTGGGGTCATCAAACACCTGCCCCATGGCTGAAATAAAATCATCAAGGTGATTCAAACAATCATCCTCAGTCTCAATCAGAGGGTTTGCCCACATTAAAGCCTTGTTGGTAAGCAACATAATTATAGTAAGCACCTTAGATCGTTCAGTGGGAAATTGTGAAGCATGTGCAGATAAAAAAAGATTGCATTGATTAATAAATCCCCTGAATTTCTCACGTTCACCGCCAAAACGAAAAGGGGGCAACTTGGGAATCCCAGCACTCGGGGCTACGGCAGGAGCCTGGACTCGCCCCTCTAGAACCTCAATCCTGGCTCGCAAATCCTGGGTAGTCTGTCCAACCACTTGCAAATTGTGATTATTGAGGTCCTGTAGATTTGTAAAACGGGTCTTTATATTCTGCAAATCTGCAAGGATATTAACAGTCACTCCGCAAAGTTCCTTTATGCGGGCCTCCATTTTCCAGATCTTTTAAGACAGGATTACTGGAAGAAGAGGAGAGAAAAAAAACAATAGTGTTCACCTGTGGCAACACTGCAGAGAGAAAAAAAAATTAAGGGAACTGCTCACCTGGAATGGTTGTGAGAAGTCACAACCACTATCATCACAGAAAGTTTCAACCAGACATCTGATATCCAGAGTTACAGCAGACAAAAAAGAGAAAAGAAAGGGAAAAAAAAACAAAATAATAGTGTTTACCTGTGGTAACACTGCAAAAAGAAAAAACTTAAGGGAATTGCTCACCTGGAATGGTTGTGAGAAGTCACAACCACTGTCATCACAGAAAGTACAACCGGACGTCTGATATCCACAGTACAGCAGACACAGCCTTCCAGACCCAGCAGACACTAACGTTTTGGCTTCAGAATCTTGTAATGTATGTAGTACAGTTCATATAGCGTCTTGTGCTTGGGTGCGATGAAAACACAGGAGTCACAGGTTTGATATAGAAAAGTCCTGTATTACTTCATACAAGTTGGCAGAAATAGTCACACAGTTTGCAGACACAGAAACAGGAGACACAGCAGGCCAGAGTAATCCAAGCTCAGCAATCACTCTCCAATACAGATTCAGGATCTTCTTCTCTGTTACCGTAAGTCCATGCTAACGTGGGTCTTTCAAAGAGCAGGGTTCAGAGTCCACAAGTGCTTCAGAGTTCCTCAGTAGGAATAGCTGGAGTACAAGGTCCAAGGCTTACAGGAGTCAAGTCACAGGTTCACTGCAGGCTAGATTCTGAAGCACTGATTGCTCAGCTGTGGCTGCTTAAGAAGCAAAGGAGAGAATCAGGGCGGGAACATGCAAGCTGGAAACTCCATTTTGACTGAGGGCAAGATAGCTGCAGCAAGACAGAAAGTAAAATGGCTGACGAACAAACTGAGTTTCAGGAATATATACATAGAACCTTACATCTGTGAAGGAAAGAAAGAAGGGGATCACAGCAGTTATAGCATCGAGTCAACTGAGATCAGGTCAGTGAGCTCTGAAGGAAAGCTGCCAACTACACTCGCTGCTACCCGTGCTTATGTTGAGGGCGAGAGCAGGGCGACAGGCGAGTGGAGAAGGAAGAGTGACTAAGGTGACAGATCACCCTCACTCAGTTTAACCGGACACCGGCTCCGAAGCATTGCTAGTACTTCACGGCTAGTGATAGAAAATCTGGAGGCCTTGCTGGACTTCAAGTCGCAGAAGGTAGCCCTAAGTGCCGATACGTAACCGGGGTCAGGAAGGACAACAGTCTAGCAGGGCCCTGCACAAAAGACTAGTTCTATCCAACAGAAGACTCCCACCACAATGTTGGCAGGGCGAAGCTGTCATATTCAGAGTTAAACCTGACTTCACGCAGGTTAAGATTCACACACGATTCAAGGATAAAGGAGGCCTCAAACCTGCTCAGCAATTCCCTGAATGTGCATTCTCCAACCTGACCAGCTTCCCGGGACATACCTGCAACATCTACAAGTAAAGGTATGGAAAGAGACTGCATTGTGTGTGACTGACTTCTTATCTGCACCCTGCAATACCATAGACTTTGAGGGACCAGTCCCACCTGTGGGGGACTTAACATCTAGCTGCCATAACATCCTCTCAGAGATCTACCCTGCAGCGCTGGTCTTATTGATCAGAAACCACAGGTGGCGTCACAAACTATTACTACAATCCCCTGTAAATATTCCCCCATTGTATGAGCGCCCAGGGCCACGGACCGAGCTCTGCTGCCAGTGACATCCCCCATAGACTTCCATGGGCTCGGTGCCGAGTACCCCATAACCCTGGTACCCACACCACTCGGTGTGTGCGACTCACGGTGGTGACCACACCTGACTGGCAAGAGGTGTAAAACCTGGACTGGACACAAGGGACTTTCAGGTAAGATGACAAGATTTTCTTACCTTACTGCGCAGTCTCCGTCCCGTGAGCCAAGGCCATGGCCAACACCTCTGTCTCTCCGGTCAGCAGGTCCCCGTGCGTTTCGTCCACTGCCCCACGTGCAGGCGCCATCTGTTATGGAAATTTAATTAGGATAATTCTATGCTGCAGTGTTTGCTGTTGCTGTTCCCAATCTTATATTAAATGTATTTTTGAGCTGCTCAAACGAAATGAGGACTGTCCACAATGGAAGTGTCAGTATAACAGTTCGTCAAGACCAACAGTTTATTATTCATTCAAGGTTTTATACGTTTACAAAAAGGGGCTGGTTAGTCAATTAACATACAATTAAAAGCTGCTAAGTTATTGGCTGTTTTAGTATAATTTTGATAAAAGGGCTGAAGTAGCAGATTTATTGTTTATTGTTCTTTGTCCCAGTTTTCCTACGTGACTAGTAAAGAAAATAATAGATATCTATCAAGACTTTCTGTCCTTGGTAAAAAGTCCCTATGAGCTATGTTCTGTAATAGCCTCCGAATGAAGGCCAGGGTCATCTTAAGCAACTGATTATAGCTAGCATCAGCTTTTCCATAGATATGCTGAGCACAGGATTTTTAGCAAGTGAGATCTATCTAACTGTAAATGCATATATATGAATATACATTGAATACGTGGAATACATATATATTTCCATGACAGTGTGTGTACGAGTTGGATGGAGCAGAGCCGTGTATGTACGAGTTGGATGGAGCAGAGCCGTGTGTCTGTATGAGGTGCACGGATCCGTGCCGCACGTGTACGAGGTTTATGGAGCGGAGTCGTGTGTACGAGGTGGATGTAGCAGTGCTGTGTGTGTACGAAATGGAGCCCTGTGTGTACGAAGTGTACGGAGCTGAGCCGTGGCCAGGGCTCCATGCTTGAGTCGTGGGTGTACAGAGTGGAGCCGCGTGTGTATGTAGCGGAGCCGCGTGTGTATGAGGTGTACGGAGCAGAACTGCGTGTGTACGAGGTGTATGCTGCAAGCCCCTTGTGTACAAGGTTTACGGAGTGGAGTCGTGTGTGTATAAGGTGTACAAAGCGTGGCTGCGTGTGTACAAGGTGTACGGAGTGGAGCCATGTGTATACTGAGTGGAGCCTTGTGTGTACGAGGTTGATGGAGCGGAGCCATGTGTGTACAAGACATACAAAGTGGAACCGTGTGTGTATGAAGTGTGCAGAGCCCTGCGTGTACAAGGTGTATGGTGGGGAGAATTCATACCTCCCAACCGTCTCGAATTCAGCGGGACACTCCCGATTTTGAGAGTCTGCCCCGCTGTCCCAGCCGGGAGCTTTTCCCGTGGACACAGGAGTACATGCCGGAGCCTGGAGGAGCACTTTAAAACTCCCGCGTGATGTTCCACCAGAAGTGAAGTGCTGGAAGATGACCGGAAATTAGGTAATTTCGGGAGAGACTGTTACGGAACCATGAGGCACTTCAGGGAATGCTTCAGATCCATCACTGTGTACTCCTCTGACAGCGCGGACAGCGGGATCGCCTTGGAATCGGGGATGTCGGCCATGAGAGCGGATCATGATATGTCCTGCATCGGGAGGCTCAGGTGGGCACTACAATGGGAGCCGGGCTGCTATTGTATCTTTATAGAATCTTTATTTCTTTCTCTCTCTGTTTCTCTCTCTCTGTTCTTTCTTTCTCTCTGTTCTTTCTTTCCCATCTTTCTCTCTGTTCTTTTTCTTTCTTTCTCTCTGTTCTTTCTTTCCCCTCTTTCTTTCTATCTCTCTGCTCTTTCTTTCCTTCTTTCTGTTCTTTCTTTCTCCTCTTTCTTTCTCTCTGTTCTTTCTTGCTCTGTTCTTTTTCTTTCTTTCTCTCTGTTCTTTCTTCCCCTCTTTTTTTCTTTCTTTCTTTCTTTCTCTCTCTGTTCTTTCTTTCTTTCCCTCTTTCCTTCTTCTTTCTTTCTTCTTTCTTTCTTTCTTCTTCTTCTTTCTTTCTCTTCTTTCTTTCTCTCTTTCTTTTTCTCTCTTTCTTTTTTTCTGTCCCTTCTTTCTCTGTTTTTTCTCTCTCTGTTTCTTTTCTTTCTTTCTTTCCCTTTCTTTCTTTCTTTTCTCTTCTTTCTTTCTTTCTCTCTTTCTTTCTTTCTTTCTCTCTTCTTTCTTCTCTTTCTTTCTTTCTTCTTTCTTTCTCTCTTTCTTTCTCTCTTTTTTCTCTGTTCTTTCTTTCCCTCTTCTTTCTTCTCTTTTCTTCTTCTTCTGTTCTTTCTTTCCCCTTTCTTTCTTCTTTCTTTCTTTCCCTCTTTTTCTTTCTCCCTCTTGTTCTTTCTTTCTCTCTTTCTTTCTTTCTTTCTTTCTTTCTTCTTTCTTTCTTTCTTTCTTTCTTTCTTTCTTTCTTCTCTCTGTTCTTTCTTTCCCCATCTGTCTTTCTTTCTCTCTCTGTTCTTTCTTTCCCCTCTTTCTTTCTCTCCCTCTCTGTTCTTTCTTTCCATTCTTTCTTTTTTCTCTCTCTGTTCTTTTTTTCTGTCCCTTTTTTCTTTCTCTCTGTTCTTTCTTTCTCTCTGTTCTTTCTTTCTTTCCCATCTTTCTTTCTCTCTTTCTTTCTTTCCCTCTTTCTTTCTCCTCTCTTTCTTTCTTTCTTCTCCCTCTTTCTTTCTCCCTCCTCTCTGTTCTTTCTTTCTTTCCGTCTTTCTTTCTTTCTCTCTGTTTCTTTCTTTCTTTCCCGTCTTTCTTTTTTCTCTTTGTTCTTTCTTTCCCGTATTTCTTTCTCTCTTGTTCTTTTTTCCCCTCTTTCTTTCTCCTCCCTCTCTGTTCTTTTCTTCCCCTCTTTCTTTCTCCGCCTCTGTTTTCTTTCCCCTCTTTCTTTTTTTCTCTCTGTTCTTTCTTTCCCCTTTCTTTGTTTATTTTTTTCTCTCTCTACTCTCTCTCTGTTCTTTCTTGCTTTCCTGTCTTTCTTTCTCTCTCTCCTTTCTTTCTCTGTTTTTTTTCGCTCTGTTCTTTCTTTCTTTCTTTCTTTCTTTCTTTTACTCAGTACCAGTGTGCCCACAGTTTCAGTCACTGTGCCCTCAGTACCAGTCAGTGTGATCACCAGTGCTAAATGAGTGTGGTTGGGGCGTGGACAAGGGTGTGACTAGTTGTGAAATGGGTGTGGTCGGGGCGTGGCCTAAAATCTGCCGCGGCGCGCTGTCGGACAACCTTTGTCCTCTTTCTTGTCTTCAAAAGTTGGGAGGCATGCAGAGGTGGAGGAGTAGCAAGGGGAGTGATGGATTAGTCGGGCAGCGAAGTTGAGAACAGACTGGAGAGGTGCGAGAGTGTTAGTCGGGAGGCCACAGAGGAGGATATTACAGTAGCAGTAGCGTAGCTACTGGGGGGACAGAGGGGGCCGTTGCCCGGGCCCAGTCACATGCAGGGGCCCACTGGGAGACATGGCCAGTATCTGACATGTCAGGGAGAGAGCAGCACAATGCCGGCTCCCTCTGTCACAGGTTGCAGTGCCGTCTGTGTGCGCAGTGCATGGAGCTGCTGTCTCACCAGAGGAGCTCCTTCCTGGCCGGCAGCAGCTGTAGTTTCACTTTCTGCCCTGCAGGCTTTGGTTGTCTCAGCCACACTGGGTCCTAGTGCCCTCTGTGTGCATACACTGGACACTGCCTGGTCCTGCATCAGTCACTGCCTGCAAGCTTCATTGGTAAGTGTGGATGGAATTTATAAAATTCATTCAGCTTAGGAATGTCATGGTCACTGTGGGGGAATGTGAGAGGATGGGGATATTGTGGGGGCTGGCGCACAGGGGTTAATGTGAGAGGATGGGGTATTGTGGGGGCTAGGACACTGGGGGGTTACTGTGAGAGGATGGGGGTATTGTGGGGGCTGAAGTGGGGGAGGGGCAACAGGGAACTGGAGTGAATGTGAGAGGATTGGGATATTGTGGGGTCAGGGGGACAGAGCACTGAGGGATGCATGCGAGAGGATGGACTGTTGGGGTGGGTGGGGGACAGGGGGCTTTTTTTTACTTGTGAGCTCGTTAATACTTTAATAATAGATTAATATTTCAGTATTATTATAACAAGGGCACAGACAGATGGCCGTATAACTCATGCGAGGATCGCACTGCAATCCTCGGACTGGCCGGTACCGCTCCTGACATGAGCGTGATGTATTACTATGCAGCTATAAACACTCAGGTGTGGAGAGCCGACTTTCAGTCTGAGGATTGCGATGTAATCCTCGCATGAGAAATACGTCCGTCTCCCCCTAACAAGTATAACCATACAATAACCACGAGCTGCATTCTATTTAATAATTTAATAATAAGAAATGTATTATTATAAAGTTATTAAAGGCTCGGGATAATTGTCTGCAGTCACTCTGAGACTACAGACCGCAAAATCTTGATGGGGTGCGCCTGCCGTCATGAGACCCCATGACCACTGGTGCGATCAGGCGTCATGCGACCACATTTGCTATTTGCATGTTTCGGATAGATAAGTTTAACTACACTCAATAGAAGATAATTGGGAGAAGCTGAAAGAGTCGTCACAAGACCCCCTGCTCACATCAGCGATGCTGGGGCCATCACTACTGTACATAGGGGGACTCAGTTAAATATTAAGTGGACACTTAAGAAGCATTATTATTTATAGGGGCACCTGTAGGGTAACTACCGGGTGGCAGACGGTACCGAGGCGGCTGTCAGTCAGTGCCGGGGTGAGGTTACAGCAACCACTCTCTATACACAGAGCGGTGACTGAAACCGTGCCAGCGCAACCCTTATGATTGGAAGAGCAAAGGCTGCCGGGAGGAATAAAGGCAATTTCCTCCCTGCAGAGGAGTTCTCAGTGCAGGCGCCGCACGGTGTCAGAACACTATTAACGATTATACTGTGTATTGGAGGAGCAGTGGGGACATCATTGTATATATAGGGGAACATCATACTGTATGTATGGGAGCTGTGGGCCTACTATACAGTGTATATGGGAGCTGAGGCATCATCATACTGTGTATAGTGGAACTGTGGGATCATCATATGTGTATTGTTATGTTTCGGTAGCTGAGGAGAAATTGCAAAAATAGCAAAAGTAGTAATACACCAGAGAGGCTGGAAACTAGTGGATTGCAGTACCCTAAACTAACCGCCACACTAGAAGTAGCCGTGGAGCGTACCTACGGTGATCCTAGACGCCTCGTCACAGCCGGAGAGATAACTACACCTAAAGGCAGAAAGATGAAAGCTATCTGCCCCGGAGAAGATTCCCCAAAGAAATAGGAAGCCCCCAAACATGTAATGGCGGTTAGACAGGAAGAAAATACGGACACAGACAGAAAATAGAATGAGCAAACGCTGGGGCCCAATCTGTCTAGATAGAAAAGTATAGGAAAGAATTCTGACTGCAACCCAAAAAAACCCTGACAAAAATACCAACACTTCTGATTAACAAAAAAACCTGAGATCACACGATCTCTACCACCTAAATCAGATCTCTGGTGTAACACACAGCAATTCAGCAAAAAAGTGACAAAGGAACAGAGCAAAAGTGCAAATACAAAATGAGCACAATTGCAGCGCCAGACCCCAAAAGGCTGCAGTCCCCTGCAAGCAGCAAAACAGGCAAGGAAAATCCAACAAGAGGAAAAAAAATAGCAAATCACTTATCTGAAAGAGAGCAGGAATGCAAGCTGAGCTCCAAGCAAAACCAGGAAGAACAATTGATTACCGGCAAGGCTGATGGGAACTCAGGTCACTTATATCAGACCATTCAGAGCCAGCTGAAGGCCATTCAAGAATTAATTCATTACCCTCAGCAACCACCGGAGGGAGCCCCAGCTCAGAAGTCGCTTACAGAGTATTCACAACAGTACCCCCCCTTGAGGACGGGTCACCGAACCCTCACCTGCGCAACCAGGACGATCAGGATGAGCTCGATGATAGGCACTGATCAGTCTCCCAGCATGGATGTCCGAAGCAAACACCCAAGAATTGTCCTCCTGACCATAACCTCTCCACTTAATCAAATAATGGAGTTTCCGTCTAGCAAAACGAGAATCCAATATTTTCTCAACCACATACTCCAAATTGCCCTCAACCAAAACAGGGTCGGGGGACGCAGCCATAGGAATCACTGGCTCGACAAACCTCTTCAATAAGGACTTGTGGAACACGTATGATCTTAATGTCCCTGGAAGAAGCAAATGGAAGGAAACCGGATTAATAATTTCCATGATCTTATAAGGTCCAATGAACCTTGGCTTAAATTTTGGAGAAGCAACCTTCATAGGGATATTTCTTGAGGACAACCAAACCAATCCCCCACTTTAAAAAGAGGACCATCATTCCTATGCCAGTTGGCAAACCGCTGGGCCTTCTCTTGAGAGAGAGACAACCTCTCCACTACCTGGTCCCAAATCTGCTGCATACGCTCCACAATAGAGTCAACCCCTGGACAGACAGAAGCCTCCGCCTGTCCTGAAGAAAATCGAGGGTGAAACCCAAAATTGCAGAAAAATTGAGACATCAAGGTGGCAGAGCTAGCCCTATTATTAGCAAACTCAGCCAAAGGCAAAAAAGAGACCCAGTCATCTTGATCAGCAGACACAAAACATCTCAAATAAGTCTCCAAGGTCTGGTTTGTTCTCTCGGTTTGTCCATTGGTCTGAGGGTGGAATGCAAAGGAGAAAGATAATTGAACACCAAGTTTAGAACAAAATGTCCTCCAAAATCTGGAAACAAACTGGACTCCTCTGTCAGACACAATGTTTTCCGGAATGCCATGTAACCGAACCACGTGCTGAAAGAACAAAGGCACCAATTCGGAGGAGGAAGGCAACTTAGGTAATGGCACAAGGTGTATCATTTTGGAAAACCTATCACAGATTACCCAGATAACGGTCATTCTCTGAGAAACAGGGAGGTCGGAAATAAAATCCATAGAAATATGGGTCCATGGCCTCTTGGGTACGTAATTAAGTGTGAATATGTTGGCGCTATATAAAAGATTATTATTTTAACAAACCACTAGAGCGAGAGCAAGGCTTGGAACGAGAGCAAGTCCCACAGGACTGCACAAAGTCCCTGACGTCACGAGACAAAGTAGGCCACCAAAAGGACCGACTAACCAAGTCTCTGGTACCAAAAATCCCGGGATGACCAGCCAACGCGGAACAATCAATCTCAGACATCACACTCTTCTTCCACTGGTCTGGGACAAGCAATTTCCCAACAAGGCAGCGCTCAGGTTTATCCTCCTGACACCCCTCCAGAGCCAGTCTCAAATTGGGCGAGATGGCGGAAAGATCTACACCCTCCTTCAAAATAACAGCAGGATCAGATAACCCAGGAGAATCCGCAAAGAAACTCCTCGAGAGGGCATCCGCCTTAACATTCTTAGTGCCCGGAAGAAAAGAAACCACAAAATTAAAACGTGTGAAAAACAAGGCCCACCTGGCCTGTCTAGGATTAAGTCGCTTGGCTGATTCGAGATAAACCAGGTTCTTATGATCCGTGAGGACCACCACTCCTTCCAGCCAATGTCTCCACTCTTCAAAGGCCCACTTCATGGCCAATAACTCCCGATTACCCACGTCATAATTACGTTCAGTTGGAGAAAATTTTCGAGAGAAAAAGGCACAAGGGTTACTCTTAGAGGTCTCTGGATCCCTTTGGGACAAAACGGCACCTGCCTCAATCTCAGAGGCATCAACCTCCACCTGAAACGGCAGGGAAACATAAGGCTGCCGTAGAACAGGAGCAGAAATGAATCTCTGCTTAAGTTCCTGAAACGCAGAAACTGCCTCAGGAGGCCAATTCACCACATCGGAACCCTTTTTGGTCAAATCAGTCAATGGTTTAACAATACCGGAGAAATTACCAATAAATTTACGATAAAAATTGGCAAAACCCAAAAATCTCTGAAGAGCCTTCAATGAAGTAGGTTGAACCCAATCACAGATGGCCTGAACCTTGACCGGGTCCATTTCAATAACAGACGGAGACAAAATGAATCCCAGAAATGAGACCTTCTGTACGCCAAAAAGACACTTTGATCCCTTCACATACAGAGTATTCTCTTTAAAATCTGGAACACAGTCCGAACATGTTTCACATGAGAGTCCCAGTCGTTGGAAAAAATCAAGATATCATCCAAATAAACTATCAGAAATTTATCCACAAAATCCTGAAAATATCATTCATGAAGGATTGGAACACGGAAGGGGCATTAGTGAGCCCAAAAGGCATCACTAGGTACTCAAATGCCCCTCTGGGGTATTAAACGCATCTTCCATTCATCCCCGTGCTTAATGCGAATAAGGTTATACGCCCCCCCCTGAGGTCAAGCATGGTAAACCAACTCGCACTTTTCACTCTGGAAAACAGGTCAGAAATCAAGGGTAACGGATATTGATATTTCACAGTGATCTTATTCAGGAGGCGATAATCAATACACGGCCTCAATGAACCATCCTTCTTGGCCACAAAGAAAAAACCGGCACCCAAGGGTGAAGAGGATGGTCTGACATGACCTTTCTCCAAAGACTCCTTGATATAGGATCGCATAGCATCGTGTTCAGGTACAGATAAATTAAAAAGGCGACCTTTAGGAAATTTACCACCAGGCACTAACTCAATAGCGCAATCATAGCTCCTGTGAGGAGGTAAGGATGCAGACTTACTTTCACTAAGCACATCAGAAAAATCAGTCAAAAAGTCAGGGACATCCTGAGACTGGGGAGAGGCAGAAAAAACAGGAGTGTCAGTATTAACACATTGGCAGCCCCAACTGGTCACAGACACAGATTTCCAATCCAAAACAGGATTATGAGACTGTAACCAAGGGAGACCAAGTACAATAATGTCATGCAGATTATGCAACACCAGAAATTTACAGCTCTCCTGATGATCTGGTTCAACCCTCATTATCACCTGAGTAGAAAACTGGGGTTTATTCTCCGCCAAAGCGGTAGAATCAATGCCCAGTAAAGGAATAGACTTCCGCTGGGGTATCATGGGAAACCCACAACGTTTGGCAAAGTCAAAATCCATCAGGTTAATAGCTGCTCCTGAATCAACAAAAGCTGAGCCGAAAATGTGGACAGGGAGCAAATCAGGGTAACAGTCAACAGAAATTTGTCTGAATGCTACCCAAGACAACTGAGCGCGCAAAACGTCTTCCCCGCTTAGGGCAGACGGAAATAGCATGAGAAGCGTCACCACAGTAGAAACATAACCCATTGCGCTTTCGAAACTCATGACGCTGAGCCCCAGAAGTCACCCCATCACACTGCATGGGCTCAGGAGCTGGCACACAAGGCAACGCTATCTCATGCATACCTCTGCGCTCACGCAAACGTCTGTCAATTTGAATAGCCAAAGACATAGAAACATTGAGACCAGAGGGAACAGGGAATCCCACCATAACGTCCTTTACATTTTCTGACAGACCCTTCCGAAAAAGGGCTGCCAAAGCATAATCATTCCATTTGGTCAGGACTGCCCACTTTCGGAATTTCTGACAGTATAACTCAGCGTTTTCAAGACCCTGATTTAAAGCCAACAAGGTCTTTTAAACTTGATCAGTGACATTAGGTTCATCGTACAATAACCCCAGAGCCTGAAAAAATACATCAACATCATTCAAAACAGGATCCCCAGGTGTCAGGGAAAAAGCCCAATCCTGAGGGTCGCCGCGCAGCAGAGAGATGACAATTTGAACCTGCTGTGCTGTGTTCCCTGAGGACTTAGGCTTTAAGGCAAAAAACAACTTACAGTTATTTTTGAAATTCAGAAATTGAGACCGATCCCCCAAAAATAAATCTGGTATGGGGATCCTAAGTTCCACTACCGGCATCCTAGCAAGATAGGTAGCAATACTCCGAACCACAGTGGCAAGCTGCTCCACACGGCCAGACAACTGTGAAAAACTCCATTGAGAGAGAAAAAAAAAATTCCTCCTTAGCACCCAGAGAAAAAGAGGGGAAAAAAAAATGCAACAAACAGAGTACTATTTTCCTTTCTGTGAGTACCATATAATTTTCAGTTTAGCTGGTAATACTGTTATGTTTCGGTTGCTGAGGAGAAATTGCAAAAATAGCAAAAAGTAGTAATACACCAGAGAGGCTGGAAACTAGTGGATTGCAGTACCCTAAACTAACCGCCACACTAGAAGTAGCCGTGGAGCGTACCTACGGTGATCCTAGACGCCTCGTCACAGCCGGAGAGATAACTACACCTAAAGGCAAAAGATGAAAGCTATCTGCCCCGGAGATGATTCCCCAAAGAAATAGGAAGCCCCCAAACATGTAATGGCGGTTAGACAAGAAGATAATACGGACACAGACAGAAAATAGAATGAGCAAACGCTGGGGCCCAATCTGTCTAGATAGAAAAGTATAGGAAAGAATTCTGACTGCAACCCAAAAAAACCCTGACAAAAATACCAACACTTCTGATTAACAAAAAAACCTGAGATCACACGATCTCTACCACCTAAATCAGATCTCTGGTGTAACACACAGCAATTCAGCAAAAAAGTGACAAAGGAACAGAGCAAAAGTGCAAATACAAAATGAGCACAATTGCAGCGCCAGACCCCAAAAGGGGACCAGGCTGCAGTCCCCTGCAAGCAGCAAAACAGGCAAGGAAAATCCAACAAGAGGAAAAAAAATAGCAAATCACTTATCTGAAAGAGAGCAGGAATGCAAGCTGAGCTCCAAGCAAAACCAGGATGAACAATTGATTACCGGCAAGGCTGATGGGAACTCAGGTCACTTATATCAGACCATTCAGAGCCAGCTGAAGGCCATTCAAGAATTAGTTCATTACCCTCAGCAACCACCGGAGGGAGCCCCAGCTCAGAAGTCGCCCCCAGAGTATTCACAACAGTGTATAAGGGGAGCTGTGGGCCTATCATACGGTGTACAGGGGAGCTGTCGGATCATCATACTGTGTATAGGGGGAGCTGTGGGATCATCATACTGTGTATAGGGGAGCTGTGGGATCATCATACTGTGTATATGGCAGCTGTGGCATCATCATACTCTGTATAGGGGAGCTGTGGGATCATCATACTGTGTATAGGGGAGCCGTGGGATCATCATATGTGTATAGGGGGAGCTGTGGGATCATCATATGGTGTATAGCGGGAGCTGTGGGATCATCATACTGTGTATAGGGGAGCTGTGGCATCATCATATGGTGTATAGGGGAGCTTTGGGATCATCATATGGTGTAGAGGGGATCTGTGGGCCCAGCATACTGTATATAGAGGAATTATACATGGAGAACTCGGGACATTATTAAATGTTAAGGGGGCACTTAAACATTATTGTTATAGGGGCTCTCAGTATTGTGACCATCAAAGTTGCACATGGAGTATTATTACTTTCTAGGGACAAAATGTGTAGGGCACATGCACAGGAAATTAATATTTTCTAGGGGCAATTTTACCATTTACAGTCATGGCCAAAAGTTTTGAGAATGACACAAATATTATATTTTCACATGATCTGCTGCCCTCTGGTTTTTATGTGTGTTTGACAGATGTTTTTATCACAGACAGAAATATAATAATTGCAAACATATGAGTAACAAAAGCTTATATTGACAGTTAGAATGAGTTAATGCAGCAAGTCAATATTTGCAGTGTTGACCCTTCTTCTTCAGGACCTCTGCAATTCTCCCTGGCATGCTCTCAATCAACTTCTGGACCAAATCCTGACTGATAGCAGTCCATTCTTTCACAATCAATGCTTTCATTTTGTCAGAATTTTTAGGTTTTTGTTTGTCCACCCGTCTCTTGATGATTGACCACAAGTTCTCAATGGGATTAAGATCTGGGGAGTTTCCAGGCCATGGACCCAAAATCTATATGTTTTGTTCCCTGAGCCATTTAGTTATCACCTTTGCTTTATGGCAAGGTGCTCCATCATGCTGGAAAAGGCATTGTTGATCACCAAACTGCTCTTGGAGGGTTGGGAGAAGTTGCTCTTGGAAGACATTCTGGTACCATTCTTTATTCATGGCTGTGTTTTTAGGCAAGACTGTGAGAGAGCCGATTCCCTTGGCTGAGAAGCAACCCCACACATGAATGGTTTCAGGATGCTTAACAGTTGGCATGAGACAAGACTGGTGGTACGCTCACCTTGTCTTCTCCGAATGAGGCGTTTTCCTCATGTCCCAAACAATCGAAAAGGGGATTCATCAGAGAAAATAACTTTACCCCAGTCCTCAGCAGTCCACTGCCTGTACCTTTTGCAGAATATCAGTCTGTCCATGATGTTTTTTATGGAGAGAAGTGGCTTCTTTGCTGCCCTCCTTGAGACCAGGCCTTGCTCCAAGAGTCTCCGCCTCACAGTGCGTGCAGATGCACTCACACCTGCCTGCTGCCATTCCTGAGCAAGCTCTGCACTGCTGGTAGCCCGATCCCCAGCCGAAACACTTTTAAGAGACGGTCCTGGCGCTTGCTGGTCTTTCTTGGGCGCCCTGAAGCCTTTTTGGCAACAATGGAACCTCTCTCCTTGAAGTTCTTGATGATGCGATAGATTGTTGACTGAGGTGCAATCTTTCTAGCTATCATGATACTCTTCCTGTTAGGCCATTTTTGTGCATTGCAATGATGACTGCACGTGTTTCTTTAGAGATAACCATGGTTAACAGAAGAGAAACAATGATGCCAAGCACCAGCCTCCTTTTAAAGTGTCCAGTGGTGTCATTCTTACTTAATCATGACAGATTGATCTCCAGCCATGTCCTCATCAACACCCACACTGTGTTAATGGAGCAATCACTGAAAAGAGGTTAGCTGGTCCTTTTAAGGCAGGGCTGCAATGATGTTGAAATGTGTTTTGGGGGATAAAGTTCATTTTCTAGCCAAATATTGACTTTGCAAGTAATTGCTGTTAAGCTGATCACTCTTTATAACATTCTGGAGTATATGCAAATTGCCATTAGAAAAAGTGAAGCAGTAGACTTTGTAAAAATTAATATTTGTGTCATTCTCAAAACTTTTGGCCATGACTGTAGAGAGCACACAGGAGACATTATTACGTCGTAAGGGGCAGTTTTGACAGTGAGGGTGATCAATGAGTGGAACAGGCTGCCATGAGAGGTGGTGAGTTCTCCTTCAATGGAAGTCTTCACACAGAGGCTGGACAGACATCAGTCTGTCTGTCTGAGATGATTTAGTGAATCCTGCATTGAGCAGGGGGTTGGACACGATGACCTTGGAGGTCCCTTCCAACTCAACTATTCTAGGATTTCATCGTAGTTATAATCATGTTTACCTGGTTAGGAGCCACAGGCGGCCACAGACAGAAAGGGACCTGTGCAAGAACAGTATATGATCCCTTTGCAGCCCAAGAGCCCCTAAAAATGTAAATTTGCACCTTTTTTGGAGGTAGATATGGGCCCCCTTACTTCTTGTGCCCAAGTGCTGCCACGCAGGTTGCACCAATGATATGTCTGCATGTTAGGGGCCCACTAAGATGTTTCGGCCCCCTGAGCTGAACCCCTAGCTATGTCTCTGTACAGTAGTCAAGGCGGGAGATGATGAGGGCATGCACTAACATTACAATTGATCTGCGGTTGAGGAAAGGATGAATTCTGGAAATATTTTTAAGGTGGAGGTTATCAGAGCTTGGATGTGCGGTTTGAAGGACAGAGCAGAGTTAAGGGTTACACCGAGGCGGTGGACATGTGATACAGGGGAAAGCATAATGTCATTTATTGTGATAGATACTGTAGGTCTGCTAGGATGGATGATTGAGATGGAGGTAAGTTGATAAGTTAGATAAACAGCATTCTGCTGTGAGATGTCCCTGTACGTCCAAATTGTCATTGCTCATAGAGCAGCGGAGAGAGAAAGAGGTCTGACAGTATTCAAGCGACAAAACAAATCTACAAAAAAACACTAGCACCACACTCAACCCACACGTCACTTTAATTGAGTCCAGCACCAAGTCCGCCATGCTTGTTATAGGGGGGTAATAATGGAAATTCCACATGTATAAAAACACTCCAGATAGACTTCAGAGTAAACAGTGGGCAATAACATACTCCGATAAACCCTTACACATGTGTTTCAGCTAGAAGGAGAAATAAAATACAATATTGCTCAGTGATTATACATCATAGCAGCTGTCATTTATCCACGACCTCTTCATCACCAATAAACTCTCCTTCCTTGGCATCACCGAAACCTGGCTCACACCCTCTGATTCAGCCTCACCAGCTGCACTCTCATACAGTGGATTCCACCTATCTCACACCCCCGCCCCAGCAACAAACGTGGTGGAGGAGTTGGTTTGCTCCTATCTGACATCTGCTCCTTTACCCCAATTCCACTACCCCCCTCCGCTACTATTCCCTCATTTGAGGTGCATTCCGTCCGCATCTACTCCCCTCCAACCTCCAGCTCGCTGTCATCTACCGCCCCCCAGAACTTGCCATCTCCACCTTTCTCGATCACTTCACCACCTGGCTGCTCCATTTCCTCTCTGTTGACATGCCCACTATCATCATGGGTGACTTCAACATCCCCATTGATGCTTCCACCCCAGCGGCCTCTAAACTCTTATCACTCACTGCCTCCTTTGGCCTCACTCAATGGTCCTCTGCGGCCACTCACAAAGATGGTCACACGCTGGACCTTATCTTCACCCGCCTCTGTTCCCTTACTAATCTCACTAACTCACCCCTTCCCCTGTCTGACCACAACCTACTGACGTTCTCTTCTCTCTCCTCTTCTAGTGCACAACCCCCACTCCACAAACTCACTCACCCTCGCAGAAATCTCAAACACCTCAATTTACCAATGCTCTCTGAGTCCCTCCTCCCTCTTACAGACATATCTTCACTTCATGACACAGATTCTGCTGCCACATTTTATAACACTACAATAACAGCAGCACTTGATTCGGCCGCCCCCCTCACACATAGCAAAACTTGTACAATCAACAGGCAGCCCTGGCTGACAAGCCTCACCAAAGAACTGAGACGGGCTTCCAGGGTTGCTGAGCGGAGATGGAAAAAAATCCCGCTCTGCCGAGCACCTAACTGCATACAAGCAGTCCCTCACCAGCTTCAAGTCCACACTCACTGCTGCAAAGCAAACTTACTTCTCATCTCTCATATCCTCCCTGTCTAACAACCCTAAACATCTCTTCAAAACTTTCAATTCTCTACTCTGTCCCCCAGCACCTCCTCCTTCTCCTCTCATTTCTGCTGAAGACTTTGCCTCTTTCTTTAAGCAGAAGATCGATTACGATCAGAGAAAGCTTTGGCCCACAGCCCCCATTGCCCCTCTTAGCTGCTCAACCCTCTTCCTTGACAGAAGATCAGCTTTCCACCCTCCTATCAAGACCACACCTCACCACTTGCATGCTTGACCCGCTCCCATCCCACCTCATCCCTAGCCTCGCCACCGTCTTCACCCCTACTCTAACACACCTCTTCAACCTCTCACTTACAAATGGTGTCTTCCCCTCATCCTTCAAACATGCCTCGATCACACCCATTCTCAAAAAGACCTCCCTTGACCCATCCTCTGTGTCTAGCTATCGCCCGATATCTCTTCTCCCTTATGCCTCAAAACTACTGGAACAGCATGTCCATCTTGAACTGTCCTCCCACCTCTCCTCCTGCTCCCTCTTTGACCGCTTACAATCAGGCTTCCGACTGCATCACTCAACTGAAACTGCCCTAACTAAAGTCACCAACGACCTACTAACAGCCAAGAGCAAGCGACACTACTCTGTCCTCCTTCTCCTGGACCTGTCTTCTGCCTTCGACACTGTTGACCATTCCCTCCTGCTACAGATTCTCTCATCTCTCGGCATCACAGGCTTGGCCCTATCCTGGATCTCATCATATCTAACAAACCGAACATTCAGTGTCTCCCTCTCCCACACCACCTCCTCACCTCGCCCCCTGTCTGTCGGTGTTCCCCAAGGCTCAGTTCTAGGGCCCCTACTCTTCTCCATCTACACCCTCGGCCTGGGACAGCTCATAGAATCCCATGGTTTGCAGTATTATCTCTACGCCGACGACACGCAGATCTACCTATCTGGACCTGACCTCACCTCCTTACTGACCAAAATCCCACACTGTGTTTTTTGCTATTTCTGCTTTCTTCTCTGCTCGCTTCCTAAAACTGAACATGGACAAAACAGAATTCATCATCTTTCCCCCATCTCACTCTACCCCCCACCAGACCTGTCCATCAACGTCAATGGCTGCTCACTTTCCCCAGTCCCGCATGCTCGGTGCCTCGGAGTGATCCTGACTCTGCCCTCTCTTTCAAGCCACATGTCCAAACCCTTGCCTCTTCCTGCCGTCTCAAACTCAAAAATATTTCCCGGATCCGGGCATTCCTTGACCATGAAACTACAAAAACACTAGTGCATGCCCTTATCATCTCCCGCCTCGACTACTGCAACCTCCTACTCTCTGGCCTTCCCTCTAGCACTCTGGCACCACTCCAATCCATCCTGCACTCTGCTGCCCGACTTAATACACTGTCTCCCCGTTATTCCCCAGCCTCTCCTCTCTGCCAAGCCCTTCATTGGCTTCCTATCGTCCAGAGGCTCCAGTTCAAAACCCTAACCATGATCTACAAAGCCATCCACAATCTGTCTCCTTCATACATCTGTGACATGGTCTCCCGGTACATACCCACACGCAACCTTCGATCCTCACAAGATCTCCTCCTCTACTCCCCTCTTATCTCTTCTTCCCACCACCGCATACAAGACTTCACCCATGCCTCTCCCATACTCTGGAACTCTCTACCCCAACACATCAGACTCGCGCCTACCATGGAAACCTTCAAAAGAACCTGAAGACCCACCTCTTCCGACAAGCCTACAACCTGCAGTGATCATCAGTCTACTGAACCACCGCACGACCAGCTCTACCCTCTCCTAGTGTATCCTCACCCATCCCTGTAGACTGTGAGCCCTTGCGGGCAGGGTCCTCTCTCCTTCTGTACTTGTGTGTGCCTTGCATTGCTCATGTTTACTGTACTTGTCTATATTTGCCCCTCTTCACGTGTAAAGCGCCATGGAACAAATGGCGCTATAAAAATGTATAATAATAATAATAGCAGTGATCAAAATGGTATCACATAGCTGTCCAAGCTTAACCCACTGCTATGAAGTCACAATCTCTCCTCTTTTGTGTTTTTCATGCTCTATGCAGTAAAGCTCACTCTTGGGGATAAGTCAAATGAAAAAGTTCAAGTTCCTTGAGCTGAAAACATCTCATGTGAAAATGTTGGAGCCCTTCTGACTGATAAATCCTGCTACAAAATACTTCCACCAACACTTCAAGAACGGCAATGACGTCTCTGAATGGCTCCCTCGGGGGTCCCATCTAAATCCTGTTTTTTGGAGACTTAGACAGAAACTGCCAACAAAGCACTCATCACAAAGCACTGCAATGCGAACCTCTCCTAGAAAAACAAGCTATTTTCTTCTAATAACAGCACTCATCTGTCTGTTGGTTAGTATTGCAACTCTGCCCTATTGTAGTTATAGGAAAGATGTGTATCTTCGTACTGTGTTAGCCGTAGATAGAATGAATGTTTCCCATGGATTTATGTCCTTGTACATCAATTAAGGAATCTGCTTCTCTGACCTGGGGGCATCAAAACACAATACCAGACCCCAATCAGAGGGCAATAAAACTTTCACACTCCTTATCTATGAACTGTTCCAATATTTATGTTCATCCTCTCCCATAATGACAGTTCTGCTTCACATCACTTGTCTTACCTATTGCATTATTTCTGTGCTGTGTTGTGTATAAATATGTGATTCTTCAGTTTTTGTTTAGTCTTTGCCTGATGAAGAGACCTGAGTAGTCTCGAAAGCTTGCAATTTGTTATCATCTTTTCAGTTGCCATTAAAAGGTATCAACCACTGAGGACTCTCAACTCTAAATATTTTTCTATTGTAGTTAGAAAAATATTTAGACTTGAGAGTCCTCAGTGGTTGATACCTTTTAATGGCTAACTGAAAAGATGGTAACAAATTGCAAGCTTTCGAGACTACTCAGGTCTCTTCATCAGGCAAAGACTAATACAACATCTGAAGATACACATCTTTCCTATATCTATTGTAGTTAGTGATGCATGTAAGTGGCGAACAGATATTTTGCTGTTTTTTGAAGAAAGATACCTTGTTTTGTTAACCTTATACAATCACTTTAAAGGAAATCTGTCTTGTTTTTATATGATGTAGGGGCTAAGACCCTGATTCCAACAATGTGTCATTTGCTGCAGATCTAGCAGAGATCAGAATGCTGAGCTGTGTACTACCCCGCCCCCACCACTGATTGGCAGCTTCTGTGTACATTGTCAGCAAGCTGCCAATGAGCAGTGGGGGCGTGGTTGGAGCAGTAGGCACAAGACACCTATTCCTGTAGTAATAATCTCCTGGTGATAAAACACTGATTTTATTAAATCACCAACGCACAGCCTAGTAAGTGATACATCACTGGAATCAGGGTCTCAGCCCCAATATCATGGTGCTCTCAGATTACATAGCAAAAAACCTACTGACTTGGAATTTAACTTTTATGTAAAATTGGTTTCTTATGCACTCCAAATGTAGCCAAGGACCACGGTAAGCTAGCCACTTACTAGTCACATACAGTACATATATTATTCTTCCGTATGTAAACTCTGAGCTAAAATTCTTCGTTTTGACTTAGACTATGAAAATCAAGCATTCAAATAAGCTGGAGAGCATGCAAAACTGGAATGAGGCTTAAAAACATGTCTGTTTTATACAAATGTGGTGGAATTATGTGCAAAGCGAGACTCTATTCTGTATACAGCATGCAGTGTTCTGGTCCTTCCAATACAGAGAGTCGGTGCAGATCCTATGACAGACATTAATTACTGATGACAGCGCTCTGGTGATTTATTAGAACGCGAGGTCAGAAATCAGGTATGTGATCTTTATGACTTATGAAGGCACCTTACTGACTTGATTACCTATAAAAATGTTCTGTATATAGGTAAATTCCTCTGATTTGGCTTCTATGTCAACGATTCATAGAAATATGAAATAGATGACTATAATAAAATTGAAAGGTTGAGTCGTATAATTTGTGCATTTGTCTTCTTTTCTGCTTTTACACATGCCTATTTTATATACTTTCCTATCTGTTCAATGATCCAGAATGTGTTGATAATCAGATGTCATTAATGCTGCATTAAAGGAATTCTACGTCATTGTATTTACGCTTGTGAGTTATAAATAAGTCCGCCAACCTATTACACAAGCAAAGGACTTTTGCCACCTGAATGCATTGTAGTGTCCAATGTCTGGCTCTGGCTGAGGATAGAGTAAAGCATGCACCACTCAGTTCATGCGATCAGAATACAGGGCAGAGCAGGCACTAATTTGAAGAAGAGATTCTCCGATTTCCCAGTGGGCCAGTCCGACCCTGTGTCCAAGACTATCCAAGACTGATATATTTTTATGGCTGCTTTAGTTGTCTTGTTGCTATGGAAATGTCAATGTTATATTGATCTATGCCATGCGATATTTTATACACCTGCTGCGTATCACCAGCAATATGCTGTTGCTTGGTAGTGTTGTGCCCATTTTAGTTAGGTATGAGCTATAATGTTTAATGTCTGACATGTAGGAGATGTAACTGAGTTGTAACAGGTATGTGAGATTATGAATAGTGCATAAGCGTTCATTCACATGTTGCGGTCGCGGTGCAGATTTTTAAAATTACTGAAAAACCATTGTGGTTTTACCTTGATTGCATAAAAAAATGCACCGCCGTTGCAAAGCATGTGAGTGATGTGATTATTTGGGTGAAATGTCCCATGTCAGTAGTTCCATATAGGATGACACTAGTAGCAGCACCAGGAGGTCCAAGGTGCCATTCATTAGGATTGTGCTATGTGCTCTAATAGAAAAAGGTTTTTTTTACGTGACTGCAGATTGGCGAATCCTGACAGTATGAACTAAGCACACTGTTAGGATTCTCCTTAATTGTCAGGAGAAGCAGGCCATCATGTGACTTCCAGTATGCAATTGTCATGGGTGCATCGCCACGAAGATCGTCGCGATTGCACATTCTGACTTCTCACAGCTGAGCTGCTGTTTCTTTGTTTTTTGGTAATGTGAGAGTTAATTTTTCCTAGCTCTTTGCTAAGGCTAGGTGCAGCCTCGCCCGGCTGCTTTTGATTGTGTTCTAATTAGTTTCCTTTATATTTCTGCCAGTCTGGGTGTTAGACGCCGGTGAAAGCATTCATGTAGTTCAGCAGACTGGATCGGTTCTGAGAATATTTAAGCTAAGAGTTCATTAGTTGTTTTTACTCTTATAGCTTATAGATTATCTCTGAGACCTTAGGTGTTCCTACTGTGTGTGAGTGTTGTATGTAAGACTTTATTTACTTTATTCCTTCTCTTTCTTGTATGTCTTTCTGTTCATTATCCGTTACCTGTTCATTCCCTTTGGTGGTATTCAGGGTCCTTCTTAGGACTAGAATACAGTTGGCAGGGATTGATAGGAGACAGGGTTTACGCTGGTGGCCTGGACCTCTGTACCTTTAACAGTACCTCCAGGTTGAGGGATTAGTTGGGACCCCAGTTCAGGGTCAGCTTAGACCCCGATCATCCTCTTTCCTGTGACAGTGTATCAAGTCCTCAAGATTAACCCTGAGTTCTACGGATATCGTGTCAGGTAAATCTATTCTATATTTACATGCTGATGTTGCTAATCTATATGTTGTATAGAGTGTGGTTCTTTTAAGAATAGTTTACTGACATCGTACACATATCATAAGACCGCGTGACATTTTCACCGGCCCAAAAAAAAATTCTCCCCAGCTGTCATGGATCCAGTAGCCCAGCTGGCCCGACAGTTGCAGGGGTTGTCCATGGAATTTGCAGACATTAAGTCCAAGGTTTTGTCCCTCCCAGAGCAAACCAGATCTGAACCTAAGGTTGCTCTCCCGGACAGGTTCACTGGTGGGCGGGACAAATTTTTTACTTTCCGGGAGGCATGTAAATTGTACTTTCGGCTGCGGCCTCGGTCATCTGGGAGTGAGGAGCAGAGGGTGGGAATTGTTGTCTCGCTCTTGCAAGGGGACCCTCAATCTTGGGCGTTCTCTATTCCTCCAGGCTCCCCAGATCTCCAGTCAGTGGATCGATTTTTTACTGCCCTGGGTCTGGTATATGATGATCCGGATCGAGTTTCCCTTGCTGAAACAAAGTTACGTAAAATACGGCAGGGAAATCGTCCAGCGGAGGAATATTCTTCTGAGTTCCGTAGATGGGCAACAGATACTCAGTGGAATGACCCAGCTCTTAGGAGCCAGTTTTGTCAAGGGTTGTCTGACAAATTAAAAGATGTGTTGGCTCAGTATGATTCTCCTCCATCACTGGAGGCTGCTATGGCCCTTGCTATTCGCATTGATAGACGACTTCGGGGAAGACGCGAGGTAACTCCGCCCCCCATGATGACTCCACCTACTACTAAAGTCCCTTATACTGAGGTTCCCCTGGTCTGTTCTGAGGAACCCATGCAGTTGGGAGGGACATCATTTTGTAGGAGGGAATCGGCGGTGCGCCGCAAGGCTAGAAGGTGTTTCTTTTGCGGGAGAGAGGGACATTTTGTTGGGGGTTGTCCATCCCGGACCTCTTTGACCCAAGGAGTTAACCTGGGAGTCTGTATTTCGTCCCCAAATCCCTCTCAGTTTATCGTGCCTGCGGAGGTGGTGATTGGTACTAGAACTGAGAGGATTTCTGTTTTTCTTGATAGTGGGTCCGGGGCTAATCTTGTGGACGCTCGGTTTGCCCAGGTGCATGGTATGCAACTGAGTGTATTGGCCAAACCGGTCCCTATACTCTCTATTGATTCTAGACCTCTTGGTCAAGGTAGCTTGGTTCAAGCTGTTCATAACATAGATCTTCGAGTAGGGGCAATACATAAAGAGCAATTGTCTTGTTATGTGTTGGAGGGTCTACCTACTCCTATTGTGTTGGGACTTCCTTGGTTGGCTAAACATAACCCAGTGATTGATTGGCAATCCAGAAAGATAAGCCAGTGGGGTGAATTTTGCAAGAATAACTGCATGAGCACGGTCATCGGTGCGGTTGTGCCTAGGACTTTGCCTCCTTTTCTGGAGGACTTTGGGGAGATGTTCTCAGAGGAGGGGTGTAAAGAGTTACCTCCTCATCGCGCATATGACTGCTCAATAAAGTTGCTTCCTGATGCCTTATCTCGTACTTTCCCAGGGACCGGGAGGATGGATGATCCGGTTCCTATTCCTCAGGAGGGAGTTGGGGTGTCAGCTGTATGCTCTGAGCTTGAGGGGGAGGTATTGGGGGCTCAGGGGGACGCCCCTGTGGGACTTCCAGGGAGACTGATAGTGCCAGATCAGTTAAGACTGAAGGTTACGGAGAACCGTTACAAACGGATGGCTGATAGGGGGAGAGTTTCTGGTCGAGATCTGAAGGTGAATGATCTGGTGTGGTTGTCTACCAGGAATATTAAACTTAAAGTTCCCTCCTGGGGGTTGGGTCCCAGATTCATCGGGCCGTACAGGATCAGCTCCATAATTAATCCTGTGGCATTTCGTCTGGACCTTCCTCCTACGTTTAAAATTCATAATGTGTTTCACAAGTCATTACTTAAAAAGTATGTGGCACCAGTCATACCGTCACCTCTACCTCCTTCAGTGGTGGTCAATGATAACGTGGACGGACCTTTCACACAACTCACCCGGACAGACCTGGTCATGAGGGTCCGGAGGCCCCTCGTAGAAGGGGGGGTACTGTCATGGGTGCATCGCCACGAAGATCGTCGCGATTGCACATTCTGACTTCTCACAGCTGAGCTGCTGTTTCTTTGTTTTTTGGTAATGTGAGAGTTAATTTTTCCTAGCTCTTTGCTAAGGCTAGGTGCAGCCTCGCCCGGCTGCTTTTGATTGTGTTCTAATTAGTTTCCTTTATATTTCTGCCAGTCTGGGTGTTAGACGCCGGTGAAAGCATTCATGTAGTTCAGCAGACTGGATCGGTTCTGAGAATATTTAAGCTAAGAGTTCATTAGTTGTTTTTACTCTTATAGCTTATAGATTATCTCTGAGACCTTAGGTGTTCCTACTGTGTGTGAGTGTTGTATGTAAGACTTTATTTACTTTATTCCTTCTCTTTCTTGTATGTCTTTCTGTTCATTATCCGTTACCTGTTCATTCCCTTTGGTGGTATTCAGGGTCCTTCTTAGGACTAGAATACAGTTGGCAGGGATTGATAGGAGACAGGGTTTACGCTGGTGGCCTGGACCTCTGTACCTTTAACAGTACCTCCAGGTTGAGGGATTAGTTGGGACCCCAGTTCAGGGTCAGCTTAGACCCCGATCATCCTCTTTCCTGTGACAGTGTATCAAGTCCTCAAGATTAACCCTGAGTTCTACGGATATCGTGTCAGGTAAATCTATTCTATATTTACATGCTGATGTTGCTAATCTATATGTTGTATAGAGTGTGGTTCTTTTAAGAATAGTTTACTGACATCGTACACATATCATAAGACCGCGTGACAGCAATGCAATAGATTATCATCCGCTTAACTCAATGTTCTATCGAGAGAAATGGATGAGAATCTAGTTGGCACATGCATATGTGTGGCCCAGCTGCGCTTGGTACACATGTTTCCTGGAGAGTGCACAGGAAGGTAATTGTAAAAACCTGATATTCATTCACGCACACTTCCCAACACTTCCACCAGAGGGCATCGGAGACTATTTAAGTTAGTGTGACGTAGCAGTAGCCAGTCAAGACAGCCAGTTCAGCCAGTGCAAGCCAGTATGTTTCCTGTCAGGATAAGTTCCTGTCAGAGCTAGATCAAACTGGAGGGAGAGGAGAGAAGACTGATTCCTGACAGAGCTCAGGTAGTTCATCTTGAGCCGAAGTGGAGGCTAGTACGAGTGGAGGAAATCACTCTAGCCTAGTCAGAGCTACATCTGAAGCCGTTATCTCAGAACAAGCTGCCTGTGTTCCCTAGGAACGTGGAAAGTGACTCTCGGAGCTACAGCGTGTATACAGTCTGACGGAACGTCCTGTGAGCTGCTCTGGACAGAGTTTAGAAAGGAAAGAAGGAAGGGGACTACAGCAGTTATAACATCGAGCCAACTGAGATCAGGTCAGTGAGCTTGGAAGAACAACTGGCTATTACACCTACTGCTACCCGTGCTTATGTTAAGGGTAAGAGCAGGGCGACAGGCGAGTGGTGAAAGAAGGACAAGTGACTTAGGTGACAGATCACCTTCACTAAATTGACCGGACACCGGGTCCGAAGCATTGCTAGTACTTCACGTCTAGTGAGAGAAACACCGGAATCCTTGCTGGACTTCAAGTCCCAGAAGGTAGCCCTAAGTGCCGATACGTAACAGGAGTCAGGGGGAACAGGACGGAGTCGGCCTGATCAGCCACAACGGCTTAGTTCTTTCCAACATCTGGTCACCAGAGATAGAAAAGACTCTACAACAATGTCAGCCGGGCGTAGCTGCTATAGTAAGAGTTAAACTTGACTTCATGCAAGTTAGGACTCACAGATATTCAAAGGTAAAGGAGGCCTTAAACCTGCTCAGCAATTCCCTGAATGTGCATTCTCCAACCTGACCAGCTTCCCGGGACATACCTGCCAACATCAGTAAAGGTATGGAAAGAGACTGAATTGTGTGTGACTGCTCATTTGCCCGCACCCTGCACCACCATAGACTTTGAGGGACCAGTCCCACCTGTGGGGGACTCAACATCTAGCTGCCTAATAACATCCCCTCAGAAGACTAACCCTGCAGCGCTGGTCTATCTGATCAGAAACCACAGGTGGCGTCACGAACTACTTCTACAATTTCCCCTGTAAATATTCCCCCCATTGTATGAGCGCCCAGGGCCACGGACCGAGCTCTGCTGCCAGTGACATCCCCCATAGACTTCCATGGGCTCGGTGCCGAGTACCCCATAGCCCTGGTACCACCATGTGCGCATCATCTTTGGCATCACAAACAGGATACGAAGCTTACTGGATGTGAGTCCTGTGTGCCTAAATGGACTGTTTTGTGCAGAAAAGACTGTGTGCAATTTTTGTGATTTTTGGCGCCATTTTCCGCCATTTTGCCGCCATATTCGCGCCCTGAGGCGCTGGTGAAGAAGGGTGTGCCTTCATGGGCGTACCCCCCCTTGTGGCGCGAAAGCAATGGGCGCCCCCTCTAAATGTTATTACAATACAAGAGCCTGCCCAACAGCAAGGGAAGTCCGCCTCCTCTTCATTCTCTATGCCAAAAAGAGGAAGCGCAAATCCCGCCCCCACGGAGGAGACCAGATTGTTCCAGATGGAAAACACAGTCTGGCCTGAAGAGAGATGGCGGAAGGACAGGAGACGCTGTGTGGAGGAGCGGCGGCGCGCAGGCCCCGTTCCCCAGAAGAGCTACTGCCTGTGCCTGAGCCGTCCCCAGGTCGGGACACCGACCAAATCATGCTGGAATTGGAGGAGGTGAATGCGGTGCTCAGGGACATGATCCAGCGCCGTGAAGAGATGGACGAGACGGAGAGAAGCTGGCGTGCCCGGAAACAGCGGCTGCTGTGGGACGCAATACTCTCTCCCCCAGGAACGAAGCCATTACCTGTGCTCCCTGTGCCACCACAGCCAGCGGCTGAAGAGAAACCGGAGGCCGGCCCCGAAAGAGCTGATCCCGACTCCACCGATGAAGCAGTCGGAGGGACGGAGGCTGAGGAGGCCCTGCCCGTTCCGGAGTACCAGCCAGGCCTGGATGCCGCAGCGGAATGCCGATCCCAGGTAGGGACACCGGAGGGGACCCAGCCGTCCGTGATGGAGGTCGACTGGGAGGAAATGGAATACCTGGACGATGTGACCTATGCCGCCCAGGTGGAGAACGAAATGCGACGCAGTGAGCAGGAGAAGCGACGACAGCAGGAGGAAAGAGAGGTGCAGCAGTTCCGTCAGCGGTACCATGAGGAGTTCCTCGCCGACAAGGAGAATGTCCGGAGGGATAAAGGTACGCTCCGGGAGCCGCGGCGTTAGGGGTGCGTTAGCGATTTTAAACTCCGCAAAGGCTGGGGCTTCATCCATGAGCCAGGCCTATACCAAGGGGTATTCGTTAGTCGCAGAGATGTGGAATCTCATCTGCCCATTGGCCACCCGGGAAGGGATCTCATAAACGGGGACATCGTCAGCTATACGCGTCACTGGGGTCTAAAAGGATGGTATGCCTTAAATGTTTCCCGTGTCAGTGACCCCGTCCCCGACGCCGGTAATCTACATCATGCCACAGCGTCCCGAGACCCAGCTCCAATAGCACCCGGCCGTGCACCAGCATCGCAACCTGCATCCTCCTCTGCACCAAGATCCTATCCAGCCTCATATTCTGCGACTCACTCTGCATCGCAACCGGCATTGTATACTGCGGCTCCTTCTACAACGCAACCAGAGTCCTATTTAAAAACGCAGCAAGAAAGTGCGTCTCAACATGAGCCGAATCTATATTCTGGAGAGGCACCGTTGGGCCCTAGTGGAACGCACAAGAACTGTGGCAACGCAAACGCAGATTGCAGGCCATGACTTGTTCGTTATGCATTCAAAATCGCACTGCGTCGTTCCAGCCATAGATATTGAAGACGTCCTTAATATCTGCAAGAAAGAAGAAGAACAGTAGGACCCAGACAGGGTTTACTGCAGCTGTATAAAGTTGAAGATTTGCACTTTATTAATATTGTGATAAATGTTTGCATAATTAACATAATTTTGCATAGTATGTTTGCATAGAATACCCCAGTTGGATAATGAGAAATACCGTATTAATGTGATTTTCTAAATTTGAGATGTGATTTTACTTGAAAAGTTCAAGGACTGCGTGGCTGAGGACTGTGCCAGCCCAAAAACTTTCATTGTAAATAGTTCGCATTCGGTGCCCCATCTTGGTTTTACATAAAGCCTTAACTACCTCTGAAGAAAAACCCATATGGTGTGGCCTAGAGTGAGGTCTGCAGCTCAGAAGTCCTGAAGCCCACCCAGGACCCACGTGGGAGGTTTTTGGTGCGGGTCCTCTACAAGAATCTTGTCTTATATATATATTTATGTGAAAAATGTTTTTGATATTTTTCTAATGTCCATTGTATACATTGTAACGTTAAAGAGTCCTTACCTCCCGCAAGGGATGAGTTAAAATGTTTATGTTATATGCAAAACAAAAATGTTTTTCTCTTCTATTACAGCCCGGGAGTGCTGTGTTTAACCAGGGGGGGATGTGTGGCCCAGCTGCGCTTGGTACACATGTTTCCTGGAGAGTGCACAGGAAGGTAATTGTAAAAACCTGATATTCATTCATGCACACTTCCCAACACTTCCACCAGAGGGCATCGGAGACTATTTAAGTTAGTGTGAAGTAGCAGTAGCCAGTCAAGACAGCCAGTTCAGCCAGTGCAAGCCAGTATGTTTCCTGTCAGGATAAGTTCCTGTCAGAGCTAGATCAAACTGGAGGGAGAGGAGAGAAGACTGATTCCTGACAGAGCTCAGGTAGTTCATCTTGAGCCGAAGTGGAGGCTAGTACGAGTGGAGGAAATCACTCTAGCCTAGTCAGAGCTACATCTGAAGCCGTTATCTCAGAACAAGCTGCCTGTGTTCCTAGGAACGTGGAAAGTGACTCTCGGAGCTACAGCGTGTATACAGTCTGACGGAATGTCCTGTGAGCTGCTCTGGACAGAGTTTAGAAAGGAAAGAAGGAAGGGGACTACAGCAGTTATAACATCGAGCCAACTGAGAGCAGGTCAGTGAGCTTGGAAGAACAACTGGCTATTACACCTACTGCTACCCGTGCTTATGTTAAGGGTAAGAGCAGGGCGACAGGCGAGTGGTGAAAGAAGGACAAGTGACTTAGGTGACAGATCACCTTCACTAAATTGACCGGACACCGGGTCCGAAGCATTGCTAGTACTTCACGTCTAGTGAGAGAAACACCGGAATCCTTGCTGGACTTCAAGTCCCAGAAGGTAGCCCTAAGTGCCGATACGTAACAGGAGTCAGGGGGAACAGGACGGAGTCGGCCTGATCAGCCACAACGGCTTAGTTCTTTCCAACATCTGGTCACCAGAGATAGAAAAGACTCTACAACAATGTCAGCCGGGCGTAGCTGCTATAGTAAGAGTTAAACTTGACTTCATGCAAGTTAGGACTCACAGATATTCAAAGGTAAAGGAGGCCTTAAACCTGCTCAGCAATTCCCTGAATGTGCATTCTCCAACCTGACCAGCTTCCCGGGACATACCTGCCAACATCAGTAAAGGTATGGAAAGAGACTGAATTGTGTGTGACTGCTCATTTGCCCGCACCCTGCACCACCATAGACTTTGAAGGACAAGTCCCACCTGTGGGGGACTCAACATCTAGCTGCCTAATAACATCCCTCAGAAGACTAACCCTGCAGCGCTGGTCTATCTGATCAGAAACCACAGGTGGCGTCACGAACTACTTCTACAATTTCCCCTGTAAATATTCCCCCCATTGTATGAGCGCCCAGGGCCACGGACCGAGCTCTGCTGCCAGTGACATCCCCCATAGACTTCCATGGTCTCGGTGCCGAGTACCCCATAGCCCTGGTACCACCATGTGCGCATCACATACAGTTGTATAGTTGGCAAACTGTCAAGACTTGTCAATTTGTAGTCACATAGAATGACTCCAAAAATTTAGCTTGATGTCTGGCCTCAGCGTACAAGTCTGCAATCACTGTATGTCAGGATACTTCAGTACCGACAATGACCACAAGTATGTGATTTTTAAACATGCAGTCACGTGACGACTAGACATGAGCGGCTTCGCTCAATGCAAGTGAATTGAGCTAGGCCAGACACAGTTTAGTCGGAATGTGGCAGGAAGTATGCAAATAACATACTTACTGTCACATGACTGCCAACTACAGGCAACCAGGACCGGAGAATTCTCACAGCGGGCACTGTCCATGCTGTGAGGATTCACAAGTCTGCAGTTATAGAGAGTGACTAAAGACTTGTACCCAAAGGCCATGCAAACCCTTTAATAAACTGATGACACAGCTGTGTTAGAGAGCGGTGTGGAGTTAGCACCATAAGCACATCCACGTCCCCTTGTTGTGTATAGAGAGAATAAAAGGTTCTTATTTCATGCCAGTAGAGGTCTGACACATGCAGACCGATCAAATAGGCAAAGGAGGAAAAACTGGGCAGCAAACAGAATACCTGGGTCATAGCTAGCTAGCAAGTAGGGGTGAGTAGCATGCCCATTATAGGGGGTCCACAGAGGACCAAGTAAAAGGCTCCAGCCTGTAATGCAGTGGGTGTAAATTGTCCTGGGTGGAGGAGACCAGCCCACCTACATGAGTCTACTGTGAATGAAGAATGCATACACCATTAATGTGGAATTAAGTCACCCACAATAGGCAAGGAGTCAAACCTATCTGTGAAGAAGCATGCCATGTCAGTGACGATGAAGAGGCTGGTGTGAACGATTGGCACTCAGTAACTGTAAGCGTAGGCTGCAAGAGTGTACAACATGACATATGTTACAGCAGTGCATTGCTTTCAGAGCTAGGTGACCGAAAGGGGCTGAAGCAAGCAGCGAGAGAAAGTGGGCTGTGTGGCATTGAGAGACTGGAGACACAGACTATGGCAGGGTAAATGGAGAGCATTGAAGGAGGTTGCCACAAGACTGTGTGTATAGTATTGTGCTAGCCCACTAGTGCTGGAATCGCCAACTGTCTTCCTCTGTTAAAATCAAGTTTTTGCCTATTGTGAGATACTGTAACCACCAAGTATGTTGCCTGTTGTAAAATTCTGCAACCACTAACATCTTCGAGAGCAAAGCTGTTCTTGAACTGTCTGCTGTGTAAGTCTGAATTCCTTCCTCCTTACACTACAGACAAAAAAAACACTCTGCCATTAAAGACCACAGTATCATATATACTTAAAGGGACACAGCACCATTCAAAACCACCCACTTGTGCACACTTTAATGCATGCTATGGGCACGCTACACACATTTTAACAGTGAAGAATTCAATTTAAAATGTCTGTCTCAGGAATAATGATTGGGTGTTCAGTTAGATATTGGAATATTAATTACAGATCAGGCAGGAGATATTCTTAAGATTTACTTCCTTAGCCCTAATTTCTCCCTGTTATAATAGGAAGATGAGAAAGCCCAACTGATCTCTAAGTTACAGTGCCCACTAGTGGTAGAGAATATATTGTGTCTGAGCCACGTACCATGGGACTACGATATACAATTACAATAAAAAATTGACAAACTTTCTTTTGTTTGCAATAAACCAAACTAAAATGATTTAAATAGCTCAATACAACTAATATAACAAGTGGCTTCTCCAAATTCTTCACAAAATGCCATATTTATTTATTCAACCCCTCTGAATAGAATTCCTCATAAGAGCATACATTTGTTTCAAGCACAATATATAATAAGAGCTTTATTAGTTACATCACATGCGCTTGAAATAAAACACATCAAATACCTGGACTGGCTGGGGGTTTGTTGACATTGACTTTGATTGCACCTTAATATCATAAGTCGTGAGAGTGGTCTACAAAGTTTAGAGAAGAGGTAATTGCACTGCACAAACAGAGCAAAGGCTACAAAAAGATACAAAGGCATTGAATGTTCCTAGAGATACAGCTTTAAGCAGAGTTCACAAGCTCAATGTAGCTACACTTGCTGCACTACATGGATGTAACAGAAAAAGGACACTGTCATTGACTTTCACCAGATCCCTGAAGAGCAGGTGGTCAAAAACCCTGAAGTGACTGCAAAGTACCTGCAGCAAGATGTGGTGGCAGCAGGCACTAAGACATCAGTTTCCACAATAAGTCGCCTACAAAACACTGAATATTTCCAGGTCCGAACTCCAAGATGTCACCTCTACTGACCCAAGAGCACAAGAAAATCCAGCATCAATCTACTCAAAGCCATCTAAATAAGTCACAGAGGTTTGGGGATTCTGTTCTGTGAAGGAATTAAAAAAAACTGGAACTTTTAAGGCCTACAGGTCAGCAGTATGTCTGGAGGAGGATGCCCGAAGCATCCCTGAAAAGAACACCTTGCCTACAGTTACACAGGGTGGTGATTGGTGATGCCCACAATGAAGAATGGTGGTTGCTTGGTGATGCTTTGGGGCTGATTTACTTCCTTGAACACTGGAAACCTCGTGCGTGTGGACTGCAAGATGGATTCAATAAAGCAGTAGAAAATTTTAAAAGAAAATGTCATGCCTCCTGTGAGGAAGCTGAATGATCTCAAGCATATTTAAAAGAAGCCCTGCAAGATTCTGGAGTGGCTGTCACATTCGACTGACCTAAGCCCCATAGAAAATCTTTTATGGGATTTTAAGAAAGCGTTGTGTTGGGCTTATTACATTGTTTTTATTTTATTGGTTTATTGAAAACAGCAGAAAGTTTGATTTTGATTGTGACTCAGTATGATAATGTTAATTAAAAAAAGCATAAAAATCGATAAACCTACAACACAAAAGATGCTATATATACTGTTTATTTTCCATATTTTATGTGTTAAGGAAACCTAAGAAATGTGATTTTCAGTGCAGGTGTCTTTCTTTTTACTTAGATTGTAAATTGTGTATTCCAATATTTTCAGGTCTCCAGTAAATGATGTCACATCTGCAAACCTCACAATTTGACTGCAAATTCTGACTGTCTGGTGCAAGACAAAGATTCTCAATTACTCAAATATTAGGGTCAGTGACACAGGAGTTCACGGATAACAAGAGATTACTGACTGTATCGTATTTCCACCCATTATGTTCGGTCTGTAATACTGAATGTTTCTTCGTGAAGTGATACTAGTAGTTTGTACACCATTGTCATCTGAGGTCTTCATCCACCATCAACGTAATGATCTTCTACTTCATCTTGTTATTAAGGTTCAATGAGAGGTTCGTACTTTCGACCTCTGAGCCTGTGGCTTACCAAATATTTAGGAAGCCGGGAGAATTTATGATTGGAGGCTTGTTTCCTTTTCACACCAAAGTTGATGACTTGGAAAGCCATTGGATTCCAGAACCTCTGAAATGTTCCAGGTAAGACTTATAATAGCTCTATATGGACAGTGACTTTCTGCTCGCTAAAATGAAGGACCTCTTCTCCTATCTATCCTCATTTCAGCTTTCCTGGCTGTTGTATGCAGCCGTGACTATAGGGTCTGAGGAAATACTCAAGCCTACTAACGAGGTGTGGTAGCCTTTTCTAGTAATCGGTGGGGACAACCCTTCACCAGTCTACCATTCATGACTTGTGCCATGAACAGATGATAAAGGTTAATTAATATTGCCATACTAGACCAACTTTCTTATGGGTACTGGTCCCATCAATGTAACTGCTTGTTTTTTGGGGGAACAGGGATTTTCTAACCTCATTCTGACAGATGTGGTGGCGCGACTATCACTGCATTTAGCTGCAGACTGAAATTACAGGAGAGTATGTGACTACATCTGTTTAAGACTATGAGTAAGTATACTCATGTCCACTTCTTAACTAGTCATGTAGTTAGGTGCAACTGCTTCACCGGAGACCCCTGATGTCCAGGCTGGTGGGTCTACCATAAATTTCTGTTTCCACCTGCTAGTAAAACCCTTAAGAAAAAAATTCAGTAAGGATCCCACTTAACAAAATCCATACATTTGGGTATATAGAAAGGGGTCATTGAGAGTCAAATTTACCGATGACATGGCGATTGTAATGTATAGTTGGCTCTGTTCTGGTTGATAGATGAAGGGCTGTGGGGGAAGCTGATAGGGCATATGGTCATTATATAGGTTAAATTTTCTTTGCAAAGCAACCTAATTCCATACCGAACCCAAAGAAACATAAAATGTTACCGCATGTGCCGCTTTTATTCTAGATGACTTCTTCACAAAGTGTTCACGATGTTTGCAGCTTATAGACTAGTTTACAGCCCCAGCCAATTGTCCTTGACGTCTCATTCAGTTTTATGTCACCGAGAACTGCACACACATTCACTATTGCTGCTGACTCTACAAAGCTGGAACAATAAAATTTACCATTTGGATTCCTTTAGGCGCGGATCTTAAGGGAAACGGCGTTATAACATAGGCAAGCATTTTCAGAAATCAATTGACACATTGGCAGTAAACACTACAGATATATATTTTAGGGCTGTTGATGCGTTACCGTATGCTGAATGTCACTACGGCTCAGCCATCTATAAGGTTTCTTTTCTCACTGCTGGGAATTGAAGGGATTGCAAAGGAATAGAGAAAATACATAGCATCAGTCCTATGCACCACTCAAGAGTAGGGATATTTTTGGAAGGAAAAAACCCACAACTATGTTTTTCAAAACCTTTTTTTCGGTGGTCCTTGGTGGTCTTTGTTTATTTTCCTGCAGGGGTGACATACTGTATATCCATTTGATTGCTGCAGCTAATCACAGGTATCAGTTGTGATGCTAGCATGTTCAGCACTGAGGCTACGAATGGCTGCAGCGGTCATGTAGATGGACATGATGTTATTGTTGCCTGTGAGTCTAGAGGGGAACAAGACAACATTGGAATTGTTATGATTTTATAACATTTGCTGCTCTTCTGGTATTATTTTTTTTTCTTACAAGGGGTGAAATGAGATCTTACTTAGTACATGCTGAAATAAGTATGCTGTATATATAATGCATGAATGTGTTGGGTCCTCTAGAAGAAAAAATGTTCTTTGAAGCTGTTTTTCACTGTGGATCATTTATGAAGATCACTGATGTGGAAAGAAAGGCCTAATTTCTTATTAAGGAATTTTATAACCTTTTTAATGACTATTGTTTTTACTACACATTTTCTACTGCAGATTGAATCCTACGGGTTTTCTCCAGGCATTGGCAATGATATTTGCTTTGGAAGAAATCAACAATAGCACCGTCTTACTCCCAGGAGAGACTTTGGGCTATGAGGGTTATGACACTTGTCTTAACTCCTTAGTTATTCTGCATCCTGTACTGCTCTTCTTAGCTAGAAATGGGACAGAAGATGTGGAAGTGAGTTGCAACCTTACTGAGTACAAAACCCGAGTTCTCGCTGTGATCGGACCTTCATCCACTGAGACAGCCGCCGTCCCTATGAAGATTTTCAGCACCTTTCTAATTCCACAAGTAAGTCTTATACGATAACAGCAAGAATTGATATGTCTGTAGAGTATCCAGTCTAACTTTACACCACCTATCAGTTGGCTCAGTGGTGGACACAGAAGAGGTCCCTGAGCAAGAACAGTACATGGGACATTTGAAGTCTAATAGCTTGTCACAATGGCAATTCTATCTGCTTTGGAGATGGAAGTAGGCCATCTTATCTCCTGGACCCTTATAAGGGTGCACAGGTGCGCCAATGGTATGTCTGCCCCTGAGTTGGATTTTTTTTTTTTTGGGGGGGAGGGAAATTTTCCAAAAGTTTTGCACTAGTTTTATGTCACCAGAATTTCCTTAACTTTGTCACTTTATTTCTTTTGCATAAATATGTGCAACTCCCTCTAGTTTTAGAAAGTGGGTGGCAAGGTGGTCATGGTTATTAAGGCAAATAGATTTACACCAGATTTATGAATTGCGAATTTATAAAAAGTCATAAAAAAGGTCAATTATTACGATAAAAAGTAACCATAAAAACTGGAGAAACTGGAGAAAACTGGAGAAACACCTATAAACAGAAGTGTTTCATATAAGAATGGGCCAAATTTATTAAATATTGCACAGCACTTTGATAAATTTGGCAGTACAGCCACAAGCAAAACTGACTTGAAATACTCCCCTTTTTGTACCAGAAATCTGTGCCATGCATTGTTGCTTCTCGGCTCTTTTATGAAGCCATGCCACTTCTTACATTGTCGCGCCCATGTCAGATAAACAAGAGAAAATTCAAAAATATATAATAAATGTAAGATAGACATTTGTTTTAAACATCACCAGTAAGTCCATTGAGTAAATATATACAGTATAATATACATTGAATTGAAATATGCTTTGAGTGCATGTGATCTTTTTACATGGGTAATGCCCCATCATAAGCACGATCATATTTATTTTCATGTTTGACAATCTCTACTTGTTACAATGGTTACTCGATGACAAACTGATCACAAGTTGTCCTGATGGACAACCCTAGCAGTCAAGTGTAATCTATTCAATAACGAGTCTTCAAAATTCCTGCAGCACCCCCGGTGGAGAAATGAAGCACTGCAAAATGTCCATTGGTATTAATGGGCTAAATAACAACTCAGCAGCTCTCAACTTTGGCTAAGGTCTTCATACACATTACGTTATTGTTGGCCGAAGCCTTCGATTTTGGTGGGATCAGCTGTCAATCTCATGTGTATGGAGGCCTCTTGTCTCTTTCACAAAAGATGACATTAGAGTTGAATTGAAATTCCCCATCTTTCTGTTTTCCAGTCAGACAAGCCACAGCCATATGAGTCTGGCAGCAGCTTACTATGCTCTTACTCACAGGAAACACAAAAAGTTCAGTCAGGCATTTATATATTTGGGTGAGTTGCGAGAGAAAGGTATGGCCACTTGATTAGATGAGGGGTTTTGAATCCTTAATCTCGCTCTATTCATTTGGAATGTTCTAACAGGGTCTAAGGAGGACCTGTCACCAAGTAAAAAGTAGCCAGTTTTTGCTGTTGATTTATTCCCAATGCTTACCTGAGTAATCTGGTTTTTTTTTTTCAAAATTTAACATAGGGTTCCAGAGATCTCGGCCTTTTTATTTAGTGCTACCTTTTATGGCTTTTAGCAAGGGGGAGTGGCTCACAGTATCCTCTGGGGCATGTCATTAGGATGCTCTGCATAATTAGCATGTGAGCCGCACCCTAAAGACCATACAAATTAACACTAAATAAAAAAGCCCATATCTCTGGAACCGTAAAGCGGATTTAAAAAACAACAAAAATCGGAATCCTCAGGGGAGCAATGGGAATAAAATAAAAGGAAAACAGGTCACTTTTGGCTTGGTGACAGGGCCTCTTTGAAATTAATTTTGTGGTTTAGAAAGCTCCTTTAGGAATATAGGTTTATAATCAGCTGGTAGAAAAATTGTACAAGGAAAAGGCTGTTCCTTTCAATACTAGATAAGGTGCCAATATTTTGTCGAAATCTCAGTTGGGTACTTTCCATATGCTTTTTTTTTCAGATCAGTTATGCTGTGACTTCTGATGCATTTAGCGATAAAAGCATTTATCCAGCCTTCTACAGAACTGTGCCAAGTGACCAAAAGCAAGTGCACGGTATGGTCGCATTGATGACGTTGTTCAAATGGAATTGGATAGCTGCAGTGGCCAGTGAGGACGATTATGGTGAAACTGCTCTCCGACAATTCTCTTCTTTTGGGATGGCTAGTGGAATCTGCCTTGCTTATGAAGGCCTAATTCCTACGTACCTCTCCACCTCTGACACAAATACGCTATTGAGGAGATTTTAGACCAGATTGAACAGGCCCATGTGGAAGTAGTGCTGGTGTTTGCATCGTTGACTCAGTCCGTAGCGCTCTTCAAGGAGGTCATTGTGCGCAACATGACGAGGGTATGGATAGGGAGTGCATCCTGGGTCTTATCACAAAGTATTCTTTCCTTGCCGGGAATTGAACGTATTGGCACAGTCATTGGCTTCTTTCCAAGTTCCCACACTGTTTCGGGATTTGATATGTTTTTAAGAAATAAGATCTCACAGACATATACACAAAATGTCAGTGATGGATTTCAAACCGTTGCCCTTGAACCTGATAACGTCCCAATCATTTTGAACCCACTCACAGCTTTGCATACCCAGAGTGTATACACAGCGGTCTATGCAGTGGCGTACGCATTACATAAACTTCTTAACTGTACTTCTATGAAATGCAACAAACAAGACTCTAACATCTATGCATGGAAGGTAAGCCATTTTCCATGTTCTCCATCAATACCCTATGTATTTGTACCTTAAGTTTGTTGTAAAATGCCAATTTGCACTCTAGAATGTGGTGAAACTAATAGCATAAAACACCATTATTGATTTATTTTACGCTGGTAGTTGCTGCAGGAGGTGAAGAAGGTGAATTTCTCCATCTTTAACACGTCTTTCAAGTTTGACGATAATGGAAATCCTAATACTGGCTATGATATAGTGACCCATAATATGTCCGTAATGGGCTTCTCCAAAATTGGATCCTACAACAATCGCAATGGAACTGAACAGAACTCTTATTAACTGGGGAACCCCTCTGAATGTGGTAAGTTGTGAAATCGATAAAAATGGCAGGTCTGGAAAATGTCGAAGTAGATGATGACGTGGTTGATACCAATTCACAAGTGGCCATGTTAATCCTAGATGTTTTTTGGCCAACATTGCAAAGTTCTTGTCTATTTTTCTTACTCTCCCTATTTTTTTTTGAGAGGGAGAAGGTGTGGGCAAATAAGCAAAACAGTAAAGGCCCCGTTACACGCTACGATATCATGAACATTATCGTTGCAACGTCACCGGTTTGGTGACTTGCAGCGATGTCGAAACGACATCGTTGTGTGTGACACGTAGTAACGATCAACGATCAGTCGACTGATCGTTAATCGCTGCAGAATGTACTGAACCATATATCTATCGTTGGTCTCCCACTGGGCAGCACACATTGCTGCGTGTGACAGCGGGAGACCAACGATCAGCGAGCTCCCAGCGCCGTACAGCAGACGTTGGGAGCTGGTATCCAGGGTAAACAGCGGGTAACTAAGCGCCGCATGGCGCTTAGTAACCCGCTGTTTACCCTAGATACTAGCGTGCTCGCTGGTCCTGATCGCTGGTGAGTCTGCCTGTGTGACAGCTCACCAGCGATCAGCTAACGATGTCCCAGCGATCCCATCCACGTCGGATCGTTGGTGGGATCGCTGGGACATTGAAGCATGTAACGGGGCCCTAAGTTTGGGCAGTACTGGGTATTATCGTTTTAGTGATTATTTGTAAGTTTGTTTTTGTGTGGCCCAGCTGCGCTTGGTACACATGTCTCCAGGAGGATGCACAGGAAGGTAATTGCAAAAACCTGATATTCATTCACAACACTCACACTTCCCTAGATTACCACCAGAGGGAGCCCCTTAGATTCAGGTATTTAGGGGCGTGGAGAAATGCAGCAGTAGGCATTCTAGCCAGACAGCTATTCTAGTTGTTGGTTTTACCTCAGACAGTTAGTTCTCCTCAGGACACCAGAGTGAGAGGATTCCTGTCAGAGCTCAGTGAGTTAGATCAGACTGGAGGGAGAGGAGAGAAGACTGAATCCTGACAGAGCTTAGGTAGTTCATCTTGAGCCGAAGTGGAGGCTAGTACGAGTGGAGGAAATCACTCTAGCCTAGTCAGAGCTACATCTGAAGCCGTTATCTCAGAACAAGCTGCCTGTGTTCCCTAGGAACGTGGAAAGTGACTCTCGGAGCTACAGCGTGTATACAGTCTGACGGAACGTCCTGTGAGCTGCTCTGGACAGAGTTTAGAAAGGAAAGAAGGAAGGGGACTACAGCAGTTATAACATCGAGTCAACTGAGAGCAGGTCAGTGAGCATTGGAAGGAAAGCTGACAACTATACCTACTGCTACCCGTGCTTATGTTAAGGGTAAGAGCAGGGCGACAGGCGAGTGGTGAAAGAAGGACAAGTGACTCAGGTGACAGATCACCTTCACTAAATTGACCGGACACCGGGTCTGAAGCATTGCTAGTACTTCACGGCTAGTGATAGAAAATCCGGAGGCCCTGCTGGACTTCAAGTCGCAGAGGGTAGCCCTAAGTGTTGATACGTAACTGGAGTCAGGAGAAAAAGGACTTTTAGCAAGTGCACTGCTTAGAAGGACTTCGTTCTTGCCAACATCTGATTATCAGAGACAGAGAAGGCTCTACCACAATGTCAGCCGGGCGTAGCTGCTGCATCACGAGTTAAACTTGACTTCATGCAAGTTAGGACTCACATATATTTCAAAGGTAAAGGAGGCCTTAAACCTGCTCAGCGATTACCTGAATGTGCATTCTCCAACCTGACCAGCTTCCTGGGACATACCTGCCAACAACATCAGTAAAGGTATGGAAAGAGACTGAATTGTGTGTGACTGACTTCTTATCTGCACCCTGCAACACCATTGACTTTGAGGGAACAGTCCCACCTGTGGGGGACTTAACATCTAGCTGCCTAATAACATCCCCTCAGAAGATTAACCCTGCAGCGCTGGTCTATCTGATCAGAAACCACAGGTGGCGTCACGAACAACTATTACTAAAATCCCCTGTAAATATATCCCCCATTGTATGAGCGCCCAGGGCCACGGACCGAGCTCTGCTGCCAGTGACATCCCCCATAGACTTCCATGGGCTCGGTGCCGAGTATCCCATAGCCCTGGTACCATGTTGTGCGCGTCATCTTGTGTTGCAAATTTGGATTATCTGGTTTCCTCCTTTCGGCCAAAGAACAAAAAGTCTTTTGGAAAGGTTTCCGTTTCCTTCTAATGTGACCTTAGTGTTTATGTGACAGTAACAAACAATTAACTTATCATCCTCACTGAAAAAGGGACTAATAAAAGAGTTTATTCCTGATTGTATGAAGTCAAAGTTCATAACCTATTGAGCATCATCAGCCAGTCAGATTGCTCTAATCCTCAGTGATATTCTTTGACTCTTGCCAAATTTTAGGGCTTATTCACCCTACTGATTTTTTGGTATGAATGTTATCCACGGTTTTCATGGCTAGCACTGATACCTATGATATTCTGAGGGGCCATTCACATGCCCAATTTTTTCCTCGGACACAGTGATCGGTTGAAAATATCAGAGACATGTCCAATTTTGATTCAAGGGTAGGATCAAAATCTGCAATGCAAGTCAATGGGTCCGTGAAAAAATCAGACCACAATCGGATAACATAAGAGTGCAGATTGATTTTCACGGACTGTCAGAATAGAGAAGGTGGGGAAAATATTTTTTTTATTTCCCCACAAACTAGAAAATTGGATAACACTCGGTCTACATGTGTGGCCCAGCTGCGCTTGGTGACACATGTTCCCTGGAGGATGCACAGAAAGGTAATGCACACTCACCTGATATTCATTCACACTCACACTTCCCTATAGTGCCACTAGAGGGAGCCTTAGACTATTTAAGGGTGTGAGAGACGTAGCAGTGGGCTTTTTGCTAGTCAGAGCTTGGTCTGAGCTAGTGCGTGTTCAGATGAGTTGTGATTCCTGTCAGATGAGACAGAGGAAGAAAGACAAGCTGTTACCTCAGAACAGGCTGACTGTTAGTTCTCTATGAACGTGGAAAGTGACTCTCAGAGTGAGCACGGATCAGTCTGACGGAAAGTCCTGATAGCTACTCTGGACAGAGCCTATGAAGGAGAAGAAGGAAGGGAGCTACAGTTATTATAACAACAAGTCGACTGAGGAACGGTCACTGAGCTGTGGATAGAAGGAAGCTGACGACTACACCTACTGTTGCCTGTGCTTATGTTAAGGGTGTGAGTAGGGCGACAGGTGAGTGGTAAAAGGAAGAAAGAGTGACTGAGGAGAAATAGCGACGATAGCTGTCCTCCACTCTGCACTACCGGACACCGGGTCCGAGCTTGCTAGTTCCTTCACGGCTAGTGGGAGAAACCGGAGACCCTGCTGGACTTCAGGTCGCAGAGGGGGCCCTTCAGTGCTGATACGTAACCGGGGTCAGGAAGAACAGGAGTCTAGCAGGACGCTGCAGACATAGACTTAGTTCTGTCCAAAAGAAGGCTCCACCACAATGTCGGCCGGGCGTAGCTGTTCTACACGGAGTTAAACTTAGCTTCATGCAAGTTAGAAACTCACATACATTGAGAAGTAAGGAGGCCTTAAACCTACTCGGTGATTACTGGATGTGCATCCTCCACCCTGAGCAGCTTCCCGGACATACCTGCAAATACCACCAGTAAAGGTATGGAAAGAGACTGACTTGTGTGTGTCTGCCTTATTGCCTGCACCCTGCACCGCCATATACCTCGAGGGATCAGTCTCGCCTGTGGGAGACTTAACATTTTGCTGCCCAGTAACAACCCCTCAGAGGATTCACCCTGCAGCGCTGGTCACCCTGATCAGAAACCACAGGTGGCGTCACGAACAATTACTACAATCCCCTGTAAATATCCCCCCTTGTATGAGCGCCCAGGGCAACGGACCGAGCTACGCTACCCGTGACCTCTCCCCCATTGAAGTGAACGGGCTCGGTGCCGAGTACCCCATAAGCCCTGGTACGTGTGCGACTCATACACACTGATCAAACTCTGATCAGACTGATTAGAATAATCGGTCTGGGTCCATTTTTATCCTACGTGGAAAAATCAGACGTGCGAATGAGACCTCTGATATGCCAAGATCTTTGGTATCTCTAGTCCCCAATAACTTCTGTAGATGTCAACAGACCAATGTACAGGGGACAAAAAGGTTGAGTGTGGCTTCCAAACATCTGGTTAGGAAACTGGTCAAAAGTTTCAGATTAATTATTAAGCACTTATCCGGAGGTTTTCTTGCTTCTTAAAGGTTCCAGAGTCTCAATGTTCAGGAAACTGTTTACCAGGACAAGTCAAAAGAGTGAAGGGAACCTATTCTTGCTGTTTTGACTGCATTGATTGCCAAGAAGGAATGTTTCAGTCTAGTGAAGGTAAACCATTAATGTTGTATTAAGTGTTAGACCGGCGTGGTTGACTTTTGATTGACAGAATTTTTATGACTCTTCTTGCAGACGAATATCAATGTCAGTCATGTCCCGTGGGTGAGTGGTCTTATGTACGGAGCACCGGCTGTAGCAATCCGTCCTACATATATTTACAATGGAGAGACCTCTCTGTAATATTTGTTCTGCTCTTATCTCTTGTTCTCCTCTCTCTGATTCTGGGAACCATCGTTCTCTTCTTCCAACACAGACGTAGTCCACTGGTGAGAGCCTCCGGAGGTCACATGTGCTTCTTCGCTCTCCTATCTTTGTTGGTTGTCACTTTGAGTATTATCCTTTTTATTGGTAAGCCTGTTGATTTTGTGTGCCAGATGCAGCAACCACTCCCAGCTCTGGGCTTTACGTGTTGCCTGTCAACATTCTCCATAAAAGCCCTCCAAGTCATGTTGGTAACAGATTTTAAAGACGTTCCTACAAAATATATCCAGTGGCTAAAGACCAAAGGAACATGGGCCACCGTGATATTTGGTATCATCATCCAGGGTTTGTTTTGTACATGGTACATACTCACTGCACCCTCTTTATACCAAAATGAGCAGGTTACTTTCCTCTATAAGTATCTCAAGTGCGAAATAACCAATGTCCTCTGCTTCTTCTTGATGTTTGGATACAATGGACTACTTGCTCTTATCTCCTTCATGTTGAATTGTGTAGCCCAAGCTCCTTCTGGTCAGTACAGCCTGGCAAGGGATATCACATTCTCCACCCTGGCATATTTGATAATATGGATTGTTTTTGTTCCAGTCTATGCCGAGGTCACAGATGAAGAGCAAGTTTTGCTACAAATGGTTGTGACTCTGGTGAGTTCCTTTGGTATAATGTTGGGTTATTTTGCTCCAAAATGTTATATTCTCCTATTAAAACCAGAAATGGCATCGGAAGAATATTTCAAAGTTTATAATAATGAATGAATCAATTGCATGTGACAATAAATGGATTTCTACCAACAAAAACATTACATCCGTCTTCTTTTTTTAAGGGGGAGGAGGAATAACATGTTAGCATTCCACCGAAACAAAAAATAAAGAAAATGGGCACATGCTGTAAGAAAAAACCTTGGGGTAGGGATCATCTAGAAGGGAAGAAGGGAAGGTCAAATGGACTGCTGACTGCCGCCATTCAATTAGGTTCTGCCAAAATTGATCAGTTTGGGCACCATTTATCTATTGTATACAGATATTGACAAATTGGCAGGCACGGCACTGACTAAGGAACGTGCCTCTGACTGCGTAGCCCCCATAGACCTAGCTAGAGGATCAGATAACGGTGCCAGAATCCCCCCCTCCCTCTATTCCCCCCCAGGTGAGGCTACATTGGGACCCCCGACTGACCAATAGGGAAAGGAGGAGGGGGCGGTCAGCCACACCCACGGGGTTTAAATCCAGGTACCAGGGGTCAGCGCTTCCTCTTTCTCCTCGCCTGACCCCTGGTAGCTGTTGTCCCGGAAGCTGTTGTCGTGCCCTACAGCCATGTCCGAAGCCATGATCGAGGCCCTGCGGCAGAGAGCAGCACAGGAAGGTGAGCCATGGTTACGATTCCTTATGTCCGGCCTAGGCGTTCACCTTCCTGTGCCTGTTATGTTTCGGTAGCTGAGGAGTGCAGGCAAAAAAGGCAATACACCAGAGAAGTTGGAATCCATGAGATTGCAGTACCGTGACTAACCACCACAACCAGAGGCAGCCGTGGAGCGTTCCTACGTTGGTCCTAGACGCCTCGTCACAGCCTGAGAAACTAACTACACCTAAAGATAGAAAGAGGAAAGCTATCTGCCCCGGAGCAGATCCCCAAAGAACATAGAAAGCCCCCAAACATGTAATGGCGGTTAGACAAGATGAAATACTGACACAGACAGAAAATAGTATGAGCAAACGTTGGGGCCCAAACTACCTAAACAGAAAAGGATAGGAAGGGCACTTACTGCAATCCCAGAAAACCCTGAAAAGCACCAACTCTACTAATTTCAAAATCACCTGAGATCACACGACCTCTACCACCTAAATTAGTTCTCTGGTGTAACAAAATCAAAACAGCAGCCACTGAAAAAACTGGAAAAAGCAAAAGTACAAACATCAGTGGCTGAACTAAACTGAGAGGGCAAAAGCCCCCGGAGGGGACCCTGAAGGCCCCCACAGAAGTGCAGGACAAAATGCAAAAATCAAGCACAAAAACAAAAAGAAGAAAATGTCTTATCTGTTAGCAGGAGATGCAGACACGACACAGCAGGCTACAAAGGAAACAGGACTCAAGGATTGAGACCAGAACAATTGATCACCGGCAACCCTGATGGGAAGGCGACTCCCTTATATAAGACCAGTCAGTAACACCTGATTCCCACTCCTCACAATCTTCACTGGACAGTCCAGGACCGCTTGTAACCACCAGAGGGAGCCTCTGCTCAGAACTCATTTCAAGTCCATTCACAACAGTACCCCCCCCTTGAGGAGGGTCACCGAACCCTCACTTGAGCAACCAGGTCGGTCAGGATGAGTTCTATGATACGCACGGATGAGTCTCCTAGCATGGATGTCCGAAGCAAACACCCAAGAATTGTCTTCCTGACCATAACCTCTCCACTTAACCAAATACTGGAGTTTCCGTCTAGAAAAACGAGAATTCAATATTTTCTCAACCACAAACTCCATATTGCCCTCAACCAGAACAGGGTCAGGAGGCAAAGCAGTAGGAACCACTGGCTCAACAAACCTCTTCAACAAGGACTTGTGGAACACGTTATGGATCTTAAATGTCCCTGGAAGAAGCAAACGAAAAGAAACAGGATTAAGAATCTCCATGATCTTATAAGGTCCAATGAACCTAGGCTTAAATTTAGGAGATGCCACTCTCATAGGAATATTTCTTGAGGACAACCAGACCAAGTCCCCCACTTTAAACCGAGGACCATCAGTCCTATGCCGGTTAGCAAACCGCTGGGCCCTCTCCTGAGAGAGGGACAACCTCTCCACTACCTGGTCCCAAATCTGTTGCATACGCTCCACAACAGAGTCAACACCTGGACAGACAGAAGCCTCCGTCTGTCCCGAAGAAAATCGAGGGTGAAACCCAGAATTACAGAAAAATGGAGACATCAAAGTGGCAGAGCTAGCCCTATTATTAAGAGCAAACTCAGCCAAAGGCAAAAAAGAGACCCAGTCATCCTGATCAGCAGACACAAAGCATCTTAGATAAGTCTCCAATGTCTGGTTTGTTCTCTCAGTTTGACCATTGGTCTGAGGATGAAACGCCGAGGAGAAAGACAATTAAACACCAAGTTTAGAACAAAAGGTCCTCCAAAATCTGGAAACAAACTGGACTCCTCTGTCAGACACAATGTTCTCAGGAATGCCGTGTAAACGAACCACGTGCTGAAGGAACAAAGGCACCAATTCAGAGGAGGAAGGCAACTTAGGTAATGGCACAAGATGTATCATCTTGGAAAACCTATCACAAATCACCCAGATGACGGTCATTCTCTGAGAAACAGGGAGGTCGGAAATGAAATCCATAGAGATATGGGTCCATGGTCTCTTGGGCACAGGCAATGGCATCAACAAACCACTAGAGCGAGAGCAAGGCTTGGAGCGAGAGCAAGTCCCGCAGGACTGCACAAATTCCTTGACATCACGAGACAAGGTAGGCCACCAAAAGGACCGACTAACCAAGTCTCTGGTACCAAAAATTCGGGATGCCCAGCCAACGCGGAACAATGAATCTCAGACATCACACTCTTTTTCCACTGGTCCGGGACAAACAATTTTCCAACAGGGCAGCGCTCGGGCCTATCCTCCTGACACCCCTCCAGAGCAAGTCTCAAATTGGGTGAGATGGCAGAAAGAACTACACCCTCTTTCAAAATAACAGAAGGATCAGATAACTCAGGAGAGTCCGCAAGGAAACTCCTCGAGAGGGCATCCGCCTTAACATTCTTAGTGCCAGGAAGAAAGGAAACCACAAAATTAAAACGTGTGAAAAACAAGGCCCACCTGGCCTGTCTAGGATTGAGTCGCTTGGCAGATTCCAGATAAACCAGATTCTTATGGTCCGTAAGGACCACCACCTGATGTTTGGCTCCCTCCAGCCAATGTCTCCACTCTTCAAAAGCCCACTTCATGGCCAGAAACTCCCGATTACCCACGTCATAATTACGCTCAGTAGGAGAAAATTTTCGAGAGAAAAAGGCACAAGGGTTACTTTTAGAGGTCTCTGGATCTTTTTGGGACAAAACGGCACCTGCCCCAATTTCAGAGGCATCAACCTCCACCTGAAATGGCAGAGAAACATCAGGCTGCCGTAGAACAGGAGCAGAAGTGAATCTCGGCTTAAGGTTCCTGAAATGCAGAGACTGCCTCAGGAGGCCAATTCACACACATCAGAACCCTTTCTGGTCAAATCAGTCAATGGTTTAACAATAACCGAGAAATACCAATAAAATTTACGATAAAAAATTGGCAAAACCCAAGAATCTTTGAAGAGCCTTTAATGAAGTAGGTTGGACCCAATCACAGATGGCCTGAACCTTGACCGGGTCCATTTCAATAACAATGTGGACAAAATGAATCCCAGAAATGAGATCCTCTGTACGCCAAAAGACACTTTGATCCCTTCACATACAGAGCATTCTCTCTCAAAATCTGGAATACAGTTCGAACATGTTTCACATGAGAGTCCCAGTCATTAGAAAAAAATCAAGATATCATCCAAATAAACAATCAGAAATTTATCCACAAAATCCTGAAAATGTCATTCATGAAGGACTGGAAGACAGAAGGAGCATTAGTGAGCCCAAAGGGCATCACAAGGTACTCAAAATGCCCCTCAGGGGTATTGAATGCCGTCTTCCATTCATCCCCGTGCTTAATGCGAATAAGGTTATATGCCCCCCTGAGGTCAAGCTTGGTAAACCAAGTAGTGTTTTTCACCCTGGAAAACAGGTCAGAATCAAAGGTAACGGGTATGTATATTTTACAGTAATATTGTTCAAAAGACAATAATACACGGCCTTAATGAACCATCCTTTTTGGCCACAAAGAAAAAACCGGCACCTAAGGGTGAAGAGGATGGTCTGATATGACCCTTCTCCAATGATTCCTTGATATAAGACCGCATAGCGTCATGTTCAGGTACAGACAAGTTAAAAAGGCGACCTTTAGGGGAATTTACTACCAGGCACTAATTCAATAGCGCAGTCATAGCTCCTATGGGGAGGCAAGGATGCAGATTTACTTTCGCTAAACACATCAGAAAATCAATCAAAAAGTCAGGAACATCCTGAGCCTGGAGGAGGCAGAAAAAACAGGAGTGTTGGTATTAACACATTGGCACGCCCCAACTGGTTACAGACCAGATTTCCAATCCAAAACAGGATTATGAGACTGCAACCAAGGGAAGCCCAGTACGATAATATCATGCAGATTATACAGAACCAAAAATTTACAGCACTCCTGATGATCAGGTTCAACCCTCATTATCACCTGAGTAGAGAACTGAGGTTTATTCTCAGCCAAAGGGGTAGAATCGATCCCCAGTGGGGGAATAGACTTCTGTAGGGGTATCAAGGGAAACCCACAATGTTTAGCAAAATCATAATCCACATTAAGCTGCT
>JARQOD010000003.1:348095586-348132121 GCA_033576555.1 Oophaga sylvatica | reverse complement strand
GGAACTTGTTTCTGACTGCGTAGCCCCCATAGACCTAGCTAGAGGGTCAGATAATGGTGCCAGAATCCCCCCCTCCCTCTATTCCCCCCAGGTGAGGCTACATTGGGACCCCCGACTGACCAATAGGGAAAGGAGGAGGGGGCGGTCAGCCACACCCAGGGGTTTAAATCCAGGTACCAGGGGTCAGCGCTTCCTCTTTCTCCTCGCCTGACCCCTGGTAGCTGTTGTCCCGCCCTCCCTCCCTTATGTATATATGTTGTCTTTTGGTTTTGCCTGTACAATCATATACCCCTTTAAAAAAAACAAAAAAACTTTTCCTCTGTTATTCGTCTTGTTTTAAGTCATAGCAGTAATGCCGGGAGGGGCAAGGGGGCATAACCCTCGTTGGCCGGCTCGCATGTCTATCACAGACTGGGCCTGCGGCGACCGAGCCGGTTGCAGAACTTAACTTGCCCCTCCCCGCGTGGTGTAATTTAATAATAAACTGTGACCGACCTGTTCAACCCATCCCTGACTTGTCTTCGTTTTATTGGGGGGATCTAGCGGGAGGGGGAGGAATGCACCAACTACACCAAAACGGGTCTATTACGATTGTAGTCGGAAGGGGAGGGAGGTTCTCAGTCTTTGAAATTCTGGGTACAGAAGTTTACACACAGCATTGTGAAAGCATTTTTTTTAAATGCAAATTAAAAGCTGCTATTCAGAGTACCAGAATAAGCTCTGAGATTTCAGAAATCAGCACATGCTTGGTTTTATTTTTCTGACTAAATTTGAGAACTGCAGCGTTTCTGATAACATGCGGCATGTCACTTCTTTCAGTGTTTTTGCAGCGTTTTTTTCACCCTTTGAAAACAATGAGACATTGCAAAAACGGGTTTTGTTGCCTTTTTGCCACGTTTTTGGTGAATAAAACTAACTTTATTAAAGATATACTGTAGACAAATCACACATGTATTCCGCACGAAAAAAATGCAGCTAAAAATGCTGCAAAAACACAGCGCAGCGAAAAACGCATGTTTTGAACACATCGTTTTTAATGCCAAGAGCGCAGGTTTTGGCTGCAGAAAAAAAACGTTGCAAAAACACTGCATGTGAACATGCCTCGATACAAAATCTGTAACTAGGCTGCAATGTGCCATTTATTTAATTTAATACATGCATTTTCATAAGGTCCTAATTAGGCTCCACCGTCCTGGAGCATTGCACCCACTACAGCTATTCCCCTGGAGACAAAGAATCAGATGATCTGCTGGGATATTTCTACATGAGAGATACACTACACTACTGTACACTGTGAGTAATTCGATGTGCACTGCCCTGGTCCATTGTTCAGACTGATCCTAAGTGGCGAAGATGAGTCGCACATAGTACCAGGGCTATGGGGTACTCGGCACCGAGCCCATGGAAGTCTATGGGGGTTGTCACTGGCAGCAGAGCTCGGTCCGTGGCCCTGGGCGCTCATACAATGGGGGAATATTTACAGGGGATTTTAGTAATAGTTCGTGACGCCACCTGTGGTTTCTGATCAATAAGACCAGCGCTGCAGGGGATGTTAATAGGCAGCTAGATGTTAATTCCCCCACAGGTGGGACTTTTCCCTCGAAGTCTATGATGGTGCAGGGTGTAGGCAATAACGCAGTCACACACAAGTCAGTCTCTTTCCATACCTTTACTGATGGTATCTGCAGGTATGTCCCGGGAAGCTGGTCAGGGTGGAGAATGCACATTCAGGTAATCGCTGAGCAGGTTTGAGGCCTCCTTTCCCTTTGAAATGTATGTGAGTCCTAACTTACATAAAGTCAAGTTTAACTCGTAATGCAACAGCTACGCCCGGTCGACATTGTGGTAGAGCCTTTTCTGTCTCTGGTACCCAGATGTTGGCAAGAACAAAGTCCTTCTCTTGCAGTGTCCTGCTCAAAGTTCCTGTTCTCCCTGACTCAAGTTACGTATCGGCACTTAGGGCTACCTTCTGCGACTTGAAGTCCAGCAAGGATTCCGGTGTTTCTATCACTAGCCGTGAAGTACTAGCAATGCTTCGGACCCGGTGACCGGTTAAGTCGAGTGAAGGTGATCTGTCACCGAAAACACTCTTCCTTCTTTCTCCACTCGCCTGTCGCCCTGCTCTCACCCTTAACATAAGCACGGGTAGCAGTAGGTGTAGTAGTCAGCTTTTCTTCCCAGCTCACTGACCTGCTCTCAGTTAGCTCGTCGTTGAAACACTGTCGTAGTTCCCTTCCTTCTTTCCTTCCTTCAAAACTCTGTCCAGAGCAGCTCACAGGACGTTCCGTCAGACTGTATACGCGCTGTAGCTCCGAGAGTCACTTTCCACGTTCTAGAGAACACAGGCAGCTTGTTCTGAGATAACAGATTCAGTTGTAGCTCTGACTAGGCTAGAGTAATTTCCTTTCTACTCGTACTAGCCTCCACTTCAGTTCAAGATGAGCTACCTAAGCTCTGTCAGGAATCAGTCTTCTCTCCTCTCCCTCCAAGACCAGAACTTGAACTAACTCCCTAAACCCCTACGTCACACTAACTTAAATAGTCTAAGATGCCCTCTGGTGGCTGTGTTGGGAAGTGTGCGTGAATGAATATCAGGTTTTTACAATTACCTTCCTGTGCATCCTCCTGGAGACATGTGTACCAAGCGCAGCTGGGCCACACATCCCCCCCTAGTTATCATCAGCACTCCCGGGCTGAAATAGAAAAGAAAAACATTTTTATATATATAACATCAACAAATAACTCATCCCTTGCGGGAGGTAAGGACTCTTTAACGTTACAATGTGTACAATAGCAATTAGAAACATATCAAAATACTTTTCACATACATATATACAAGACAAGATTCTTGTGGAGGACCCGCACCAAAAACCTCCCACGTGGGTCCTGGGTGGGCTGCAGGACTTCATTGCTGCAGACCTCACTCTAGGCCACACCATACGGGTTTTTCTTCAGAGGTAGTAAGGCTTTGTGTAAAACCAAGATGGGGCACCGAAGTGCGAACTATTTACAATACAGTCTTGTGCTGCAAGAGTCCTCAGCACTCAGTCCTTGCATAATAAAACACATTTCAAGAAATCACATTAATTCTTAACTCTTTTTACCCAAATGGGGTATTCTACTTCAATTACATTTGGCAAATAAACATTATCAAACATTTTTCAATAAAGTGCAAATCTTCTTCATCAAACTTTTCTTCAACTTTATACAGGTGCAGTAAACCCTGTCTGGGTCCTACTGTTCTTCTTCTTTACAGATTGCGATGTCTTCTTCCACACCTGGGGCTGGAAGTGTGCGATGTCCTCTGGAGCTCATCACCAGAAGGTCATGGCCTGCGATCTGCGTTTGCGTGGCTACAGTCCTTGTGCAATCCACTAGGGGCCCAACGGGTGCCTCTCCAGAATATAGATTCGGCTCATGTTGAAGCGCACTTTCTTGCTGCGTTGTTGAGTAAGACTCCGGTTGCGTTGTAAAAGGAGCCGCAGTATACAATGCAGATTGCGATGCAGAGGCGGTCGCGGGTTGTGGTGCTGGATAGGATCTTAACGCAGAGGAGGACGCAGGTTGCGATGCTGGTGGACGGCCGGGCGCTGTTGTGGCTGGGACCCGGGACATTGCGGCACGATTCACATCACCGGCGTCGGGGACGGGGTCGCTGACACGGGTGACGTTCAAGGCATACCATCCTTTTAGACCCCAGTGACGCGTATAGCTGACGATGTCCCCGTTCATGAGATCCCTTCCCGGGTGTCCAATGGGCAGATGAGACTCCACATCTCTGCGGCTGACAAATACCCCTTGATACAGGCCTGGTTCATGGATGAAGCCCCAGCCTTTGCGGAGTTTAAAATCACTAACGCACCCCTGGCGCCGCGGTTCCCGGAGCGTACCTTTGTCTCTCCTGACGCTTTCTTTATCAGCGAGAAACTCCTCCTGGTACCGCTGACGAAACTGCTGCACCTCTCTCTCCTCCTGCTGTCGTCGCTGCTCCTGCTCACGGCGTCGCATTTCGTTCTCCACCTGGGCGGCGTATTCCACATCGTCCAGGTACTCCATTTCCTCCCAGTCAACCTCCATCACGGACGGCTGGGTCCCCTCCGGTGTCCCTACCGGGGATCGGCATTCCGCTGCGTCCTCCAGGCCTGGCTGGCACTCCGGAACGGGCAGGGCCTCCTCAGCCTCCGTCCCTCCGACCGCATCATCGGTGGAGTCGGGATCAGCTCTTTCGGGGCCGGCCTCCGGTTTCTCATCAGCCGCTGGCTGTGGTGGCACAGGGAGCACAGGTAATGGCTTCGTTCCTGGGGGAGAGAGCATTGCGTCCCACAGCAGCCGCTGTTTCCGGGCACGCCAGCTTCTCTCCGTCTCGTCCATCTCTTCACGGCGCTGAACCATGTCCCTGAGCACCGCATTCACCTCCTCCAATTCCAACATAATTTGGTCGGTGTCCCGACCTGGGGACGGCTCAGGCACAGGCGGCAGCTCTTCTGGGGAACGGGGCCTACGCACCGCCGTTCCTCCACACAGCGTCTCCTGTCCTTCCGCCATCTCTCTCCAGGCCAGACTGTGCTTTCCATCAGGAACAATCTGGTCTCCTCCGTGGAGGCGGGACTTGCGCTTCCTCTTTTTGGCATAGAGGATGAAGAGGAGGCGGACCTCCCTTGCAGTGGGGCAGGCTCTTGTATTGTAATAACATTTAGAGGGGGCGCCCATTGCTTTCGCGCCACAAGGGGGGGTACGCCCACGAAGGCACACCCTTCTTCACCAGCGCCTCAGGGCGCGAATATGGCGGCAAAATGGCGGAAAATGGCGCCAAAAATTACAAACACTGCACACAGTCTTTTTCACAAAAACAGTTCAATTAGGCACACAGGACTCACATCCAGTAAGCTTTGTATCCTGTTCGTGACGCCAAAGATGAGTCGCACATAGTACCAGGGCTATGGGGTACTCGGCACCGAGCCCATGGAAGTCTATGGGGGTTGTCACTGGCAACAGAGCTCAGTCCGTGGCCCTGGGCGCTCATACAATGGGGGAATATTTACAGGGGATTTTAGTAATAGTTCGTGAAGCCACCTGTGGTTTCTGATCAATAAGACCAGCGCTGCAGGGTTAATCTTCTGAGGGGATGTTATTAGGCAGCTAGATGTTAAGTCCCCCACAGGTGGGACTTTTCCCTCGAAGTCTATGATGGTGCAGGGTGTAGGCAATAACGCAGTCACACACAAGTCAGTCTCTCTCCATACCTTTACTGATGGTATCTGCAGGTATGTCCCGGGAAGCTGGTCAGGGTGGAGAATGCACATTCAGGTAATCGCTGAGCAGGTTTGAGGCCTCCTTTCCCTTTGAAATGTATGTGAGTCCTAACTTGCATAAAGTCAAGTTTAACTCGTAATGCAACAGCTACGCCCGGTCGACATTGTGGTAGAGCCTTTTCTGTCTCTGATACCCAGATACTGGCAAGAACAAAGTCCTTCTCTTGCAGCGTCCTGCTCAAAGTTCCTGTTCTCCCTGACTCAAGTTACGTATCGGCACTTAGGGCTACCTTCTGCGACTTGAAGTCCAGCAAGGATTCCGGTGTTTCTATCACTAGCCGTGAAGTACTAGCAATGCTTCGGACCCGGTGACCGGTTAAGTCGAGTGAAGGTGATCTGTCACCGAAAACACTCTTCCTTCTTTCTCCACTCGCCTGTTGCCCTGCTCTCACCCTTAACATAAGCACGGGTAGCAGTAGGTGTAGTAGTCAGCTTTTCTTCCCAGCTCACTGACCTGCTCTCAGTTAGCTCGTCATTGAAACACTGTCGTAGTTCCCTTCCTTCTTTCCCTTCCTTCAAAACTCTGTCCAGAGCAGCTCACAGGACGTTCCGTCAGACTGTATACGCGCTGTAGCTCCGAGAGTCACTTTCCACGTTCTAGAGAACACAGGCAGCTTGTTCTGAGATAACAGATTCAGTTGTAGCTCTGACTAGGCTAGAGTAATTTCCTTTCTACTCGTACTAGCCTCCACTTCAGTTCAAGATGAGCTACCTAAGCTCTGTCAGGAATCAGTCTTCTCTCCTCTCCCTCCAAGACCAGAACTTGAACTAACTCCCTAAACCCCTACGTCACACTAACTTAAATAGTCTAAGATGCCCTCTGGTGGCTGTGTTGGGAAGTGTGCGTGAATGAATATCAGGTTTTTACAATTACCTTCCTGTGCATCCTCCTGGAGACATGTGTACCAAGCGCAGCTGGGCCACACAGATATACTCAGGCACAGGAGTAAAAACTACTGTAGATGCCAGGGAGAACCAAACTGGATGCAGGACCAAGACAGTGCAAATCAAATTGCTCATCTCTAGCCTACGCCAAAACACTTGAACCAATAAAAGGAGGAATGGCTGCTGAGAATCTTACACTTCATAAAGACAAACAGCGGTCTGTTAGAACTTAGTACTAGCAGGCATACCTTTGGCGCAACGTGTGCAGCTGCTCAGGGGCCCAAGACGTTTGGGCCTCATTTCAACCTCCAAATCAGGTGGAATTGAGCATTATGATGAGCTATTGGACTGCAAAGCCCCCATATATTATTCTGGCACAGGGACCATCTTCTGTCTATGTCCACCTTAGACTTTTAGGATGGAGTCACATTAGCGTATGGCATCCGATGGGGAGCTAATGATTCTTGGCTCCAGTTCTACTGCAAGTGTGAGCCGAATATCAGTGCTCTGTGCTCCGATCCTCTCACATGCAAGAATCGGAGCACAGCTGCGGCGCAGGCGGAGAAAATAATTTCTCCATCTCCTCCATTGCCAGTGTGCGCAGGAATCGCACTGCACTCAAGTGATATACAAGTGCAGTGCGATGTTTCACTCACACCTATAGACTCATATGGGGGCGCGCGATCCGAATCTCGGATGCAATCACAGCATGCTGCCGAATCAGCATGAGAATATAATCGCAGATGTGAGCTGCCCCATAGTTAGACTTTGGAACAAATGCAATCCGATTTTTCAGCCTCCACTCATTTTGAAAACCAAATAAAGAAAGCACCTGGATCAGGGGTCTCAAACTCGCGGCCCGTGTGCCAACTGCAGCCCTCGGTACACTAGTTTGCGGCCCTCACCTCATGGGCCCTCGGTACATACTTTGCGGCCCTCGGCTGGGATCACACATGCGAGAAACACCGCATGTGATATCCCAGTCACTCGTAGTACCACTCATTAAGGTCATGAATATGGACGCCACTCCTCTCATAGGCGTGGCGCCTATATTCATAAGCTTAATGAGCGGTACCACAGAAAGATGCCGGCGCCGGGCATACTCACCTCATCTCCTGCTGCTGCCGCCGCCCCCGCGCTTCCTGTCTCTGACACAGAGAGCAGCGCTGCTGGATGACGTCATCAATCAGCAGCCTGCTCTGTCGGAGCGAGGAAGCGCGGGCACTGGTAATGCTGCAGACAGGTGAGAGGTGTGTGTGTGTGTGTGTGTACAGGTGAGAGGTGGTGTGTGTGTGTACAGGTGAGAGGTGGTGTGTGTGTGTGTGTGCAGGAGAGTGATGGGGAAAAATCAGTGATGGGGAAAAGCAATGTGGAAAAACAGTGATGGGGAAAAGCAATGTGGGAGTAATGGGGAAAAGCAATGATGGGAGTAATGGGGAAAAGCAATGTGGAAAAACAGTGATGGGGAAAAGCAATGTGGGAGTAATGGGGAAAAGCCATAGGGAAAAGCAATGATGGGAGTAATGGGGAAAAGCAATGTGGAAAAACAGTGATGGGGAAAAGCAATGATGGGAGTAATTGGGAAAAGCAATGTGGAAAAACAGTGATGGGGAAAAGCAATGTGGGAGTAATGGGGAAAAGCAATGATGGGAGTAATGGGGAAAAGCAATGTGGAAAAACAGTGATGGGGAAAAGCAATGTGGGAGTAATGGGGAAAAGCAATGATGGGAGTAATGGGGAAAAGCAATGTGGAAAAACAGTGATGGGTAAAAGCAATGTGGGAGTAATGGGGAAAAGCAATGGGGAAAAGCAATGATGGGAGTAATGGGGAAAAGCAATGTGGAAAAACAGTGATGGGGAAAAGCAATGATAGGAGTAATGGGGAAAAGCAATGGGGAAAAACAATGATGAGAGTAATGGGGAAAAGCAATGTGGAAAAACAGTGATGGGGAAAAGCAATGATGGGAGTGATGGGGAAAAACAATGATGGGGAAAAGCAATGATGGGAGTGATGGGGAAAAACAATGATGGGGAAAAGCAGTGATGGGGAAAAGCAGTGATGGGAGTGATGGGGAAAAACAATGATGGGAGTGATGGGGAAAAGCAATGATGGGAGTGATGGGGAAAAGCAATGATGCGGAAAAAGCAATGATGGGAGTGATGGGGGAAAAGCAATGATGGGAGTGATGGGGAAAAGCAACGATGGGGTGATGTGGAAAAAGCAATGGGGGAGAATGAGCGCTGGGGGAGAATGAGCGCTGGGGGAATGACTTCTTGCTTTTAACCAGTTAATGTTTTCTTGTCCACAACACTGCAGTGTCAAAAGAGGAAGGAAGCGAGACAGGCAGCAACATCGCATCAGAGAGCTCTTGACCTCGAAACAGAAAATCCTCAGATCCTGGTATTGTAACATAATATTAAGAATAATTCATTTAGTCGTGATAGCCTATTTCCACCTGTTTTGTAAGAGCTTTTCTTGTGGAAAACATGATGCGGCCCAGCCTCACCCAGATTCTACCTCCAGCGGTCCCGGGTAAATTGAGTTTGAGACCCCTGACCTGGATGATTCTGTGAGTGATTGGTAGAAGGTGCTGTGGTCATATGAGACAAAAATTGAGGTCTTTGGCATTAACTCAACTCGCCGTGTTTGGAGGAAGAGAAATGCTGCCTATGACCCAAAGAATACCATCCCCACTGTCAAGCATGGATGTGGAAACATTATGTTTTGGGGTGTTTTTCTGCTAAGGGCACAGGACTACTTCACCGCATTAATGAGAGAATGGACGGAGCCATGTGCCATAAAATCCTGAGTGACAACTTCCTTCCCTCCGCCAGGACATTAAAAATGGGTTGTGGCTGGGTCTTCCAGCAAAACAATGACCCATAATATACAGCTAAGGCAATAAAGGAGTTGCTTAACCCCTTACTGCCATCAGATGTTCTATCCCGTCCATGGTACCTGGGCCCGTATGACCATGGACGGGATAGTACGTCCCAGCGATCGGACGCGCTCCCGGGGGGAGCGCAGCCGATCGCGGCCGGGTGTCAGCTGATTATCACAGCTGACACCCGGCACTATGTGTCAGGAGCAGTCACGGACCGTTCCCGGCACATTAACCCCTAGCACACCGCGATCAAACATGATCACGGTGTACTGGGGGCACAGGGGAGGATCGCGCAGGGTGGGGGCTCCCTGCGCGCCCCCCTGAGACCCTCAGAGCAGCGCGATGTGTCGCGCTGTTCCGAGGGTCCGTCCTCCCTCCAGGTCCCCGGATCCAAGATGGCGCCGGGGTCCTGCAGGGAGGCGGCTTCCTCAGTGCCTGCTGAGAGCAGGCACTGAGAAGCCTGCAGCGATGCCAGAGCGATCGCCGGTGTGACAGAGTGCTGTGCACTCTGTCACACCAGCGATCTGCTAAAATACAGTGATGTCCCACCCTGGGACAAAGTAAAAAAGTTAAAAAAATAAAAATAAAAATTGTTTAAAAAAATCATAAAAAAAAAAAAATATTCCCCAATAAATTAATTTTTTCCTGTAAATAAAAAAACAAAAACAATAAAAGTACACATATTTGGTATTGCCGCGTCCATAACGACCCCCCCCTATAAAACTGTCCCACTAGTTAACCCCTTTAGTGAACCTCTTAAAAAAAATAAAAAAAAAACAAAGCAAAAAATCAATGCTTTATCATCATACCGCCGAACAAAAAGTGGAATAACACGCGATCAAAAAGACGTATATAAATAAACATGGTACCGCTGAAAATGTCATCTTGTCCCGCAAAAAACGAGCCACCATACAGCATCATTAACGAAAAAGTAAAAAAGTTATAGCTCGCAGAATAAAGCGATGCAAAAATAATGATTTTTTATATAAAATTGTTTTTATTCTATAAAAGCGCCAAAACATAAAAAAATGATACAAATGAGGTATCGCCATAATCGTACTGACCCGAAGAATAAAACTGCTTTATCAATTTTACCACACGCGGAACGGTATAAACGCCTCCCCAAAAGAAATTCATGAATTGCTGATTTTTGTTCATTCTAACCTCCCAAAAATCGAAATAAAAAGCGATCAAAACAAGTCACGTGCTCAAAAATGGTACCAATAAAAATGTCACCTCGTCCCGCAAAAAATAAGACCTCACATGACTCTGTGGGCCAAAATATGCAAAAATTATAGCTCTCAAAATGTGGTGATGCAAAAACTATTTTTTGCAATAAAAAGCGTCTTTTAGCGTGACAGCTGCCAATCATAAAAACCCGCTATAAATAGTAAATCAAACCCCCCTTTATCACCCCCTTAGTTAGGGAAAAATAATAAAATTAAAAAAAAGTATTTATTTCCATTTTCCCATTAGAGTTAGGGTTGCGGCTAAAGTTAGGGTTAGGGTTGGCGCTAAAGTTAGGATTAGGGTTATGGTTGGGATTAGTATTATGGGTGTGTTAGGGTTAGGTTTGTGGTTAGGGTTGGGACTAGGGTTAGGGGTGTGTTGGGGTTAGGGTTGGAGTTAGAATTGGGGGGTTTCCGCTGTTTAGGCACATCAGGGGCTCTCCAAATGTGACATGGCGTCTGATCTCAATTCCAGCCAATTCTGCATTGAAAAAGTCAAACGGTGCTCCTTCACTTCTGAGCTCTGCCATGCGCCCAAACAGTAGTTTACCCCCACATATGGGGTATCAGTGTACTCTGGACCCCAAGAGTTATTGTGTAATTTGTCCTATTTCTTCTCTTACCCTTGGGAAAATAAAAAACTGGGGGTAGAAATATCATTTTTAAAAAAAAAAAAAAATGTTTTTTTGTTTTTACGTCTGTACGTTATAAACTTCTGTGAAGCACTTGGGCTTCATAGCGCTCACCACACATCTATATAAGTTCCTTGTGGGGTCTATTTTCCAAAATGGGGTCACTTGTGGGGGGTTTCCACTGTTTAGGTGCATCAGGGGCTCTCCAAATGCGACATGACGCCCCCAGACCATTCCATCAAAGTCTGCAATCCAAAACGTCACTACTTCCCTTCCGAGCCCCAATGTGTACCCATACAGTAGTTTTTCTCCCACATATTGGGTATCAGCGTACTCATGACAAATTGGACAACAACTTTTGGGGTCCAATTTCTCCTGTTACCCTTGTGAAAATAAAATATTGGGGGCGAAAAAATCATTTTTGTAAAAAAAAAAAGATTTTTTATTTTTACGGCTGTACGTTATAAACTTCTGTGAAGCACTTCGGGGTTCAAAGTGCTCACCACACATCTAGATAAGTTCTTTGTGGGGTCTATTTTCCAAAATGGGGTCACTTGTGGGGGGTTTCCACTGTTTAGGTGCACCAGGGGCTCTCCAAATGCGACATGACACCCCAGACCATTCCATCAAAGTCTGCAATCCAAAACGTCACTTCTTCCCTTCCGAGCCCCGACGTGTTCCCATACAGTAGTTTTCTCCCACATATTGGGTATCAGCGTACTCAGGACAAATTGGACAACAACTTTTGGGGTCCAATTTCTCCTGTTACCCTTGTGAAAATAAAATATTGGGGGCGAAAAAATCATTTTTGTAAAAAAAAAGGATTTTTTATTTTTACGGCTGTACGTTATAAACTTCTGTGAAGCACTTCGGGGTTCAAAGTGCTCACCACACATCTAGATAAGTTCCTTGTGGGGTCTATTTTCCAAAATAAGGTCACTTGTGGGGGGTTTCCACTGTTTAGGCGCACCAGGGGCTCTCCAAATGCGACATGACGCCCCCAGACCATTCCATCAAAGTCTGCAATCCAAAACGTCACTACTTCCCTTCCGATCCCGACGTGCACCCATACAGTAGTTTACTCCCACATATTGGGTATCAGCGTACTCAGGACAAATTGGACAACAACTTTTGGGGTCCAATTTCTCCTGTTACCCTTGTGAAAATAAAATATTGGGGACGAAAAAATCATTTTTGGAAAAAAAAAAAAAGATTTTTATTTTACAGCTGTACGTTATAAACTTCTGTGAAGCACTTCGGGGTTCAAAGTGCTCACCACACATCTAGATAAGTTCCTTGAGGGGTCTAGTTTCCAAAATGGTGTCATTTGTTGGGGGTTTCCACTGTTTAGGCAGATCAGGAGCTCTCCAAACACGACATGGCATCCAGCCAATTCTGTGTTGAAAAAGTCGAACGGCGCTCCTTCCCTTCCAAACTCTGCCATGCACCTAAACAGTGGTTTACCCCCACATAGGGGGTATCAGCGTACTCAGGACAAATTGCACAATAACTTTTGGAGTCTTGTTACCCTTGGGAAAATAAAAATTGGGGTGAAAAGATCATTTTTGTGGAAAAAATATGATTTTTAAATTTTACGGCTCTACGTTATAAACTTGTGTGAAGCACTTTGGGGTTCAAATTGCTCACCAAAGATCTAGATAAGTTCCTTAGGGGGTCTAGTTTCCCAAATGGGGTCACTTGTGGGGGGTTTCCACTGTTTAGGCACATCAGGGGCTCTCCAAATGCAACATGGCGTCCAATCTCAATTCCAGCCAATTTTGTTTGGAAAAAGTCAAATGATGCTCCTTCCATTCCGAGCTCTGCTGTGCACCCAAACAGTGGTTCCCCCCCCACATATGGGGTATCAGCGTACTCAGGACAAATTGGACATCAACTTTTGTGGTCCAATTTCTCCTGTTACTCATGGGAAAATAAAAAATTAGTGACTAAAAGATAATTTTTGTGGGAAAAAAATAGGATTTTTTATTTTCATGCTCGGGCATTATAAACTTGTGTGAAGCACTTGGGGGTTCAAAGTGCTCACCAAAGATCTAGATAAGCTCCTTAGGGGGTCTAGTTTCCAAAATGGGGTCACTTGTGGGGGGTTTCCACTGTTTAGTCACATCTGGGGCACTGCAAATGGAACATGACCCCATCAACGTCTGCATTCCAAAACGTTACTACTTCCTTTCCAAGCTCTGTCGTGCGCCCAAACAGTTTCCCCCCCCACATATGGGGTATCAGCGTACTCAGGACAAATTGGACAACAACTTTTGGGGTCCAGTTTCCTTGGGAAAAATCAAAAAATTGGGACTAAAAAATCATTTTTGTAGAAAATTGTTTTTTTTATTTTTCAGACCCAGGCATTACAAACTTTTGTGAAACACTTGGGGGTTCAATGTGATCACAACAGATCTAGATAAGTTCCTTAGGGGGTCTAGTTTCCAAAATGGTGTCACTTGTGGGGGGTTTCCACTGTTTAAGCACATCAGGGGCTCTCCAAACACGACATGGCGTCCAATCTCAATTCCAGCCAATTTTAGTTTGAAAAAGTCAAACGGCGCTCCTTCCCTTACGAGCTCTGCCGTGTGCCCAAACAGTGGTTTTCCCCCACATATTGGCTATTGGTGTACTCAGGAGAAATTGCACAACAACTTTATCTGTCCATTTGCTTCTTTTACCCTTGTGAAAATAAAAGAAAAGTTTGTAATAGATCATTTTTGTGGCTAAAAAGTTAAATATTCATTTTTTCCTTCCACGTTGCTTCAGCTCCTGTGAAGCACCTGAAGGGTTAATAAACTTCTTGAATGTGGTTTTGAGTACCTTGAGGGGTGCAGTTTTTAGAATGGTGTCGCTTTTGGGTATTTTCTGCTATATAGACCCCTCAAATTGACTTCAAATATGAGGTGGTCCCTAAAAAAAATGGCTTTGTAAATTTTGTTGTAAAAATGAGAAATCGCTGGTCAACTTTTAACCCTTATAATTTCCTAAGAAAAAAAAAATTTGGTTCCAAAATTGTGCTGATGTAAAGTAGACATGTGGGAAATGTTATTTCTTAACTATTTTGTGTGACATATTTCTCTGTTTTAAGGGAATAAAAATTCAAAGTTTGAAAATTGCTAAATTTTCAAAATTTTCGCCATATTTGCGTTTTTTTCAAAAATAAACGCAAGTTATATGGAAGAAATTTTACCACTAACGTGAAGTACAATATGTCACGAGAAAACAATCTCAGAATCGCGAAGATCCGTTGAAGCGTTCCAGAGTTATAACCTCATAAAGAGACAGTGGTCAGAATTGTAAAAATTGGCCCGGTCATTAACGTGCAAACCACTCTTGGGGGTGAAGGGGTTAAAAAGAAACTCATTAAGGTCATGGAGTGGCCTAGCCAGTCTCCAGGTCTTAACTTAATCCGAATGCCTCAAAATCTTAATGATTTAGAGATGATATGCAAAGAGGAGTGGACCAAAATTCCCCCTGACATGTGCACAAACCTCATCATCAACTACAAAAACGTCTGACTGCTGTGCTTGCCAACAAGGGTTTTGCCACCAAGTATTAGGTCTTGTTTGCCAGAGCGATCAAATACTTATGTCTCACTGTAAAATGCAAATAAATTTACCGTATTTTCTGGCGTATAAGACGACTGGGCGTATAAGACGACACCCCAACTTTTCCAGTCAAAATATAAAATCTTCTTAAAAGTGGGGGGGTCTTCTTATACGCCAAGTGTCGTCTTATAGGGCGGTGCGAAGGAGTGGTCCCAATGACAAAGTGAGGGGGCGTCTCACAGGGAAGGTGTATATGAAGTACCATTACCTCCTTGCGGTGCTCTGTGCGGCTGTCTGTGCTTGAAGAGGCGGCGGCAGCTCTTGATCAGCATTGGGGGCTTGGCCGGCGGCTCCTTATGCAGCGTGGGGGTCTCCGCGGCATTTCCTCAGAGCCCGGAGGCCACCGCAGCTCCATTGCTGCGATGTGGTGGCCTCCGGCAAAATGGCCGCTGGTGGGCGGCGCATGCTCAGATACAGATCTCGGCAACGAGATCTCGTCTCAAGATCTCGTCTCCCGAGATCTCGGAATGAGATCTGAATCTGAGCACCAGCAGCCATTTTGCCGGAGGCCACCGCATCGCAGCAATGGAGCTGCGGTGGCCTCCGGGCTCTGAGGAAATGCCGGCGGAGACCCCCACGCTGCATAAGGAGCCGCCGGCCAGGCCCCCAATGCTGATCAAGAGCCGCCGCCGCCCCTCCAAGCACAGTCAGCTGCACAGAGCACTGCAAGGAGGTAATGGTACTTCTTATACACCTTCCCTTTGAGACGCCCCCTCACCTCGTCATTGGGACTACTCCTCCGCACCGCCCTATAAGACGACACTTGGCGTATAAGACGACCCCCGACTTTCCAGAGGATTTTCTGGGGTTAAAAAGTCGTCTTATACACCGTAAAATATGGTATATCATTTATACAAAGTGATTTTCTGGATTTTATTTTTCATGTTCTATCTCTCAATGTTAAAATTAACCTACCCTTAAAATTATAGAATGTTCATGTCTTTGTCAGTGGCCAAACTTACAAAATCAGCAAGGGAATAAAAATACTTATTTCTCCCACTGTATATATAAAAAAGCCACACCACTAGGTAATATCAGAGGCAATAGAATATGGCTCATGAAGGTAGGCAGATGAAACATTAGTGCAGACAAACCAGGAATACAATGGAGCATGAATAGATTACCTGGGTCGATGATGGTTACAGTGCAGAGCACAACCCGAGGCGAGTTTCGGACAGTGTCCTTCGTCAGGGGATGTGATTTTCCCACTCATTTTGGAAAAAACAATTCAATCTCAATAAACGTAAGAAGGATTAAAAAAGCAAGCTATAGCTGGCCATGTGCATTGGATGAATATCTACCTAACCACCGGATATTACCTGAAATTACCTACCATGCAATGTACATGGCAGGCTTCCAGTTCTCTCCATCAAAACATCAGATTACATTTGGAAAAATGTTATTCAATGGGGCTGTGCGCATATCCGATTCTTTCCTGAGACCAAATAGTTGGAGGAAAAAAATATGTTTGCCTCAGGTCATGCTCGCCCATTCTTGTCCATGGGTCTGTGGCCGAGCCATTGTGCATGTGTATGGGGTTGGCCAGGAATGGCTGCTACCGGTTTGGCTGACAGCACTCTGCGGGTTAGGGTATGTCTCCACATTCCGAATTGGCAGCGCTATGTACGCAGCAGATACCCGCTCCGTTCAAAGCGCTGCCGGATTTTGTACGCGCGGTGATTCCGCATGTGTTCATTCATCTGTGCGTCTCCGCAAGATAAATTGACATGCTACGGTCTTGAAAGACGCGTCGCATGTGCGTATACGCAGGTCTGCCACATGTGTGTTTGTACGCATAGTGGAGATGGGATTTCATAAAATCCCCTCCCTATGCTGTAACATCTGGACGCTGCGGATTGGATGCTGCGGCTGTACGCAGTGTCCAATCCACAGCGTTTCCTGAATGTGGAGACATAGCCTTAGGGCCATGGTTACAAGTTACTGTTGGATCCTAAATCAGGAGCCCTGAAACATAATTAGCAAGTCACATATTTGAGAGATGTCTATTTGAACAGATCCACCAGCTGCCGAGCGCAGTACACAAATACACAAGAACAAACAGTGGCTTATTTTCATGTCCTCCATAATCACACCATCTACATTTTCAGCAGTACTAATGGCACACGTGAATGGGGCTCCTGGTGGACATGTCGGGATTTTCACTTATTGCCATTGTATCAATTATCTATTACTTGTCTCTGCCGGCTTTGACGAAGGAGGAAAACTCAACTAATCTGACATTCTTTAGCTCGCCGGGAGACTTCAACCTGGGCGGCCTTTTCGCTATCCATAATGAAGCTAAAGCATCACTCAACTGGATGAGAAATGAAACCATGCAATGTAAAAAGTAAGGTTTTTTTTTCATTTTCAAGGATGCTGTATCCAAAATGATATTATATATACAGAATGGGAAGCAAAGTGGCTTTGCAGTACTGGGTTCACATCCCACCAAGGACAACATCTGCAAGGAGTTTGTATGTTCTCCCCATATTTGCGTGGGTTTCCTCCGGGTACTCTGGTTTCCCCCCACACTCCAAAGACATACTGATCCCTAGATTATGAGCCCAATGGGGACAGTGATAGTAATGTCTTTAAAGAGCTGTGGAAAATGAGTATAGTAATAATAACCTAGGGCTATGTACTTGGCAGAAATATACAAGCAATACCAGTAGAAATATGAATTCAGTTTTACTAGTGCTATAATTTATTACGGTAGTTATTTAGTTAAACATATACTGTAGTAATCTTATTCCTCAGAGTATTGTATCAGATATAACAAATATGCACTGTGTCTGCAGAGGAAGGATTTTCACCATTAGGTGCTCTGTGCTCTGTTTCATAGTAAGGGTAGGTGCACACAACCGTTTTCTCTCACGCAATTGCGTAGAAGGAAAATCACTCTTTATGCATTATTTATTATGCATCGTATAATTGTATCAAGTTTTCTGGATTTAACTGTCTTTCGCCTTCTCTTATTTATTTTAGTAACTTTACTTACATCATCATGTTATAAGGCAGGCAATCAGGAGAACTATCATTACCAGTATAATAGGAGAGGCAGGGAATGCAGCAGCAGCTATTTTGGGATGTATCTGGACATTGAGAAGATGTCACAGCTTAGCAATAGAGACAGAGAAAGCAAGCCATAAAACAGTGAATAAACATTACATATAGTGTGTGACAACACAGCGGTGAAGAACAGTCACCACTCATTTACCCATAGCCATATTTAAAGTCACTTTGACATTATTGGAAATGGATTAATCCAGTCCTAAGAGACCTCAGAGGGTTATATGTGTCTTTTCAGGTCAATTGGAGTACTTGTAATAGAATTTTTGGAAAGATGTACCATAACTTGTAAATTCAAATTTCAAAAGATTCGATCATCGTTACAGGATGCTCTTCACTGTTTCTTCTATTGTGTCCTCCTAAATAGTACAAAATGGAACTGGAAAATCAAAAAGCTACATTTTGGATAGGGGATCGTAGATCGTAGACACTATACAACCAACATTATCTACCATATAGAATGCATTTCACCAATTGTTGTGGGCACTATGAAGAATAAGTCAGATTCTAGTAACATCATGTCTCTTTCTACAGCTTTAACCCCCATGAATTCATGGCTCTTCTAGCTATGAAGTTTACTATAGATGAAATTAACAACAGCAGCAAGATCCTTCCCAATGTCAGCCTGGGCTATGAAATCTATGACACCTGTAATGATGTAAAAATCATCCAACGGGCAGCCTTGAGGTTTCTCACTGAAAGAAATAAATCTGAGATTGAGGTCCTCTGCAATTACACTGATTACAAGACAAAGATCATGGCTGTGGTAGGACCATCCACATCAGACATGGTTGTCGCCACTGGAAAGTTGTTCAGCTTCTTCTACTCACCCCAGGTAGGCACAAATTAACTTTTATCTTTATGTGTTTTTTTATAATTATATTGTGGTTCTTTGGGAATTGTCAACTCACAATACATTTCTGGTAGAAGATATGGTAGAACGGCTCACTTAACTACTCACAGAGATAGACACAGGAACGTTTGTCATTGTGGCACCCCAGGAGTCCGGTTGCCACAGTGGCATTGCCTCCCTCACAGGGGGGTGATGTCATGCCTGGAAGTAAGGAGTGGTCCCTTTACCAGGTAACACCAGCATCCAGCACTTTTCCTGATTCCAGACCAGAAGTGGGAGCTCTAACACCCAGTTTCAGGGGAGCTGCCCTATAAGTTCTGGCCTGGAGGCGGTGTGAGAGAGAGTCTGTGAGAGTCAGAGAAGAGGAAAGAAGTGTAGGAAATCCTGGGGGAGTGGAGCTGTAACTAAGCTCACAACAGAGTTGAGGGCTAGAAACCGGACACCGGAGTCTGTGGTTGCGTGGGTACTGAATTCCCGGCAGCTAAATCTGGAGGGCAGGGGACTGCAGGTCTCCTGGCCCCATCTAAAACCCGGCGGCACAGGAGCATATGAGAGCCCGGAGTTGCCACAAGGAGCGATACCGTTGATAGGCTCGAGCTGCCTGCCATACGGAGTTAAGGATGAGAGAGGAAAAAGGCCCGAGGATAGCTTTAGGCAGCAAGGACCTCAGAGGACAGCGCAATAGAAAGGCCTCCAAACCAACCTGGCTAATTGGGTCCTAACTTGCTTCCAGGCTGCCCGGATCTCCATTACCATCTGTAATCAGTGCCCCGATCTGCATCTTGAACCATCAAGTAAAGGTAAAGGAAACTACAGCCCTTGTGTCTTCCTGTCATTGCACAATCCCTTATAACAACTGTACTAGTAGCCCTGGGGCCTAGCTCTACCTGTGGAGAGCTGTAACATCTCTGCTTCATCACCAACCGCCCCAGTGAACCTGAATCGCAGCGTCGGCCATCTATTGCCGAATACCATGGGTGGCGTCACAAACTTATTCCCCTATAAACGTATCTATCCCCACATTTTATTGCATGCCCAGGGCCACGGAGCGGGTCATTGCAGCCGTGACCTTCCCCCCAAAGAACTGTCTGACTCGGACCGAGTACCCCATGGCCCTGTGGGACATTGCATCATCCTCTACTGGTTTATTTAAATTGTAAAGCATAAACCATTGCAAAGTTCAGTAAAAATAAACACAACCTTTCTTGCAAAACGGGACAATAAAAAATAACATATAACATATAGCACAGTCCATTTGGCTTTGGGGATCTGCCCGCACAGGTAAACAAGGTACAGCTTCCTTTCCCATAAACACCGCTCTGGAACTTACATATCCAGGCAAACCGAACCCTCAATGATTCAGAAGGCTGACTATTTACCTTCTAAACCACACCCCAAGTGGATATCTGGTGAACAGCCTCCCACCACTCTACAGATGTTCTCTAAACCTAGCCTTAACATGGCCGATAAATCTCTCTCAGCACTTAGTGTGTTGTAGTATTTTACAAGGTTCATATCACTGAAGCTAATAATCTCAGTGATACATATTTCCCATCCAGTACTTTGCCAGTGACTGTCATAAAGGTGATATAAGGTTTGAATGATGAGTTTGTTGTGGGATACTAGAGCAATTGACCTTAAAGGGGTTGTCCATTAGCAAAGTTGATTTTAATCAATAGATATTGGAATAATAATAATTTCCACATTTGGATGTGATAAAATAAAATGTTCCTGTGCTGAGATAATCTTATAAATGTGCCCCTGCTGTGTACTGTGTAATGGCTGTGTCTGACCGTACAGGGACGTGGTCTGATCATACCACAGGTCCTGGGCAGGGTAGGAAGTAAAAAGTATACAGACAGGACAGCAGGGGATCACAAATAATTCTTTATTTGAGGTAAAACTTTTTTAAAAACAGGCATGAGATTATTTACCTCACAGAAAGAATCATCTGTGCTCTCATGGTGCACAATTTTTTCAGCACTATGCACGTTATTGAGTATTGGTTACTATAATACTCCTAATGAATTATGACTTTGAGGTTTGTTAGCTAACCCTTTCTGTTACTACAGTTGCTTTGTCCTCCCACACATGAGCTTTTGTATGTGCCTTGTCTGTTTTTTGTCTGCCCGTTTATGTATGGTAGTGTGAGACAGTGAAGGAATATGTGTTGAATGGGGTGTACATTTCACCTAGGTACTGTGCTGTATGGTATAAGGGAAATGTGTGGCTTTGTAAACCTAGTGGTAGAGAAAGGTCACTACACCTTACATTCAGCACACACTTGCAGCTCAGGCCTGAAACCATTCAGCTGTTAATTAGGAGACCAGAAGTAGGTGTCTGCAAACACAGACAGGGAGCTAGCTTAGTCTGGACAAGGAGTCCAGGCACAGAAGGTGTCTCCAGGAGTGTGAGCTGTCTCATCTGGGTGTTCGATGTACCCCGGACACAGGAGTAGTCTCAGTAAGAATCCGTGCGAATAGCGGCTGAATAGGAGGGGATCTCTCTCAAGTCTGGACGTTGGATGTGCCTTCAGACACAAAGAGGAGTATCTGTGAACCTCCATGCTGGTAAATGCTGGTAAATGCTGACAAATGCTGAACATGTGTTGTTTTGGCCCCGGCTGGTAGAGCCGGGACCCGGATAGATAGGGAAATCTATCTAAGTGTAATTAGTGGCTAGACAAGCCTAGGTCTTCTGTTTATGATTTGTTTTTATCTGTTTGCTGTGGACTTTAATAAAGCTGGTTGCGGCCAGTTTTCACCAGAACTGCTGTCTGAATGAACTGTTTCCGTGCCACTCTGTCTACCCAGACGGCGATCCCAGAGCTAAATCCCCTGGAAATGTTACAATTGGCGGAGAATGCTGGGGCAGCACAGTGGCTGATACAAATGGTGCTGAAATGTGCGTGCAGCACAGTGGCTTAGAGACAGTGATAGAGGTGAGGTCTGTTGAAGCAGCAGCAGAAAAAAAAAAAAAAAGTGTGTCAGCAAAAACGTCTGATTGGAGCAGTCTTAAAGAGACAGTAGCCCTAATAGAGTTTGCAAAAGAAAAAAAAAAAAGTGTGTCTGCACAGCAAAGCTGAACTTGTTGTGGAAAAGACTGTGGAGTGTGCAGCAGCAAAAGAGAAACGTCTATTGGAGCAGTCTTAAAGAGACAGTGGCCCTAATAGAGTTTGCAGAAAAAAAAAAAAAAAGTGTCTGCACAGCAGAGCTGAAATTTTCTGTGGAAAAGTCTGTGGAGTGTGTATGTCTTGAGTGAAGACTGCCGTTGTTGAGACAGAGAAGTCTGACAGCATGGATGACAGCATGGAGGCGCTGTTTGAACAAATGGCGCAAGTTAATGTGCAACATAAGACTGCCGTGGTTGAGACAGATAAGTCCGGCAGTATGGAGGAGCTCGTTGAGTACCTGGTCCAGGCTCAGCGAAGCATGCAGCAGAGCATGGAGCAGCAGCGCCTGCAGCACCAGCAGCGCATGCAGCAGGCCCAGCAGCAATTCCTGCAGCAGCAGCAGGAGAATAACCGGTTATTTGTTGAGCGGATGGCAGCACAAAAAAAGGATTTCGGTGCCGCTTCCCGAAGTAATGTTGTGAAGGCACCTGCGTTGTCCGCTGTAAAGAAGGCGGTAAGACGGTCCTTGAAAAAAATGACACCTCGTGATGATGTGGAGGTATATCTCACTAGGTTTGAGAGACTGGCAGAGAAGGAGAATCTGCCCCTATCTGAATGGGCCATGATAGTCGCACCCTATCTGATTGGAGAGCCCCAAAGGGCCTATGCTGACCTAAGCGAGCAGGACAGCCAAGACTATGCCAAGCTGAAAGCGGAGATTCTTACCCGGCTGGGTGTTACGGTGACAGCCCGTGCCAGGGGAGTTCATGACTGGAGATACAGTTCGGAGTCTGCAGTCAGCAGGCCTGATTATGGAGTTGAAAAGGTGGTAGTGAACCACTACACCCGAGCATGTCCTCCTGAGGTACAGCCGTCTGAGAGGTCGTCACTTCAGAGTTCCCGGACGCTGAACTCTCGCGGTAAGAGCGTTCCAGCTGTTGGGGACATGGGGTATGCTGATAAGCGGGTTCAGGCCCGAGGGGACATATGGGAGGGTGATTGTGGTGGACAGTGTTGGAGATGTTGTGAAATTGCAGCCGGCTGTTCACTAGAGGGGGAGCCTATGTGCCGTGATGTTGGCAGGTCCCTCTCTCTCTGCGCAGAACCTGTGTGTGTGACCACCGCAGCCGAAGAGACTGGACCACAGGGGTCCCCGGTGGTTGTAAATGACTGCCCAGCACAGGCCCTCTTGGACTCAGAGAGTCCAGTGACTTCCGTATGTGACAGCCTGATTGATAGGGACTTCATCCCTGATAAACACCTGAGTGTGGTGTGCATCCATGGAGACACCAAAGTCTACCCAGAGACTGCCGTGGACTTGGTCCCCAAACTCGGGGAGGTTTCATGTGAAGTGGGGGTAGTGAAGACCCTGGTGCAACCCGTCATATTGGGTAATGACTTTCCCGGTCTAAGGATCTCTGGGGGAAGGGTGATTCTGATGAACAGTGTGATGAAGCTCCTATTGAGGGTGCGCAGTCCCGAGGGGCGGAACACAATGCTAGTGGGCCATTAAAATTTTTATGATAATGATGATGACCATGATAATGATGCTGATATTGATAATGATAATGATGATCATGATAATGATGATGACCATGATGATGATGCTGATATTGATAATGATGATGATGCTAATCATAATAGTGATGATACTGATGATGATCATGATAAAGATGAAATTCCTTTGCAGGTGATGTTGGGAGACGAGGATGGTGGTTCTCGGGAACCGAGTGTCCCTGACCTGCCTGTGTCCTGTGACAATTTTGGGAGTGAGCCGGTGCGAGACCCCACTCTTAAAACGGCACAGGAAAATGTAATTGTTCTGAATGAGGTTCCCCAAGATCCTGGCTCTGAGGAGAGGTTTCCTCATGCTGCCATGAACAATAACCTATTGTATAGGGACACTGAAGTCCAGGGAGAGGTCGTGAGTCAGCTCCTAGTACCTGAGCTATATGGAAGTATAGTGCTGGGGTTGTCACATAGTCACATACTTGAGGGACCAGATGGTGAAGTTAATGTTGTGGATGACATGTTAACTAAGGTTCCAGATCAAGATGTAAATGAGAATGAATTGTATAACCCTGACAGTGAGCAGGATGTGAATGAAAATGAATTGTATAACCCTGACAGTGAGCAGGATGTGAATGAAAATGACTTGTATAACCTGACAGTGAGCAGGATGTGAATGAAAATGAAGTGTATAGCCCTGACAGTGAGCCAGATGTGGCTGAGAAAAAGGGGTCAGACAGGGATAGTTATAGTGAATCATCTGATGACCATAAAGCAACCAGTGCAAATGAGGAAGGCATGGTAGCAGAGGAGGTTGAGAGTCCTGAGAAGAAAGCTGATGCTGACCTTACAGCCAGACAGAAGATGGCATCTGAAGATGTTTTACAGTTGGCCGGTTCTCTGGCGAAGACTAAGGTGAAAGGAGGAGAGTTGAGCTTTAAAGGCAGGACTTTGAACCTGAACACAGCACAAGTGGATGCTGTTGAAGATGAGAAGTTGTCGGTGTGTGGTGTGGATCTGCATCATGCCAAGGACTCTGAAGGTGATGCTGCAGAGGTGGAAAAAGCCATAGAAGTGGTAGACACCAAACCAGATGCCTCATCAGTAGCTGCAACTCGTGAAGCTCAGGCTGGAAGTTCGGCGCCCGGAGCCCCAGCAGTGTTCCCGAGTGATACCAAGGATCTGGATAAGTCACAAGATGAGATTTTGAGACATCGGGCTGGCGTTGGTGAGCTCAAGCGCACTTTCAGGGAGGCTACATCGGAGCCACGTCCCAACAAATGGGAAAAGCCATGTGTCACTCCGTTGCCGCTACAGACACACGGGAGCCCAGATGGGATGCAGAACGTGGTGGAAGAGAAGAATCCGGCGGGTTCTGAGTATACAGATGCCGCTATCAAGGAGAACTTGAAAGCTGGAATAAATGGAGATATTGGAGATCATAATGATGTGACTGAAGAAATAGAATGTAAGACTGACGGTAGGGCTTCTGAGCATGTCCTACCAGAAGAGCCTGAAGAAGGGGCTGAAGACATAAAGGACGTCCAACAGGTACAAGATGAAGTGATTACTTCTCAGAAAAAACTCCAAACTGTGATGAAGGAGCGTGATAAGAGCCATGAGCATCTTCTGGAGAAGCTCAATGAAGTAAAGAAGGTTCAAGGGAAACTGGAGAAAAGTGAAAAACCCCTATGCCTTCTGTGATAGTTGGTGACACATGGTCAGTGCACCGGGGACAGGAGGTACGTGAGTTTCTGAGAAAGAGTCAGCAGAAGTGTTCTGATGTGCCGGGTCGTACTTCTCTGGCCAGGCACTATATCGAAACTGAGCCCGGCCCTAAGGTCAAGATGAAACCGTGCAGGATACCCGAGGCCCGCAGAGAGCATAGGCCTGGGAGGGTACAGGGTAGTGCGGATGCTTCAGATGAAGAGAAAGCTGATGTTGGCTATGGCTCAGGTGAAGATACGGATGACAGTAGTGAAGATGAAGCTGATGAAGGCCATGACTGGTCCAGAGTTCGCTGTCTCTTTTGGATTGTTGACCAGCCCTCCGTTCTGGATGACCAGCCCTCCGGTCTGGAGAAGAGGGAGGGGATATGTGAGACAGTGAAGGAATATGTGTTGAATGGGGTGTACATTTCACCTAGGTACTGTGCTTTATGGTATAAGGGAAATGTGTGGCTTTGTAAACCTAGTGGTAGAGAAAGGTCACTACACCTTACATTCAGCACACACTTGCAGCTCAGGCCTGAAACCATTCAGCTGTTAATTAGGAGACCAGAAGTAGGTGTCTGCAAACACAGACAGGGAGCTAGCTTAGTCTGGACAAGGAGTCCCGGCACAAGAAGCAGTCTCCAGGAGTGTGAGCTATCTCAGTCTGGGTGCTCGATGTACCCCCGGACACAGGAGTAGTCTCAGTAAGAATCCGTGCGAATAGAGGCTGAATAGGAGGGGATCTCTCTCAAGTCTGGACGTTGGATGTGCCTTCAGACACAAAGAGGAGTATCTGTGAACCTCCATGCTGGTAAATGCTGGTAAATGCTGACAAATGCTGAACATGTGTTGTTTTGGCCCCGGCTGGTAGAGCCGGGACCCGGATAGATAGGGAAATCTATCTAAGTGTAATTAGTGGCTAGACAAGCCTAGGTCTTCTGTTTATGATTTGTTTTTATCTGTTTGCTGTGGACTTTAATAAAGCTGGTTGCGGCCAGTTTTCACCAGAACTGCTGCCTGAATGAACTGTTTCCGTGCCACTCTGTCTACCCAGACGGCGATCCCAGAGCTAAATCCCCTGGAAATGTTACAGTAGTTATTGTATAAATAAGAATAATAAATATACTGACTTTTTTAATAGTCTCGTTTAGACTTGTACTCCGTTTTTTGTGTAGGAAAAATGAAAGAAAAAGTTGTAGAGTCGTATTTTCAGTTGGGTTCTTTGCTAGATGTTTTACAATATTTTGTATGGTCTCTAAGGAAGTTCTAAGCTTAGGGATTATCAGTGTTTCTTTTGTTTTATTGACCACTATCACTCCAGACAGGAATGTCTTTAGGGAGTGACAAACTAGGCCACCCTTGTTCCTTAAGGAGCTATAGAATGAGCCTCTCAGTAATTGACCTGAAATTAATCTTTAAGGATATGTTACAGCCAAGATCATATACGTTTTGAGGAGATTTTCCACCAATTCTTCATAGCCATCTGCTCTTGAGTTTCCCCAAAAATGAGTTACCACTAATGTGAATGCTACCGATGCAGCTTTTTCCATGGCCTGCAACAAACGGAGAAACTCTTGAAGAAGCTTACTGTTAGGAATTGTGGTTCTGTGCACCCACCTGGGAATGGTTTGGGTCCGGTGTGACGCTGCTCCGGTTGCAAATGGCGCCCTTGTCCTGACCCTGAAGCGGAGATACCACGTGCGTAGAGAAATCATTCCAATCTCTTGGAGCGTTGCATTCAGGAGTAGTTGGTTGTGTGGGTGTAGGGGGTGTGCAAGCGGTTGGTTTGGGCCCTGCATTCCTGTGCATACCTGCTTCATGAAACCCGGTATGTTTTTGCAGGGCTGCCACTAGGAATTTCGGGGCCCCATACTGGCAAAATTATGGGGCCCTCCTTGAGACTCCGCCCAGGCTCAACCCCCGAGTTCCGCATCCACCCTAGCTCCTCCTCCACCACATAAACCTTCCAAAATCCCTCCGCCCTTTCATGGAAAAACTTCACTTCTGCACCATGCCCTCACCAATGACACATTAACACCAATCACTCGATGAATATGCAGCATTTTGCTTGTTTAGTATAATACACCCCATAGTCCTCCATATATTATAATGTGCACCACAGTCCTCCATATTGTAAAGTGCACACCCATAGTCCTCCATATAATATAATGTATCCATGGTCCTCCATATAGTATAATACACTCCTAATAGCCCTCCATATATTAAAATACACTCAGTCATTCATATAGTATAATACACTCCTCATAGTGCTCCATATAGTATAATGCACCGCCATAGTCATCCATGTAGTACAATTCACTTCCCATAGTATAATGCACCCCATAGCTCTTCATATGGTATAATGTATTCCCCATAGTCCTCGATACAGTATAATGCAGCCCACATATAGTATAATGCAGTCACCCTATAGAGCATAATGCAGCCACCCACAGAGCATAATGCAGCCACCCCACAGAGCATAATGCAACCACCCCAGAGTATAATGTAACCACCCCAGAGTATAATGCAACCACCCCACAGAGTATAATGCAATCACCCCACAGAGTATAATGTAAACCCCCATAGAATATAATTGAGCCCCCTTATATAGTATAATGTAGCCCCTCCATAAAATACAATGTAGCCCTCATATAGTATAATGCAGCCCCATAGAATATAATGTAGCTCCCTCATAAAAGTATAATGAAGCCCCCATACAATATAATCTAGCCCCCCATAGAATACAATGTATCCACCTCATATAGTATAATGTAGCCCCCTCATAAGTGTATGATGCAATCACCCTCATAGAATATAATAAATATAATACAGCCCCTCATAGAATATAATGTATCCCCGAATACAATATCATACAGCCCGCCTCCCCAAAGGAATATAACGTAGCCCCCCATAGTATATAACACAGCCACAAAGTATATAACACAGTCACCCTATAAAATATAATATATCTCCCAATAGTATATAACACAGCCAACATAGTATATAGCACGGCCCACATAGTATATAGCGTGGCCCACATAGTATACAACAGGACCCACATAGTATACAGCACGGCCCACATAGTATATAGCAGGGCCCACATAGTGTACAGCGTGGCCCACATAGTATATAGTAGCAGGGCCCACATTGTACAGCAGAGCCCACATAGTATACGGCAGTGCCCACATAGTATATAGTAGCAGGGCACACATTGTACAGCAGGGCCCACATAGTATACAGCAGGGCCCACATAGTATATAGTAGCAGGGCCCACATAGTATACGGCAGGGCCCACATTGTACAGCAGGGCCCACATAGTATACGGCAGGGCCCACATTGTACGGCAGGGCCCACATAGTATACGCAGGGCCCACATTGTACAGCAGGGCCCACATTGTACAGCAGGGCCCACATAGTATACGGCAGGGCCCACATTGTAACGGCAGGGCCCACATTGTACGGCAGGGCCCACATAGTATACGGCAGGGCCCACATTGTACGGCAGGGCCCACATAGTATACGGCAGGGCCCACATTGTACGGCAGGGCCCACATAGTATACGGCAGGGCCCACATTGTACGCAGGGCCCACATTGTACAGCAGGGCCCACATTGTAACGCAGGGCCCACATAGTATACGGCAGGGCCCACATAGTATACGGCAGGGCCCACATTGTACGGCAGGGCCCACATAGTATACGGCAGGGCCCACATAGTATACGGCAGGGCCCACATTGTACAGCAGGGCCCACATTGTACGCAGGGCCACATTGTACAGCAGGGCCAACATTAGTATACGGCAGGGCCCACATTGTCCAGCAGGGCCCACATAGTATACAGCAGGGCCCACATTGTCCAGCAGGGCCCACATAGTATACAGCAGGGCCCACATTGTCCAGCAGGGCCCACATTGTACAGCAGGGCCCACATAGTATACGGCAGGGCCCACATGGTCCAGCAGGGCCCACATTGTACAGCAGGGCCCACATGTATACAGCAGGGCCCACATAGTCATTGTACAGCAGGGCCCACATAGTATACAGCAGGGCCCACATAGTATATAGTAGCAGGGCCACATAGTATACGGCAGGGCCCACATTGTACAGCAGGGCCCACATAGTATACGGCAGAGCCCACATTGTACGGCAGGGCCCACATAGTATACGGCAGGGCCCACATTGTACAGCAGGGCCCACATTGTACAGCAGGGCCCACATAGTATACGGCAGGGCCCACATAGTATACGGCAGGGCCCACATAGTATACGGCAGGGCCCACATAGTATACGGCAGGGCCCACATTGTACGGCAGGGCCCACATAGTATACGGCAGGGCCCACATTGTCCAGCAGGGCCCACATTGTACAGCAGGGCCCACATAGTATACGGCAGGGCCCACATTGTACAGCAGGGCCCACATAGTATACGGAAGGGCCCACATTGTACAGCAGGGCCCACATAGTACAGCAGGGCCCACATAGTATACGGCAGGGCCCACATTGTCCAGCAGGGCCCACATAGTATACAGCAGGGCCCACATTGTCCAGCAGGGCCCACATAGTATACAGCAGGGCCCACATTGTCCAGCAGGGCCCACATAGTATACGGCAGGGCCCACATTGTACAGCAGGGCCCACATAGTACACGGCAGGGCCCACATTGTCCAGCAGGGCCCACATAGTATACAGCAGGGCCCAAATTGTCCAGCAGGGCCCACATTGTCCAGCAGGGCCCACATAGTATACGGCAGGGCCCACATAGTATACGGCAGGGCCCACATAGTATACGGCAGGGCCCACATTGTACAGCAGGGCCCACATTGTCCAGCCTTCATCTCTTCTCCACCCACACACAGTTCAGTAAAGCACTGACAGCTTTAGAAAAAAAAAAAAAACACTCCTCACCTCATCCTCGTGCCAGCGCTGTTCCCAGCTCCTGTCTCCTGCTCTGCCCGGCACACAGTGAGAGCGCTGTGTCAGAGGCAGAGCAGGAAAAGATGGGAGAGGGAGCGTCAGCTGACGCTCTCTCCTCCATCATCGCTTTGAAATGTACCGGCAGACGCCGGTATAGTTCAAAGCAGCGGCGGGGGGAGTCGGCGCTGAGGGCAGGCGGGCCCCCCTGCCACACAGGGGCCCCCATAGCGGCTGCGTGATGTGCCGCTAGCTGGGGGCCCTTGGGGAGCAGGGGGAGCCTCAAAATGTTGGGGGCCCCCAGGCCGAGCGCGGACCTGCGTGCTCGGGCGGCGGGCCCTCCCTAATCACCGGTCCCCATACAGCAGTATGGGTTCTCATGCCCTGATGGCGGCCCTGTGTTTTTGTATGTTTTATATGTGCACCATGTGATATAACATCTGACTTTATTCTAGTGTATTGAATAATGTATTTATGGTTATACATTGTGCAAGTTATGTATACTGTATATATAATTTGAGTTTTAGGGACAGAGATAGGGGTATATAGTGATGGAGTTAGGTCTAGCATTAGTAAGTGTTATTTAAGATTTAGGACAGTGGAGGGCACTGTGGAGTAGATGTTAGATTAGATAAGATAGGAATAGTTAGCCTATGGGAAGATGACTAGTGGGAGGAGTTAATTAAGGGTAAGAGAATTTGCCTGGAAGTTAGTGAGAGTTGAGTGCTGGATATAGAAGGAAGAGAACTTGAAGCCGAAAAGTGTGCCATGTCTGTCTTCGGGGTATGAGTGGATCTGGGCAGCCTGAGGGGGTCACGGCTATGCATTTGGGAAACTCCTGTGACGTCCTGGACCTATGGTTCGTCAAGGATTGGCAATGGCATCCTGTAATTTCACCCGAGATGGGGAAAGTGGATGGCGAGCACCAGGGAGAAGCTAGACCGATGACACTGAAAGCTGCGGGGATGGAGAGCACGGTATCAGATTCCGCGTTGATAGGAAGGACCAGGGACAGCTTAACAGAAGGAATATCCATGACATATGAAGACTGTTGGACGGTGTCTGTATTGAAGATGAATGAGTTAAGTAAAGTTTTATTGAAAATGAACATAGACTTTGAGAATATTTGTGTGTTGCTGAGATGGATTGGGACTTTGTACTCTGAAGAGACTTCTGACCCACAGGTGGGTGAAGCACATTGCAAACACAGCAACAACAGGAAGAATCTAATGTTTCTGTAGCGGAGTATCAGGTTGTGTCGGATAATCAGCAGCCCCTCGCCATGACAACCACCCTGACCCCCATTACATTGGGGTTGCGGGACGCCATATCTCCCACGGATTTCACTGCCTGAGGAACATGGGACGCTGTGTTCCCCGGTTACCAGGCATCGCAGGATACTGCTGTGTCCGGTACTAGGCAGTAGTGGGACTGTGTCTATTCTGCTGTGCAAATTAGCAGGGAGTGGTTGTCTGGGGTTGTTTGGAAGGTAGTCAACACCTGATCAGTTCCTTCAGCATCAGGCGGCTATTTAACTGTTATCCCTGATCAGGTCTTTGCTGTTTATAGCAATTCCTATGTGATTTGGAAATGAGTGGTGCTGGCAATATTGGTAGATATCTTTTCATGGTTTTCCTTAGGGTTCTCTCTTTGTGCTACACTTCGAGGTGTACTTTAAGAGGTGCCCACCTGGTTCTTGACTAGGCACACCAGACGCCAGCTTCCAAGCGACAGTGGCCTGGGAAGGGCTCTGCCAAAGTCCCCCTTCCATCTCTGTGAGCTGGGTGAAGAGTATTCCCGATTGTACTAAGTGTGATTTACTCTATGTTGGATGCACTTCGTGCCCTCAGAAAATACGTATCAGACGGCATCTGTCAGATGCAACTAATCCCCTAGCCCTTTCATCCTCGGCAGTGTCCAAGCACTTTTTGCTCAAACATAAAGGTGATTTAAGTTCATTCAGATTTAATGGCATAGAAAAAGTGCTACAACCGCATCGAGGTGGAGACCATAAACGCAAACTACTGAACAGGGAGTCTTTTTGGATCTTCACCCTAGACACACGTTTTCCAGCAGGGTTAAATGCTAGGTGTGATTTGATCAAACAATATTAAATTTGAAATAGTACATTCATTACATGGTTTCGGTCATAAACTAACATCTTTTAAATTTGTTCATATATAATTTTTTGTTTTATTTTTATTTTCACATATTGTTTTTTGGTGTTATAAATTAGTTATGTTGGTAACATATATATATTTTTTCTTTTTCCTTGTAATTTCTTATGCAGTCATTATTGCAATTATCTCTAATTCCCCACATATGGGTACTGCACCAGAAGCTTCTGCCCAGGTGCAGATTGTTACCACCATAAATAACGTCTTGTTCCAGTCAGAACTAGATCTTGAGAAAGACACACGTCGAAACGTGTAGATCGTTCTGCCATATCTCTGTGGGTCTGTACTGCGTGATATTGCTGTTCATTTTTAGTCAACTTTATTAAAGAATTTTTATTTTTAATCATCTCTGCTCCACGCTGGATTTTTCTCCCTTTTCTGTGAAATATCAATACCCGTTACCCTTGATTTCTGACCTGTTTTCCAGGGTGAAAAACGCTACTTGGTTTACCAAGCTTGACCTCAGGGGGGCATATAACCTTATTCGCATTAAGCACGGGGATGAATGGAAGACGGCATTCAATACCCCGGAGGGGCATTTTGAGTACCTTGTGATGCCCTTTGGGCTCACTAATGCTCCTTCTGTCTTCCAGTCCTTCATGAATGACATTTTCAGGGATTTTGTGGATACATTTCTGATTGTTTATTTGGATGATATCTTGATTTTTTCTAATGACTGGGACTCTCATGTGAAACATGTTCGAACTGTATTCCAGATTTTGAGAGAGAATGCTCTGTATGTGAAGGGATCAAAGTGTCTTTTTGGCGTACAGAGGATCTAATTTCTGGGATTTATTTTGTCCCCATCTGTTATTGAAATGGACCCGGTCAAGGTTCAGGCCATCTGTGATTGGGTCCAACCTACTTCATTAAAGGCTCTTCAAAGATTTTTGGGTTTTGCCAATTTTTATCGTAAATTTATTGGTAATTTCTCGGTTATTGTTAAACCATTAACTGATTTGACCAAAAAGGGTTCTGATGTGGTGAATTGGCCTCCTGAGGCAGTCTCTGCACTTCAGGATCCTAAGCAGAGATTCACTTCTGCTCCTGTTCTACGGCAGCCTGATGTTTCTCTGCCATTTCAGGTGGAGGTTGATGCCTCTGAAATTGGGGCAGGTGCCGTTTTGTCCCAAAAAGATCCAGAGACCTCTAAAAGTAACCCTTGTGCCTTTTTCTCTCGAAAAATTTCTCCTACTGAACGTAATTATGACGTGGGTAATCGGGAGTTATTGGCCATGAAGTGGGCTTTTGAAGAGTGGAGACATTGGCTGGAGGGAGCCTAACATCAAGTGGTGGTCCTTACTGACCATAAGAATCTGGTTTATCTGGAATCTGCCAAGCGACTCAATCCTAGACAGGCCAGGTGGGCCTTGTTTTTCACACATTTTAATTTTGTGGTTTCCTTTCTTCCTGGCACTAAGAATGTTAAGGCGGATGCCCTCTCGAGGAGCTTCCTTGCGGACTCTCCTGAGTTATCTGATCCTTCTGTTATTTTGAAAGAGGGTGTAGTTCTTTCCGCCATCTCACCTAATTTGAGACTTGCTCTGGAGGGGTGTCAGGAGGATAGGCCCGAGCGCTGCCCTGTTGGAAAATTGTTTGTCCCGGACCAGTGGAAAAAGAGTGTGATGTCTGAGATTCATTGTTCCGCGTTGGCTGGGCATCCCGGAATTTTTGGTACCAGAGACTTGGTTAGTCGGTCCTTTTGGTGGCCTACCTTGTCTTGTGATGTCAGGGAATTTGTGCAGTCCTGCGGGACTTGCTCTCGCTCCAAGCCTTGCTCTCGCTCTAGTGGTTTGTTGATGCCATTGCCTGTGCCCAAGAGACCATGGACCCATATCTCTATGGATTTCATTTCCGACCTTCCTGTTTCTCACAGAATGACCGCCATCTGGGTGATTTGTGATAGGTTTTCCAAGATGATACATCTTGTGCCATTACCTAAATTGCCTTCCTCCTCTGAATTGGTGCCGTTGTTCTTTCAGCACGTGGTTCGTTTACACGGCATTCCTGAGAACATAGTGTCTGACAGAGGAGTCCAGTTTGTTTCCAGATTTTGGAGGACTTTTTGTTCTAAACTGGGTGTTCAATTGTCTTTCTCCTCGGCATTTCATCCTCAGACCAATGGTCAAACTGAGAGAACAAACCAGACATTGGAGACTTATCTAAGATGCTTTGTGTCTGCTGATCAGGATGACTGGTCTCTTTTTTGCCTTTGGCTGAGTTTGCTCTTAATAATAGGGCTAGCCCTGCCACTTTGATGTCTCCGTTTTTCTGTAATTCTGGGTTTCACCCTCGATTTTCTTCAGGACAGACAGAGGCTTCTGTCTGTCCAGGTGTTGACTCTGTTGTGGAGCGTATGCAACAGATTTGGGACCAGGTAGTGGAGAGGTTGTCCCTCTCTCAGGAGAGGGCCCAGCGGTTTGCTAACCGGCATAGGACTGATGGTCCTCGGTTTAAAGTAGGGGACTTGGTCTGGTTGTCCTCAAAAATATTCCTATGAGAGTAGCATCTCCTAAATTTAAGCCTAGGTTCATTGGACCTTATAAGATCATGGAGATTCTTAATCCTGTTCTTTTCGCTTGCTTCTTCCAGGGACATTTAAGATCCATAACGTGTTCCACAAGTCCTTGTTGAAGAGGTTTGTTGAGCCAGTGGTTCCTGCTGCTGTGCCTCCTGACCCTGTTTTTGGTTGAGGGCAATCTGGAGTATGTGGTTGAGAAAATATTAGATTCTCGTTTTTCTAGACGGAAACTCCAGTATTTGGTTAAGTGGAGAGGTTATGGTCAGGAAGACAATTCTTGGGTGTTTGCTTCGGACATCCATGCTAGGAGTCTCATCCGGGCGTACCATAGAGCTCATCCTGACCGACCTGGTTGCTCAAATGAGGGTTCGGTGACCCCTCCTCAAGGGGGGTACTGTTGTGAGTGGGCTTGGGATGAGTTCTGAGCAGAGGCTCCCTCTGGTAGTTACAAGCGGTGCTGGTCTGTCCAGTGAAGATTGTGAAGATTGTGAGGATTGGGAATCAGGTGTTACTGACTGGTCTTATATAAGGGAGTCACCTTCCCATCAGGGTTGCCGGTGATCAATTGTTCTGGTCTCTATCCTTGAATCCTGTTTCCCTTGTAGCCTGCATGTGTCGTGTCTGCATCTCCTGCTAACAGATAAGACATTTTCTTCTTTTGTTTTTGTGCTTGATTTTTGCATTTTGTCCTGCACTTCTGTGGGGGCCTTCAGGGTCCCCTCCGGGGGCTTTTGCCCTCTCAGTTTAGTTCAGCCACTGATGTTTGTACTTTTGCTTTTTCCAGTTTTTTCAGTGGCTGCTGTTTTGATTTTGTTACACCAGAGAACTAATTTAGGTGGTAGAGGTCGTGTGATCTCAGGTGTTTTGAAATTAGTAGAGTTGGTGCTTTTCAGGGTTTTCTGGGATTGCAGTAAGTACCCTTCCTATCCTTTTCTATTTAGTTAGTTTGGGCCCCAACGTTTGCTCATACTCTTTTCTGTCTGTGTCAGTATTTCTTCTTGTCTAACCGCCATTACATGTTTGGGGGCTTTCTATTATCTTTGGGGTTCTGCTCCGGGGCAGATAGCTTTCCTATATCTATCTTTAGGTGTAGTTAGTTTCTCAGGCTGTGACGAGGCGTCTAGGACCAACGTAGGAACGCTCCACGGCTGCCTCTAGTTGTGGTGGTTAGTCAGGGTACTGCAATCTCATAGATTCCAACTGCTCTGGTGTATTTCCTTTTTTGCCTGCACTCCTCAGCTACCGAAACATAACACCTGTGTTATTTCCCTTGCGGCGACCCAGCGTCGCCGCAAGGGAATAGGACATGCTGCGGTCTAAAAAGACGCGCCGCATGTCCTTAACGCAGGTCTGCCGCCTGCATGTTTTTAAGCATTGTGGAGACGGGATTTCTTGAAATCCCCTCCACTATGCTGTAACATCTAGACGCTGCGTGTTTGACGCTGTGCCAGCGCACAGCGTCAAACACGCAGCAATTACTGAAGAATTCCGGATCGTGGAAACACACCCTTAGGCTTGTTTGGACGACTTGATGAGGAGCCTTCAACCTCTGACTCATGACTTATCTTCAGAGCTTCCATTAAACTGTTGATGTTGTAGCATGCTTCAAGATCGCCCTCCATGAAGAAGTATTGGACAAGATTTTTATCACGGTTGTGGAACAAAGAAATCCGAACATTGCCCGCTAGAAGATTCTGCTGCTGTAGTCGGGAACCTGCTGGAGCCTTGCAGTCTACTATGTCTTAGTGTCTGCCTCCTGTAGGCATGGAATCCCAAAACTGATGTATGGGCAGAGCTCATGTTCGGTCTGCCATTACCATTACATTCTATGACCCCATTGGCGCATGCATCCGGACCCCATTTTGCGGGAGTTTTCAGACGTATGCCCTGACAGGGACACAGAATGCAATCTGCAAGCATCCTTTGAGCTCAGCCTTACTCTTGGGCAGATCCAAATCTCTAGCAAGATCGTTCAGTTCACTTTATGATATAAGACGTGGTTCAGTTGACGTTGCTGACAGAAAGTCTGGTATGAGAGGGAGATGCTTGATGACACCAAGCGACCTCTTATTCCTCACTTGACTTGACTAAAAATATTTCTGGTGCTTTTGGAACCGGCA